>VZSE01006462.1:5934351-5999713 GCA_013398275.1 Promerops cafer | reverse complement strand
CCATCCATCCATCCATCCATCCATCCATCCATCCATCCATCCATCCATCCATCCATCCACAGGCTGGGTGCCTTCTCCCTCCCCACCTGACACAACTGGCCATAGGGCAATGCATCCAACCGAGGACCCTCGTGCTGAGGTCCTGCTTGCAGCTGGAGCACCATCCCAAGGACCAGCTTCCTGAAACGAGGTGTCCAGCGAGATAACTCTGTGCAGAGCTGAAGGAGAGGCAGCTGCAGCTGGAGCTGCATGTTGCAGCCCAGAGGAGGGCAGGAACAGTTTAGGATGATCCAAAGGATGGGAAGTAAAGGCGGGGGTTGAAAGAAAAGAGAGAGCCAGTCAGTGCTCCTGTGGAGGGGTTTCATGAAGGTGGTAGTAGAGGCTTTAGCATTCAGACCCTTTAAGGCTAGATCAGAAGAAACTAATAAAATGTACACTGAGGAGCAAATCCTGGCAGGAAGAAGAATAAGAGATGGATGGAAGAGAGAAAATTCAGCTGTGATGTATTTTGCCTGGACTCTATAGAATTGGCAGAATTGGATAAATTGAACTTTCTGACCTTTAAGTTGTGAGATTACTGTTTGCTAACTCACAAATGAAGACTCTCTTTCTCTTCCTTTAAGTTTATGAAATTGTATCTCTTTGTGGATGCTAAGCAATGAAGCTGTAAGCACAGATCCCTTCAGCCCAAGGGAAATCCTCCTTCCCACATTCTGCTGGGCTGTTTTACCTTCACTGACTTGAGGGGGTGCAAGAAAGTTCATCCCTTTTGAAAAGTTACCCCTGGGCGGGGTTGGCCCTCTGCTCTCAGCAGTGAATAAGGAAAAGCCCAAAGGCCCTTTAGTCCTTCAGCCCAAGAAGTGCTCAGTGCCATGGCACAGACACCAACAGTGCTGGATATTGCCTGGGCCGCAGCCATGGAGGTTAGAGAAGAGAGCCAAGCTATGAAACAGAATTTAAGGATGCTTTATTTCTCCATATCAAAGGGTGTGCATAAGGAAAGTGGATGAAATGATGGGCATAAATGCATGAAGCATGATGGATGAGATCATATCCACTACAGAAAAGAATACCCCTGGGTATGTGCATTTAATTCAAGCTTTACAAGCAGTCATGTGGAGGAAGCACGGACACTTTCAGAGCCCTAGTCAGGTAAATCATGTGATTGTTACTCTGTTTTAGCTCCAGGTTTAGCTTTAACTTTGTTTTAGCTGGTTAAGACCTTCCCCTAGATCTATATGATTCCTTTAGGGGATATCTGAAGTTAGTAGTCCAGGCTTTTATTTTAAATAGCTTAAATTAAAGTTGAAACAGGAATTTCCATTCCTACACTTTTAAAATATTGATCCAAATACCTGTGATCCAATATACCAGTATTTCAAGCAGTCGGATGAGTGGGCCACAAGCCAGAACTGGTGATGGGAAACCTATGGAAGTGCTGCAAGCATAAGCCAAAATGACTCCCCTGGTTTTTCAAAGACGCGAGTGGGAAAAAAGGTGAACATCAAGATCCAGCACTTATTAAGTAAAAGATAAAACAAGAAAGGTTTTGGAAGAAAGGGGAACTTTTGCTTGTGAATCTGGATGAGTGGGCCCTTGCTGCTGGGAGTGCCTGATATGTGGTGCCTATGGCAAGGCCTGGGCTTGCACCTCTATGGCACGAAGCAGAGACAGCTGAGAGTTGGGAAAGGGAATCTGGTATTTAGGCTCTTCCAATAAGACAGGTTTCAAACAAGATTCAGAATTTTTTTCATGGGACATTACTGATTTTTGCTTGGATGTTCTTCAGTTTTTCAGTTCAGTTTTTCACATTCCTCATGTTGCTCTCTTTTTTAGCCTTTTATTGTCATCCCTCCCTTACCTATCTTTATCTACCTTCTGTTTCTTTCTATCCTTTCCCATTTCACTACAAAACAAATGGAAACCCACACACAGTGGAATTTCCATGGAAATAAAACATCCACTGTTTTTTCTTGAAAAGTCTTGGCCACTGTTTAATCAACAGCGCTCCCCAGTTCCTCAGGATTTATTTGTTTGCAGTAATTATACAGAGTACATCAAAATGCCTTTCGGAAAGTAGTAACACACAGCATCTGCCTGAAGAACATTAATCTGTTGGCAAAATGAGTGCAAAGCAGGGGATTAAAGCAATTAAGAGAGTACCAGGAGCAAATTGGTGGTGGTGACAGTACAGCTGGGTGTTTGTGCTGGCCATGGGCAGCACTGGGCAAGGTAAGGGTGCAAGGCAAGGAGTTGCCACCAGCAACTGGGCAAGAGAAGTGCATTCTCTGACTGAAAATAAGCTGCAAATGGTGGCTTGGGGAATCAGGTACTTTATGGTGGGTTTCTTCATGGAAGAGAAAAGGTTACAGAAGCGACTTAAACAAAAAGGTGGCAGAGGCTTGATGGTCTTCATCAGAGAAGCTGGATTTAAGGAAAATGCAGTGAGGCTGGGGTCGCAGGGTAAGCCCAGCTCCCCAGCAGCATAGCACAGTGCAGCACAGTGATGTGGAGGGAAACTGGCTCTGTAGGATCATGGAAAGAGGAGGGGATAAAAAGGCTCAACAAAGGGGAATTGGTGAGTTCCTAGCTGCTGGGATTGAGGTCATCCAGGGATGTCAGAAGCAGAAGCAGAGAAGACAGGAAAAGAAAGGTTTTGTGAAGGGGAATAAGACTTCAGGGCTCATATATGTTGCACTTATATGGCAGAAGAAATATCAGAAAGTTCAGCAGAGCAGCAGCACTGGGCAGGGAGAAATGAAGCAAAGACTTTATAAAAGATCTTATACCTGCATACAAACACATGCACAGGCTCATGCTTTATATGTACTATTCTACCTAATTTCTGCATGAGATTATTATATTTATTAATGAGCAAACATAGCTTATTTTGCAGTCACTGCATTTTGCTGTAGACATCCCACTTCTTGTATCTCAAATTATTTGTTTTTCAAACAATAAAAAAATTACTGTTAAATATTTTAAGCCAGTACTAAGCAATATGATTAAGGGACATTCATCATGGTGGTAGCAAAACAGAAATGCGCTAAGTACTTCATCTGCAGAAAATCTCAGTATATAATACCTTGAAATTTTCAAATAACAGTCATTTTCATCTAGTCTATTCTGTATACAGCTTTTTTGTGATTTCTATCAATGCTGATTTATAAGGATACAGAGTGCATTATAAACTACCTTGACAGAAAAACCCCTCTAGCTACTGCTAGAAGCTGGAAACTGAAAAGATCGATCGCAGCCTCTCCCATCTCCCTCTGCCATTGCAGAACCATTGCTGTGCTAAGACACAAAACTACACAACCCTGATAAATCTTCTTTTCATGATGTACACTTTGGTATAACATAAAGGCAAGGGAGAAGGGAAGAGAGAGGAGGAGCAGGTCTGAAATCAGGTGGAAGAGACCAAAGGAAGGCTTTTCCTACAGCCTAGATCCCTGTGTCATTGAAATCCCTTTGCCTTCACTAGTGCACGTGCCTAAACAATTTGCCTGTGCTGTAACATAGGACTAAAACCTCTCTATTGTAACAAAATACATTTATTCAATCCTCCCCAAGCACTTTAAAAATGGAAAAAATTCCTCAATGGGTTATTTATTCGCACGAGCACCTTTTATTATTAAATCTAGTATATTTGTCAGCAGCTAGCTTTTGAATTTACTCTACCTTTTTATTCAGTTTGGACAATAAAACCTTGTTGATCTGTTCCCAGCTGGTTTCATTCCCTAGTTCTACTGCATTAAGCACAATGTGGCTGTTGTCTGGGCTGCAAACACTCAAGGGAAATTGTTTAAATAATGAAAAAAAAATTGCTTATGCTGAAGACCTAATCAGGACAACATTGGATTTTGGAAAATTCTCTAAAAAAATTTAGATTCTTGATGTTAACTGACTGGCAGCTTCTCCTTGGGGGACTCAGCATTTCTGTTACTGCAAAATATTTTCTAGCAGCTAGTACACAGCTAGATGATACATGGTGCAGTAAAACCTCAGACTAAACCCTGGAGAATTCATTTCAGGTTTTATCTCCACAGTGTGACCATAGTTTCAGTGTTCATAATATCTGCATTCACAAGTGAATGAGGCATATTTACATTTTCCTGTTCTGACTGACTACCAGGCCCCCCCCTTTTTCCCCCTGTGGATGCAACTGTGTGTTCCTATAACCCATGCAAATGTTCTCCCATAGACTAAAAACCACAGGCGTGACAGCCCTGGCCCGCTGTTGGCGGGTGCCCTGGGCTGCCTGCTCTCTCTCTGCCTCTGCAGCAGCCTCAGGGATGCTGTGACTCCCTGGGGAGGTGTCTCCATGCCACTCCGCCTTGGCAAGCAGCGAGCAGCTCGGCTCTGCTGCCACAAACCAGATGTCACTCCCCATAATGTCCTCCTTGTCCGGCCAAACTGTGGCAGCCACGGGTTGGTGTGGAGAAGGCCTGGTCCTTGCCCAGCTGTGTAGGGGGCAGATGCATGCACCAGAGAGTGGTGTTGACACGATACAGAAACATCTGCTAAGGGGTGACATCATATTTTCACTGTGCTGCATGTCTGGATGGGCAATGGAGCTAAAAGGAATGGGCTGGTGCTGTAATCCCAGAGTAAATCACAGCAGCCAGAGCTGGAAAGTCTTAATATATCACAGGAGACTCTTATCTTTAGATAGATGCATGCAGACTCAAACTGCAGGGAAGATAAGGGCCGTGGTACATTCTTGACTGGACTGAAATGTGTGAGGCTGTTTGGAAGGAACAGAAAAAATTACTTTAAAATCTTTTAAGAGTTGATGTTTAAAACAGAAGATAGCAGTTCAGAGCCAAGGCGTATCTTTCACAATCTTAAATACTGTTTATACCTTTCTGCTTTCTCTCTCTATGGCTTACACTAGATTGAACTGATGGTTAAACTCAGCTGAAGGATTTCCTCCTGCATTTCAGCATTTGCTTTTTGTGTTTCCCCACTTCTGTTTTTCCTTTCATGAAGGCTGAGATGCAGGGTTTCTAAGCTGCTGCTTAAAACTGTCCCCCCCTCTCCTGTCTCCCCACAGTCCTCCCCCTGCCCCTCTCACCTCCTCCCACCCCTCCCACCTCCCTGACAGGGCAAATGCCATTCTTGTGCAGAGAGCTCGAGCCAGGCTCAGGAACTATAAAATACAGGCAAAGATAAAACCATACAAAGAAGGAGCCTCCCGATAGGATTTTGACACTGTGGCTGGCTCTTCTCAAAATGACTGGGAGATGAGAAAAGGCTGTCCCTGGCTGGGAGAAAGGAGAGGTCTGAGGAAGCTATGATATCATGCTGCTTAAAATATGGAGTTCACATCTGGTCAACCCATTATAGACAATATATGGTAGCACTTTAAAAGGTACAGGGAAGGGTCAGAGGGCAAAGCCCATCACTAAATGATATGAGGAATAGGAGACGACACAAAAAAGGAATAGTGGGGGCAGAGAAAAGAAAGACAGGAATAAATCTGTATTGACTGTGAGGAAAAGAAGTTAATGGGGAATTTAATTAAAGCAAATGCAAATGATTGAGCATTGCAGGTGGTAAAGTAAAAGGTTAAGAAATTACATTAAAATATTGTGTCCTAGAAGGAAGGGCAGTTGTCCTGGGAAGCTACGGGTGTGTAAAAGAGAACCTCCCTGGCTTGGGCATCAGTGTCCAGCATGCTCAGAGCAGGGAGGGTGGGTTTCCTGCAGTGCCCCATGCAGCCTTCACCACTTCATGGCTGTGCAGGATGTGGCCTGTTAACTGGGAAAAGGGACTCTGGTCCCACTTCACCGCCCTGACCTTGGCCTCTGCTGTCCAAGCAGCAATCTGGGGGTGAACTCAGAAAAAGGCATAGGAGTATCAGGAAAGGAAAATCTGGATCAATGAAAGCATAAGATGGGTGAAAGGGGTGCAGCATGGGGAGAAAATGGCTATGGAAATCATATGTGTGGGAGGAGGGAAAATAGAAAAGAGAGATAGGGAAAAAACTGGCAAAATGGGAAAAGCAGGTGATGTTGTAGGTGCAGGAAAGCAGTGTAAGAACAAAGTCAAGACAGTGGTAATATGGCAGAAGAGAAGTAGGAAGAGGTGACAGGAAAGAACAGAGGGAGAAGCACATGGAGGGTATAAGGGAATGGAGCCTGAGAGAGGTAAATGGAGAGAAAGATGAAACATGAGCAGTGATGTGGGAGCAGCAGCAGGTGAGGAAAGCGGCACAAGACATGTTTGGCCTGGGAGCAGAGAAGGCAGAATAGAGTGTCTCTGGAGTGTACAAGGAGATTTTGCCTGTAGGAAAGATTCTAACAAACTAAGTTTGGGCCTTTTTTAAGATGTAGAAGAAAAAGTAGGAGATTAGATCTGCTCGGGAAAAGGTCAGCTAGGGATCATCTTTCCTGTGTATATACTATTTTTCATTTCCTGCTTGACTTGAAATTTATTTTCATTTGCTTTCCTAATGTACAATGAGAGTCAATTCTTTTGTCTTTCTGGAGTGTCTCTATTCCCTGATGCTACCAAAGGCCCAGTGTTTGTGTTCTGCATTCACACGTGCAGTACACATCCATGTAGCACTCTGCAGTGGCAAATGAGTACTGCTGGGGCAAAGAACTCAACATTTTACAGACGTGAAAGACAAAACAAGTGTTTTCCTTCATCCTGATGGAGAATTAGGGTCCAGAGATGACAGATAACCTGACCAGAGCTGGGATGCTAGCTGCAGTTTCTCAGGCTCTTTTAACTCTCAGCTGACCCATCTTCAGGAATTTGTCTAGGAATCTTACAGACTGCTACTTTTAAGAAGCTCAGCTAAAGAAATGCACATTTTTAAATTGGGAAGGCAATTGTTGCTTTTTTCTTTCCTTCTTCGTTGCATTTTAAGGTGTGCTAGATGTAACAGCCTTGGGCTTTTCAATCCAGCTGCCTGTGAACCATTCATGGAAAGGAAAGCTATGCCAAAATAGCTTAAGCATCTCAGGGTGGTGAGCAGCTGTAACAGAGACTACTGTGCTCAGAGCAAAAGCTCGAAGCAGCTTTCTCATAAATCCTGCTTTAAAGGATCGTGTACTAGCTTCTTAATAATATGTGGAACTGACTACCTACAAAATAAAATATGAAAGCAAATCAGAATACAGAAGGGCTAAGCTACAGATTTATGAACTGTTGCATTTTCAACCCCAATAGAGACTTATATTTTCTTCTATTGTCTCAGAAATGATGTTTTTTTCCTAATTGGCCAAAGTGGGATTAGAAGCTGTGATGGCCATACACTCTACAAAGTCTTCTGGGAGCTTATAAAATGCAGATTTTTTTATGCACATCATCAGTGGAACCTCAACTCATGCAGCTTCTCTGTGGTGCAAACTAACAGAGAGCTGGAAAAATAGGAACACAAAGAGCTTCCACAGGGTTTTTTAGTTTTTGGGCAGTGGGCTGCTTGAGATGATCCCTGCTCCCCCCGCTCCAATGAAGACATTGACTTTTCAAATTCCCAGAGCACCTTCCACTGGGGAATGTTTCATACAGTAATGAATGGAGACTCTGGCTTTTTCCATGGCAATAGGCATCATTACTCCAGTTTTGGAGCCCAAAGCAGAGATATGGAATAAATTGATCTAGATCAAGAAAAGAGTCTTAGGCAAAGTTAGGAACAGAACTGACAGAGATTGGCTCCTTGTTATAGTCTTGTACACAATGCATAGGTGTCCTTCCATAGGGAGATTATATCTGTACGTGTCTTATTTCACATAGACTGTTGAGACAGTCTGACATCCATCAAAAAATCCCTGGTGTCTGCTCAAAAATTTTGGAGTAATTTACATCCATGGCAATAAAAGCTGTATGCTGTTTATTTAGCAGGGCTCTTTTAATGTGCTGTTTGTTGTTTTGATAGTCTATGTCTTCTTCATATTGTAATCATATTAAAAGAGCATTCTTTTCCTGGAATAAGGAGGTAATGATTCACAAGAGGCATAATTATTCCATGCAGTGCAGGCAGGATGCTGCAGAAAGAGCCATCTTCTTTATGCATAAGAGGCTTTTATTGCAAGTGTTCTACATAGTAATTAAATTCCTTTGAATGAGGAGGCTTGATTGGATTTTCTTTGGTTTATTGGGAGGAGTTTGAAAAGCAAGGTATTTAGCTCAATCGCTATATAATTTTGGCATCTGTTGGAGGTTAGGGAGAAAGGTTCAGAGTGTCTGATTCCCATTTCTCTTATGTGTTACGTTATCTGAACTCCCTTGAATTCAATTGAATTACACCCTATCTGTATTTGTATGAGAATCAAGCTCAGAAATTCCTGGCAGAAAGCAGCAGGACACCTGAATGCATGCTGTAAGGATCCAAATCATCTAAGGGAAAAAAGGCTTGCTAAACAAAAGTTACTTGCAGTTGCAAAGGCAAATGCTCAAAAGCAAGGAAACTTCACATTTGCAGCTTTCCTTCAAATCTGCTATTTGCCTTATGGTGAGTCCAGCCTTGGCCCAGAATGGGACAAAATTTTAAAAGACAGAAGAAATAAAATAGAAAAATCTATGCTGTGGCCTGACACACAAGCCAAGATGATGGCATGCCACAACTCGTGAGTATTTGAGTTGTCAAAATAAATCATGTTTGTTTAACATCAACTACTGTACACAGCTGCCAAGTAATGTTTGGGGTTTTTTTAAGGAAAAGAGTGAAAATGTAAATTAAAAGGAATACTCTGTTATATAGAGCCTCAACATTTATTAGCAATGGAGTTAATGTCTCATGGCATAAATTACAGCATAAATTCTTCTTGTTACTCAATAAGGCTGCATAATATATCAGGAGGAGAGTGCTGCTCAGGCCAGGAAGTTGTTGTGCGACACCATGGGTGAAATTTCACCCTGCTGGGATGTCCCTGGAGGGACAGTACACATGATGAGGAAAGTGGCCTTTTCAACAGCTCAGAAAAATGTCATGGGGCAATGGAAGGCACTTCCCAAATCTAGGGGCTCCCTGCCTGCCAGGTGTTAACACCCAGTGGGAGTGGGAATCTCTAAAGTGCAGGTTGCCAGCAGGGTTCTGTGAAGATTGGGATCTCATAGTGGTTTTCAAGGGCTCTGCTTGTATCCCAGTAGTGATACTGGGGCTGGGTGACAGGAGGGCTGGTTTTGCAGGGAGAATGGCGATGGGAAAAGGAGGAGGAAGACTTGTGACCATCTTTTGTGAAGACAAAAAAAGGCAAATAGGAAAGACTTGGATATGAGGAGACTGGAGGTGGAAGACAGCGACACAGGCATGGAAATGTCAGTCCAGACAGCGACAAACCTGAGCCTAAGTCTGAGAGGAAATGGCAAAAAAAATCTGCATACTGCAAACCTGGAGCTAGACCTGTCTCATGCCTGTGCATGAGACCCCCAAGCATAGGGGAGTGTAAGTCTCCAAAATAGATCTTGAAGTGCAAAGTTTGGTTTATTACCAGGAACCTGAAAAGCAAGGTATTTAGGTCCTACATAGTGTGAAAATTGCAATGGAGAGGACAGGAACCACAGCAATGGTTTGCAGTTTTCTGTGACGTTGGCACGTTTGAACCTCAGTCAGGTCCAAGTGACTCACACATAACACATAACTGTCCATGAAAAACCTTGGGTGTGCTCATCAGTCATCAAGCCTGTATCCTTGCAGGATACTGGGCCTGATGGATGTCTGCAGCTGAGGATGCTTCTGATTAATTTTGGTAATTGCAGCCAGAATGCTTTGGTTTATTACCTTCACTCCTTCCTACTGGCTGCCAGGCATTTTGAACCTAACAAACTGCCTGTCCTGGTGTGCTCCTCTGCCTCCTTCCTTTCAATCCTCTAGTCTCGGTGTATTTGAGGAGCACCATGAGTCCAATCAGACCTGGGCCAAGTGGCCCAGGACTTTACGGAAAATAATATTGTAAGCTGACACGGACGACTCACATCAAGCCATGGTTTTCCTCTTGTGACTCTACTGACTTTGAATGGTTGTGTTTCCCTTCACTGTTTATTAATTCTCAGCAAGAATCTCTCCTGGGGCCAGCTGTATGTACAGGAACTTGAAAATGGAGTTACACTTTGTGACCAAAAAAAATGGAAATTTTGTCCAGAAAAAAAAGGGATTTTTTCAAGGGTTGATTAAAATAGTTTCTGTTTTACTGGTGTTTATTTTGTGTCTGGGCTTCCTGAGCAGAGACAGTTATACCTGAGGACTACCTGGCTGATGCTCCGAACAGGAAGCAGTATGGTGCGGATCCTGCCGACGCTGCCTTGGGTTCCACGGGCTCCACGTACACCGTGCGTCAGAGTCCTGCAGATGGACACCCTGCTGGAGGCTCCTCTTCCTCCTGTAGCCATCATCCTGCCCAGATGTCTTCAGGGGGGTCCTCATCTGCTGGCCTGCGGCATCAGACCTCCAGCCCAACAAGGAATGGGGCCTATCTTGAAGGAAACACAAGTGGTAATGTAACATCTTCCATTTAGCAATGTGTGCTGCCATGCTGCTGCTGTGCTGGAGTCTTAACTCATTCCCAGATTCCCAAGAAAATTAGTAAGGTGATGGAATCCATCCAGGCTACTCCTGCTTCCATTTAGAAGGGGAAATAAACACAAAATCAGTCTGTTCACCATTAAGTAAAAAGGTGAAGGTTTTCTAATGCTGTTGTTATGTAAACATATGTATTACGTGTAATTGTGTGGCAACCACACCTGTTATTATCAGCTCAGATGTATAGACATCAATATATAAGGCATTCCTCCCAAAGATTTATACTGCCTACAGTCAGGTGCATGTTATTTGTATGGCACCAGCTGTGCACAGGATGTGATGCAGAGCAAACCCAAATATTAGTGCCCACCTCAAAGCATTTTAGCCAAAGGTTTTGCTTCCTAGCTGTGTGCCCATCCTGCCCCTTTAATTACATACCAAGCCAGATTTTGCTTGAAAAAGACTACCCAACAAAACATATGTTTTAAAAAATCATTCAGCTCATTGCTCAAGAATCTTTTATTCTTCAGGAAGCAAAGTCACAAGAAGTTTATCTGCAAATTCAAGAAATGCCATGGGAACCACTGCATTCAATGATTCTTCTTCCCTTTAACAACACAACAATTTAATAACAATTATTTGTATTTTTGTTCAGTTACCATTTGCTGGGGCAGTTGCTCTACTCATCCACTACAGTTGCTAGTGGCCATGATTTTTTTTCCTCTAGAAATTACCCAAGTTCATCAGATGGGTTAGCTATTTCACTGAACTTCAGTTAGCTTTGTTTGCATTTTCCAAATTCTCAGTCAACAGGTCTTTATAAGTAGTGATGCCAAAATTGTCTTCACCCCTTATTAATTATTGAAACTTCATGTATGCATTTTTCATTCTGACAGTAGATCTAACAAAGGAGTTGAATGTCTCAGCCATTTTAAAGTCATTAATTTTTTCCCTTCCTCATTTATTAATAGAATCTACTGCCACTCCAGTACTATTTTTTTAAAAATCTTGATATATTTGCAGAAGATTACTGGTTCCCCTAGCCCCTTTGTCTACCATTAGCTCATTACACTGTCATTTTGCCCTTGCATTTCCCTTGGAAGCTTCAATTGATTCTGCATATTCTTGTTTGGAAGCCATTCCAGAGCCTCTTTCCAGTATCCTTTGCTTAATCTTTGCTTAATTCCTTCACATTCCTCATCTCCCCAACACCTGGATTACTTCTTGTTTCTGAACTTTCACTATTTAATATTTTAGAACATTATTCTTCTAAAATATGTATTACAAGTATTTATTCCTGTATTTTTTTGTTTATCTGAGTTTGCCTTCTTAGATATTCAATACTCACCCAAAACTACCACTGACTTTGCTATTATTTTCACACACTTGCTTCCCTGGTTTAGCCCTGTGTTACTCTATTATAGAGACCACAGATAAGTGTTCAGTTCTCATAATTATCTCATTCTTTACTTACAGAGTCAACTTTACTCAAAGCAAAGTGGAAAGTACAGGAATACACTGCAAAGAACTTGTAAAAGTTTGTCACTAGGAACTGGTGGCCTTAGTCACAAAGAAAAGGAAATGAAAAGTCATTTTCTTTCAGATCTTGTTCAGTGCCTCTCAGGCTGGCACTAATATTCAGGTGCTGGAAGGACAAGAGGCTCACTGTGCAGAGGATTCATTTACCCCTTTCCCACCACTTCCTTAGCACCTCCTAGCAGAACTGGGACTCTTTCGCCAAGCTTTATAGTTGGCAGTTGTGAGGAGCCAAGATTTAACAATGTTGTTACTTACTTGCCTTAAAAATCTTGATCATTCTTCTTGGGATCAGTGATTGTCTCTTTGTGGCACATATGAAGAGCCAGGGCAGTTCAGAGCAAAGATCTGTCTAGCCACACATCTTGTCTCCAGCATGAAACAGCAGCATGCCCCAGGGAAAGGGATAAATGCAGAGATGGTAGTGCATCCCCACTACCCTCTCTGCCTTCAGAAATTTGTGGCTCAAAGGCCTCCTCAACCAGAGGTGGTAGATTCATTCTAGGTAACCCCTCACAGATTTTTCTTCTCTGAATCACTTGGTGGCTTACTGAATACTTTGTGAATTTTCAGAATACACAAAACTTCTGTGCATAAGAATGTGTTGTGTGGAGAAAACCCTTGGTATCAGGGGACAGAAACTCTGTTCAAGAGATTGAAGCTTAAAATCAGAGCTTCTTAAGCTTGTTCAGCTGCATTGTTTTCCCTTTTTGTTTTTGACTTCGAATGTCACTGTTTCCCAGTCTTGGCCAATATTTTGTGAAACCTCCACGTAGTCCCAAGCAGGAAGCTAAGCTTCAGGAGACACCTCCATCTCTCTTTTCATGACTTCCCACAAAATCCGCAGTCTTTACAAAATGAAAGGCTGAAACATGGCTCATGATTTTTTCCAGAACTGAATTAACAAAAAAAAATCATTGAGTGGTCATACAATAGGCTTTACAGGTCCCTGTATTTCTCTGGCTTAAAACAATTAAAAGAACTTTGAGGAGCAAAGAGGGAGAGATTGCTTTTGAACCAGGCATCCATGACATGAGTGCCTCTGAAGCAGTCACAAGTGACTTGAAACTGCTACATATAATACCTGGGGTTAACAGAACTCATCCCAAAACAGCTTAGTAATTTTTATGTGACAATCATTTGACACTTGCATAGCCTAGTTCCTCTGAGGTCTCTGGGTCATTTGGCCAGCTCAACAGTAAAGGCTTCCTAAAACAAAACTGCATTCAGTGACCATCATTAAAATGGTTATGGATTCATTGATATTGTTGGGGTTTTCCTAATTTTTAGGCATTTATGAGTCCTGGTATCCCCCCTTGTATATTAGGGTCTACCACAGAGGCACATGCAAACCCATACAGGGTTTGCTGCCAAGGTCCCTAACAATCCCCTGTAGCAATCCCCCACCAGTGTATGGCAGCACGGACAGCCAATGCATGTTTGTGCCACCACCATCCATCTCACTTCCTCTAATCCTCTCAGCTCCTTTCTGGAGACTCCAGCAGTCTATGACAGTCCATAACACAAGCTTTGAGGCAAAGGAGAGACATTTGCTCTTCGACATGGCCAGGCAGTTTTTTGTGGCTGTGGTGGTAAATAGAGTGACATCCATGAAGTCAAGGTGCCCACACATTCATTACGATATCACTTCAAGCATTAAGATGCTGTGATGTTTCCAGTCACAGCCTGGTTTCATCTCTTTCACTATTTCCCATAGTGTCAGCTCTGTAACACTGGAATTCTCACCAGAGTCCTTCTCCTTAAAATTAGAGATTGTATTACAATTCACAGAAAGAAATCGTATTTTCACCCACCATGTTGCTTCCACTTCTACTGGCAACCCCAGGCTTTTAAAATACACATTTCTGCAATTGCCCTAGTGCAGCCACACTGGAGTTTTAATACCGTCTTCATAAATTCTCTCTTGCAAAGGTCTTTGGAATCTTGTGTTTTTCTTCTTTCTAGGCATAATTTATACGTTGCTGAATCATAAGTAAGCAAAGATGAGTAAGTGGAGCATGTCAGTCTCTGTTCTTGTCCTCTTCAGTTCGTATACTTATGAGGCAGAGATGGGCTCATTAAAAAGAGGAAGAATTTATCTCTGAAACATCAAACCAATCCTGTTTATTTATGGATAGTTTTGAAAAATATCTTGCCTTATTTATCATGGTGGGCAAATATCATGGACAAAACCATAATCATAAAACATATCTCAGTGCATAGCAGAACATGTCTTTCAAGCGGAATGGATGAGATTAAACCTCAAAGCTCTCATTAATGCAGTCGGAAGCCTGATGCCTAATTCTCCTTGATTATGCTAAAAAATTCTGAAAAAAAAGATGTAAAAAAAAAAAAATCTCATTTCAGAAAGCCAGTTGGGGCTGCAAACAGATAAACATGCACTTTCCTGTCATCATTTGCCAAATTGAAGCTTTTAAATTAGGGAAGGAATAGTCAAGGACATCATAAACCTTTCCAAGCCTGCTTACATAACAGACAAAGCCTTTATCCCAAGTATGAAGAATTGTGTGTTCAACCACAATATAATAACCCTAACCTTGCTCTGTAGCTTGTTATTTTTATGGAGATTTTATTATCCAGTATTAGCAGTTAATTATTATCACCTGAGGGTCTTTGTTAAAGGGGCAGTCCTGCTTATTTTCTGAAAACATTTGGGGACATGGAGGTTGAAATTTCTCTTTTTCCAGGATAATGACACAAGCGGCTCATGGAGGGCAGATCTAGCACCTCCCCACGGCAAAGGAGCTGCTGATGGCATTGTGAGCCTCAGCACTGTATCCAGCAAATAAAGCCTGCCTGCCAATTTTTGAGGACATTTCGGTCTGAAAGTTTCGGTGCTTCCAGCGAGCTGCCTTTTTGTTTCCCCTACAAAGGAGAGGCAAAGCAAGCAAAGCCCGGATAAATATTTAATGTCCGCGGGCACGTCTCATGCAGCTGGGTGCCGGGCTGCCCCTGCAGCGGGCGGAGGAGCACCTGCGATGCTGCATCCCCGCACGGTGCGTGCCGCGCTGCCAGTGGGAGCGGCTGCCACGCTGGCGGGACAGGGACTCTTCTGTGACGCGTTGCAAGGCGGAGGACACCAGCCAGGTGGTGCCCGACACGTCCTGCCAGCGCCGGCCAGTGCCAACAGGTGTGCTGAGCCCGATCTCCTTTGCAGAGCTCTCTGCTGGTCATGGCTTGTCAACCCCCTGCCCCGCCCCGAATATCCTGTAATTGTGTTCTCCCAGGCGCCTGCTCGTCTGATGCATCTCTTCTTCTCCTGCTTGGTGTGCCCTAGATTTTTAGAAAAGTGTCTTAAAGCCTTCCTCCTTTCCTTCTTTATAGTGGGGGGTGGTTTGTTTTTTAAAATAATTCCCATTTCTCTGCACCTTTGAGGGTCTGCTACTTCTGCTTAGTTTCAGTAGATCTGCTGCTCCTTATTATCTGCTCCAGTGCAATCAGAGAGAACCTTTTAAAATTTCATTCCCACCCCCTTCCCCTGAGGCAAAGAAATCATTTAGGCCTGCAGCAATATTAAAGTTCATCTGTCACTCCCTTTCCATTCTTATCTATCAATGACTGTACTCCCTCTGGGCTCTGTTTGTTTGCCAAGAACATATTTTGGGAGTCTGTTATTTGTCTTTCCTTCTTTTGCAGGTTTAGCTCCATTTTAGCATTTTATTTCCTTGTCATGCCTCTGCAGCCATTTGGCTGTTGGCTCTGTCTCCAGTTTCCTTCTCAGGAAGGTCCAGAGGTTGGAGATGAATGACAGAGAAAAGTGTGGGGTGAAAATTCAGACTGAGCCAGGCCACCTCTTTCTCTCAGCTTCACTCAGCTTTTGCCACTGACCTGGTAATTCCAGCTGTTTCTGTGTGGGCAATGGTCTTGACTGGGATGTCTGGAGACATCCACTGCAGGAGCCTCTTCACTGTCCTTCCCCAATATCGTTTGTGGCAGGAGGGGAAAGTGCTTCCCTCTGATTACCTAAATTTCCATATCCCATTCCATTAATTTGACAAATTTTTGCCACCTGTCAAAAACAGGAAATTGGATTTGACCTAGATTATGATCTCTAAAAATAATTATTGGTCGCAAGCACTCCCATCTCTTTGTAATCTGAGTATTCATTATCATCTTGATTAATTCTGATGACAGGATGGCATAGGATACCCAGGAGACATGAGACTTCCTCATTTATCTAATTCTTAGGTTAAGTGTGAATACCTTCAGATATGAAAAAAATGTATAGTACTTGCCCTACCACCATCAAACTCTTTTGTGCTTAATATAATATTTCACCAAAGTGATGCTATTGAAAGAAACCCCATGCCTTTGTGCAGACATGAAATGATCTATTTTCTTTTGTAAATTGAGAAATTACACTCAGATGGGTAAACTACAATGTTAAAAAGCCAAATAAATTAATCAACAAAATAAATTATAAAACATATGGAAAAACAGATTGTTTCCAGACTCTTCAGCTAAAACCTAACATTTTTCTGCAAACTGGGGGTATCTCAGTTTTATAAATAATATTTAAAGGTAGCTCCTTTCACGCAAGTAAATTAACACACCTTAATTAATGAAAAAGCAGCAGAGAATGCAAAACTTGATACTAGGTAGGTAAATAAAGACAGAGTGTTTGAAGAATTAGTATTGACACATAATTCTTATTTGTATATTATGATATTATACTATCCCCCAGGCATGGATTTGAAAGGGTTATCTTCACCTGCAAGGGTCTGGAAGAGTTCTAGCCATGCAGTATCTTTAGAAAGGTCATTTATATATTTGTCTTTCAGAAATCACATTTATGCTATTGATTGCTAGATTGCAAAGGAGTGAACAGATTCCTCCTGTCATTTCAACCTTTTCTTCTCATCCCCCTTCCTTTCCTTACAGATACTTCCAATACCTATGAAGTCTCCCAGCTGCACTTGGGGCTCTCTTCTCCCCTTTGTCCTTTCCTGGGCAGGTTGCAGGCAGGAGTCAGTGGGCTGCAGGCTGCCCTTTCTGTTCCCAGTGTAAATCCCAGGCTAAGTCCTCTGGGCTTTCCTTACATTTATACAAATTTAAGAGAAAAAACGTGCTCCTCGGTAGTGGCACATCTCCCCCGACCATGTTATGGCAGCAGCAGAGAAACTTCTGCAGTCTTTTGCTCACAGCCAAACTTTTCTCTCCTCCCTCTATTTTCTGACTAGTTTGCAAAAGCCTGGTCTTTTTCCTGACCTTTGGTTTGAGGTGGTGTAGTGCCTGATACCTCCACACATCAGCTCTCATCCAAACCATTGACAGATCATGAAGGGGAGAAACACCCCTCTGTCTCCAAGACAAGTTTTCATTCTCTCACTTGTCCCTGACAGAGTTCCTCAATGTTACTGATGATCCAGGGGTTGGCCAAGATTGCCCTGTTCGTTTTGCACTCTCTGTCTTCATTGTTTCATGCCAAAGGCTCCAGATGGTGTCTGTACCTTGTGTATTGCGTTTATTCTGTGAGCGGAGCCCCGGGTCACCTGAGTCCATACAAACACCGGTCCTTGCTGCCTAATTGAAAGGACCTGCGGCTGTTCCTTGTCCTTTGAATCCCGAACAGTGACTTAGCAAGTGAGAGTGCAATTATCATGATATTTACATCTCATCTCATTATGAAAACCATCACCCAGATTTGCACATTCATAGCACTGCTGCTTTCTGGAGTTCATTCTGAGTAACTGCAAATACACCTCATCACATTATACTGTAAGATGAGCATGGTGGCAAGGAAAAAAGGACAAATATGCACATAAACCCATTATTGGGTGTATATGGGCAGAGTCTCAGCTAATATAAATCACCAGCGCTCTATTGAAGTCAATGGAATGACAATCTACATAAGCCCCAAACCCACCCCTCACATTTACTCACATCCATTTGAGTCATGCATGAGGATTCTCACACATCTCATCTGTCTTTATAAGCTCAGTATTTCTCTGGAGAGCTCATCCCTTCTTTCCTCAGCAGTTCTGATTGCCTCTTGGCACTTGGGGCATTTCCAGGCTCTAGTTTAGGTGTCTGTGATCTCCCTCTACACGTACTCTTCTTTTTTATTTCTGGTATTCTGTAGTGTATTCTTGCCTTCCATTGCAATTCTCTCATTAAAAACTGGGCCTTGACAGAAAGAGATGAGCAGATGTGAGCAAGTAATATTTAATTCATCTGTGTGCTGCCGCCTGCTAATGCAAAGTTTGCTTGGTGTGGATATAAACAAATGGAAACAGCTTTCCTGTAACCTAGCATAATATAGTTCTTGTCAAAAAGAAGCAGCATAAGTGGGTGTACAAATTATATTCAGGTGGAGATTGAGATTTATAATTCTGCAGAGACTAAGAATAAAAACATAAATGCACTTTCATTCCAATGTGCCTTTATTCGCTTGATTTAAAGCTCCAGCAAGCTGAAGTCACCTTAAATCATCGAGGGGTTACACCATTAAAAAGTCACATGTGCAATGTTCATCTTCACATGTTTTAGTAACTTTCCAAATTGGCATTCACTGGGGACCATCAGCTTCGTGAGAGACTGAGATTAGGAAGATACGGACTGAAAACCTTCTGCTAAGCTCTAAAAGAAGTATGAATATCTGAATGCAAATTTAAAACCCCTATTTGCTAAATCCTGATTTTATCCTCTAGCCTTCACATTCAATGGCAAACTCCTTTGTTTAGTGCTGAAGAACTTTCTTTCCAGGTGTGAGGGTAGTGTCTTCTTAAGCCAAGATCCCTGCTGCTGCAGATCAGACAGCAGGGGCAGCTTGGTTTAAGAGCCTGGCAGCTGGCACATTTTTCCTTCCCCAGCAGGCACCTAAGGGTTTCATGTCTTTTAACAAAATTCACCAGCTGGGATCATGCCTTCCAATAAGCAGTCAGACTGGAAACTTCTGCAAGTCCCCTTTTTTCCCTATGCTGCCATCTCGGGCCATTACTTGCACGCACAGATCCAATGTCCAGTGCTGCAGTGAGGCTGCCAAAGCCCTGCACACAACCAATCACAACTGAGGAAACCTCTGCGTGCCATTGTAATGCACTGATGTGGGCTTTTTTGTACCAATAGCCTCAAGTCTTTCACCTGAACGACAGGATGCAGCTCGGCCATCAAGCAAGAACCCTTTGACCTGGACGGTGGATGATGTAGTTTGGTTTGTGAAGGATGCAGACCCTCAAGCTTTAGGCCCTCACGTGGAGCTCTTCAGAAAACACGTATGTAGAAGGCTACCCTTACCACCTCTAGGTAGTTTAAGTCACAAGAGACAGCCAGCACATGTCACACAAAGCCCCTCAGCTGCCTTGGGCTTGCTCAGACAGGTTGAATGCAGAGCTTGGCAAGGAGTTCAGCACCTCTGGAGGGTTTGGGCTAAAGAAATTTCACTTATCCCTTGAGATGGTGGTTAAACACCAGGACGGGCTTTGTGAAAAGGTGGACAATGCCCCAAGCTTGTCAAGTGTTAAAGAGGCTTTTGGAAAGTGCCCCTAATAACACAGTGTAATTTGGTCAGCCCTGAATAGCTCTGGCAGATCATTGTAGGTCCCTTCCAACTGAAACAGTTCTATTCCATTCTATTCTATTCTATTCTATTCTATTCTATTCTATTCTATTCTATTCTATTCTATTCTATTCTATTCTATTCTATTCTATTCTATTCCATTCCATTCCATTCCATTCCATTCCATTCCATTCCACTCCACTCTATTTTGTGCTGTCTTATACTACTCTATTCATTTATACTTCAATGGGGAAACCATAACAGTGTCTTTAGAAAATGCTCACTGTTTGTTCCCAGCTACTCCAGGATAAATTGTTTCTGTGCCAAGCGTAAGAGAAAACACCGAGGATTTGGCGCTCATTTTTCATTTTTCATTGTCGGATTGGCACAAAAAAGCCTCATTTCAATGACAATTTTTTTCACAGGATATATATGATTCTTCTCTGAAGAGCATTTTTTATGTGTCTCTAGATATTTAGCAGAAGAAACCCAAAACAGCCATTATTTTAATATTTTTCTCCTCAGTATTATGTAACTACATAACCAAATTTAACAGACCTGCTGACTCTCCAGAGGACATGATAGTTGCTTTTGTGAGGATAACCTCCTGTGCTGGAAATTCTATTATCCTTAATTAGTAAAGGGGAAGACAGTAAACTTGTCTGGTCTGGAGTTTCTTGTTTTGCTGCTGTATATGGAGTTGACACAAATGTATCTATTAGCATTTTTTGCCTTCTCCATCTCTCCTTAATCAGTTCAGTCTGGCTATGAGAAATGGATTTTACCCTAAAAGTAACTTGTTTGTGTTCAGGTGGAGATCATAAGTTTTCATGTAAGTGCCTGGACCTAGATCTAAATGAGAATTGCTCCCTAGCCCCGAGTCCTGACCAGCTCCCCCGGGGCTGCAGAGACAAGAGGGCTTGATCACTCCTTGCCCCCACACCAGCAGAGACAAGTGGGGCTGTGGGGCTGCAGACGAGAGCTGAGGGAGGTAAATGGACTTCCAGCTACACTCTGCCTCCAGGGTTTCCAGATACAGGAGAGGGGGTGGCTGAGGAGCAGCTGAAAATGAAGATGAACACAGGCCTCGGTGTCTGCTCACCCTAGGAAGGTATTGAGGCCATCTGCCATTCTCTAGACAGGTCTGTGGGATGAGAACAGCACCAGGCACAGTGGTGTAGGGCCAAATCTGCAACTGCAGATCAGGTGCTGGCCTGCTTTTCTTGCCTTCTGCCTTATAAGCTGATAACGAAAGCATAGCCTATATTGGTCATGTGGGCAACCAGGCAGATAAACAAGCCACCTTCAGATTGAAGGAACTTGCTATAGAATGAGTTTCTGGCAATATCAGAAGGGGCTGTGCATCAAGAGAAAATCTTCATGCAAGGGACCGAGAATTGACATGGTCTGAGGCATGCAGGTATATCCCAAAGGAATAAAAAAACCCCAACTTTTAAAGTTTGTATTGTAAATATGGAGAGTACAAAAGCACTAATTTTTTCTAGTTTCCATTTGTGGCAAAGTATGCTTTTATGTAGCAGCAGGGCCTGGGAACGCTCCAGGCAGTCATGGGCCAGCTGCACTGGAGAATGCCATGATACTGCAGCTGCTCTGCGACCAAAGAGATCAAGCTAAATTGCCACTAAAGGCTGTCCCTGTCATCCTTTGTTGCACACCCAGCACCCATGGGCTCCACTTATCATTGGTTTCCTTGTAAAATATGCCATAGGTGTGAGAACCTGGGTATGATTGCCACACAACTCAATTCAATTACACCTTTGAGTTATATATATCCCTGCAATTTTTCAGCCTTCAAACCTCATCTGGATTAGCACAAAGACCCCAGGGGTGAGAGACAAGTGATTAGTCCATTAACCTCAGCCATATCTTTCTGTATGTTCAATCTTTCTGTGGAGCAGGTGCATAATTTACTTAGAAGCACTTACTGTCATTGACAAGGCCCAGCTATTGCCTGAAATAGTTGCTTTGGCAATCAGCTCGTCTGAGCTGGGAGAGAGAGGCTGTTGGGACCAGCAGGAAGAAAACAGCTGGAGGATGCACCCTGAACGTGGGCAGTGTGCTTTCCTACTGCCCTACTGGGCCACTTGAGTGTTGACCTCAGTCCTCAGAGCCAGCTCTTCCAGCCTGCAGCCCACATCCTTCACTGCCCCAAAGGTGCTGGGGGATGTCCTGGCTCTGTCTGCTCTTCCCACCAGGAGCAGAAGCTTTGCTTCTTGCCAAGATACACAAGGAGCTCTGTCACAGGTAGCTCCTGAGAGTGTCCACCAAAGACTGAGAAACTTCCTACCAGCTGCCCTCGGCCGTTCCCTGCTCCTGCAGCACGTCTGTGTGCCGAGGACAGCCGAGCTCATCATGGATAGAGCTTTTGGTCTCGTGGAAAGGAGCCGCTGCCCTGGCCAGGGGCCTTGTAGCAGCGCTGTGTGAGATCTCATGGAGACTCCGTCAGCAGGAAAGTCTTGGTAGAAAGATAGGGGGAAGGGAACAGAGGAGGGGAAAGGTGGCTCTGATGGCACTGAATGTTACCAGTTCCAGACCTGGTTCAAGATCTTCTGCTGGGGCTAATGTACATGTGGGAACCACATTATCAAAGTCATCTTTTTAAAAATTATTTTTAAAAGGGATGACACAGTAATACCGTAAAGTCAAGCCAAGAATCTGCACAGGGAAATGGCTAATATGGGATATTTAATTGAATATGAATGCTCCCTCTGGCATACTATTGTCATGGAGTTTAATCCTGACCCCTGCACAGTAATAATAATGGAAATAATAAAATGCTGAACTCAACCTTTAGAAACAGCTGCCTCCACACCTGACCCTTGACAGTGTTTTTACCCTATGGCACCACAGTTAAAGGAGTTCTTATTGTATTTCTTATGCAAATAATAATTATATGTAACATTTATTCTTACTTTATATTAGCTTCCTTAAAATAATGGCAAAGAGAGCGGGGAGGTGGAGAGAGTTTCTATTATGGATAGAGTGGGGGTTGCAAAATGAGGAGCATTAATTGATTGAGTTAATCAGAAAGTGACCTTAACTGCTCATCAGATAAATCACCTAGTGAATGGAATAATAATGATCAGGGCAAATTAGGATCCATAGCGTTGCTTAATAAGTAGGCAGTGGATCACAGTGGGAAGATCTGACCATCAAAACCATAGAAAGCAGTGTAGACAGCATTGGTGTGTATATATCTGTGTTTGTGTGTGCACACACACATAGCACTTGAGATGTTTTAGCTCTGACACTCCAAGTGTGTAAATGTGCTGGAAGCTGTGGGGATGGGTAATATTTTTTGGCAGATCCACTAGTACAGTCAGGAAAAACCAGACAAGCTTTGGGTCCAAGGAAGGACAGTAAGGAAGGATGCTGAAAGCATCTGTGCTCTACAGCCCATAGTAAAGGAGTGTCTGTTCCTCTGTGGGCTCAGGCTACTTTCGCAGTAGTACTTCGTAATTTCAGAAGGTTTTCAAGCCAACAGTTCTGGGATGAACAGCTGAGCTTGGTGGCAATTTCCTCCACTTACATGAGGGTTAAATTAAAATTTAGCAAATTTAATAATAAATGCAATTAAATAAGCAAGTTACTGCTGTCTTCAATTTGAGAAAAAACCATATATATATATATACACACACACACGCATGTATACCATATACTTGTGTCACTGTGTGTAAGTGTATTGGAGATATGTGAAACATGGAGATAACTGGGGACAAAGCTGAAACTGGGATCCAGAGGTGTTCTATTAGCAGTTTAATGTGGCTACATCCTTCGCTGTCTCCATCACTCATACATTTCTCTCAAGGCTGACTGGCTTTTCTCAGAACTGCACTTAGAGCAACCCTTATTTTTAAAAAATTCTACTTTTAATTGCAAAATAAATTGAAAACCTAAACTAATCTTATAGTTCCTTGAAGAATAAAAAGTAGTATTTAATTAAACCTTCCTTTACAGCTTCCTTCTATCACACCTCAGATTTCAATTTTTTAAATGAAATTTCAGAATGCATGGCATTTCAGGTAGCTCTACTCTAAATGACACGCTGTTTCTAATTCACCTTGTTTAATGTGTCAGGACACAGCACTTAAAGGGGGGGTTAAGACATTTTTATTCTCTTCCTCTCTTTTGAAACCAGGAAATTGATGGCAACGCTTTGTTACTGCTGAAAAGCGACATGATCATGAAATACCTGGGGCTGAAATTGGGACCGGCACTGAAACTGTGTTACCACATTGATAAGCTCAAGCAAGCCAAGTTCTAATAATTTCTTGAACAACAGAATCTGAGCTAAATCTAGATGGAAGACTAAAGGTAACATGTTGCCTTACAGAAATGCATTCATTTGCAGATTGCTTTTCCTTCTTTTTTATCAAAGACTTTGTCTTTTTTAACATTTGTGCGTTGTCACCTTTTTTTAATCCAACGGGATCTTTTGGGCTGCTTTGTGTTAATAATTTGCCAAAAAGTATATAATTACAATAATTATTTTGTATCATTAATATTATTATGATTATAGTAAGTCCTATTTTTGTAACCAGAAGTGGGAAATCAAAACCAAACACAGCTACAGCATATGCATAGGACTGCTAGAAGACAAACCAAGAGTCGCTCACTTGCCACGGGTCCGCCTCTGAGGAGTAATCGCTGACCTGCATTGCCTGGGCACCAGCTCTGCTCTCCATGCTCAGGGGCTGGAAAAGTGCCGCGTTTGGTCACCTTGCGTGTGATGGAAACTGCCCCGTGTCTTGCACTATCCGGAAAACTTGAATTATTCTATTACACAAACAAACGAACAAACAAAGAACAAAGAAAAGGAAGAAGAAGAAGAAGAAGAAATAATTAAAAAAAAAAAAAAAAAGAGGGAGGGGAAGGCTTTTTCCCGCAGCTAAAGAACTTTTTCCCGCTAGAGGGAGCAGCCCTAGCAGACTTGTGGCTGGAGCTCTGGCGCTGCGGTGCTCTGCGTCTGATGAGCTTTGACCGTCACGACTCTCCTGTCCAGCACGTCCATAAATACCGCCAAGGAATCGCAGGCTCCCAGCAGGATGCGCCCGTCACCGTTTACAGATAATTCATTCAAGAAAAGCCGAAATGCAGAGGGTGTTTCTGACAGGATGCTTCCCGTCACCCCGAAGAGGGGGTGGATGGCTCCCACGGTGTCTGGCGCGCACAGCTGTCAGCTCCATTCCCTGAGCCGCCTCAGGCTGGCGCACGCTTTGTGTCACGCCAAGAAAAATCTGAATTTCTGGGTTTGTTTTTGTTTGCGTCTTTAAAAAACGAGGAAGCCGGGTGGGATGGTTCCTCACAAGGACCTGGGAGCATCTCTGCACTTTGCACAGGCCCAGGACAAATGCTGTAGGGTTGGTTCCTGGTTGCACCGTGGCTTTCAGTACACAGACAGATGTGTTGGACTTTCTGTCTCAAGTGAATTAAAAATTCACTTCTGCCTCTTACACAAATCGAAAAGGTGCTTATTGACACTCTGTGTAACTGAGGGGGACAAAACAGGTCTCAGGCTGAGGAAGTAATGTGTGGAATGAGTATGTCCTTGTTTTCATCCACAAAGGATGAGTGTGAAGGGACACATCCATATAGTTCAAACCCCTAGTGCATGACAGGGAGAGGTAGCAAGTGTTTGTAAGTCACACAGGTGATTTTAGAGCTAGTTATCTCAACTGAATTGAGAAACAGGGTCCTGATAATATGCAAGATTGTTTGACCCTTCTTATGTAGAAAAGAATGTTACCAAAAATACCTCATGAAATAAAATTCAACTTGATGCATGTTGCTAGACTAGAACTTCTACAAAAAGATACCCATTCAAAGGCCTACTCCTGGAAATCCTTAAAAATAGGAGAAACCATATCCTACAAGACTTTCACAAAACTCCTGGGGACTACTCTCCTGATTTAAAAAGCTAGTCATAAATTTGCAGGATTGGATCTTTGCAGGACTGACCAGCTTTCAGCAAATCCAGTCTGCATGCTGAAACACCCTAAATAGGAATAGCTGAAAAACTGTATTAAATGAAAAGTCATATATGTCATTGAGTGACGTAACATAGGGAACCCTAAACGTGCCAATGCTTGTAACACAACACCCATCCACATCACTTTGTGTCTGTGGTATAAAGAAGGGAAATCTCTTTGGTCAGCTGTCTGGTTGAGGCAGAGGTGACTTTCCATCAGCAGCAAACCTGTACAGTTCATTTTTCCCTCTTACATTCCCAAAACATGTAAAAATCTTGCTGTATTAGTAATATCTCCTTCAGAGAGTCCTCAAACAATGTTTTTTCCCCTCATAATTACAAACTTAGTTAACGTCTCTTCCTTTTTCAAAATGGGATTTTAATTCCTTCACTTAAAACCCCACCTTGCTGTAATATATCAGTAATCAGAGCTGGTTAGATTTTATCAGATGGCTTCAATGCTGGAAAATCCCACTTTGTCAAAATCAAAACTCTTCATAAAAGCATGTCACTTTCTAACATTAAATTCTATTTAACTGAAACTACAGCTTTCAGTAGTGTCAAAACATCATTTTGACATTTTGGAGCGGAACATTTTTGTTCCAAGAATATTTTTGCATTTTATTGTATTTTCCTGGAGGATCTGTAGCTTCACATTTTGTTCTGAGCATGGGGGGAAAAAGACACAACCCAGAACTAGACTTTCCTAAGCAAGAAGCGTTCTGATTCTGTTCTGTGTCTCACCCCTTCCTTCCACTCCCTGCCCCTACTCTGGATGTTACAGCCGAGGGGGCTGATCATACCAACACAGTGTGAAGAGGCTCCATGGTGGAAATGATGTTCATACACATGATTTAAAATGCTGAAATAGTTTTCGTGTATGCATCTGATGGACACAGTCAGTGGTGCCATCTCATTTGATGTCACACTTGCAGGTACATCTGGACCGTCCAGGCCATGGTATTTAATGTTCTGTTTTTCACAGGGGAGGCAGTTAGTGGAGTCCTTTTACGTGTAAGTAATGGTTATGAAAAAATCTCCTCATTGCATGATGTTGTTTTGTTTTATTTCACTTGAGAGGTAATTAGGAGACAAACATTATTGCCATTGCTGTAATATAGAAATTGTACCCAGTTTTTATCTTTCAGGTCTTTTTAGTGAAGGTAATGAAGTAGCTCTGCTCTGCTCTGCTCTGTTGAGGGTGTCAGGCCGTTTCCTCCAAAAAGGCACTAAAGAACCAGAGTATGCATGTCAGCTGCTTCTCCATTGGCTGCTGCTTTAAGTGTCACCCGTAGAAATTTCTTTGCTTGCTGTTCCTTTCACAGCTCTCCCTTCCGACTGTAGCCAACCCAGTTGTATTTTTTAACTGTTCCCAACAGGTGGGTGGACGTGCGATACCTTTAAAAGCAACACATGCGCCTCTTTTCTTCTTCTAAGCACTCATAGCTGGATCAAAAGGCACTTTGGTTGCTCCAGGCAGTTTCAGTTCTTTGTGAGCTTTCACTTTTTTTTTTCTTTTTTTTAAAGCAAGCAGTCAAAGTCCAAGGACTTGGGGACCATTCCTCCCTTGCTCGCTTGTAACCACATTGAGTGGTGGTTACAGGGCACACCATCTTCTTGGACCTCGCGTGGCTGACCAGCTCAGCCTCAGCTGCCAACACAAGCCAGCCTTGCTGCCATTCCATCCACCTGCCATCACAGCCTCTTCTCTCGCACCAGCAACTGCCTCCTTCCCCGGCCAGACCTAATTGCATTTCAAGAAATGCCTCTGGGAATGCCTCCACCTCTCTGAGCCCACTGTCTTGCTTGGCAGGCTGAGGAGTGCAGCAGCCTCTGCAGCGTCAGCAGCTTTGCTCGATGTGATTCATGCAGGCAGGCACCCCTGGGACCGGCATGTAAAGCGTCACTCTGGGCTGTTATTGGCCTTAAACTGATGGCTGAATTTCTGTAGGTTGTCAGCAGTCTTCATGAGCTACACTTTCTCCCTTTGTAAAGAAGGGATGGCTGTGAGAGATTAAGTGGAACATTATTAGCAAAACCAGCAATAATTAGTAAAACAACAAGAAAATGGCTGATAAAGTTTTTGTGTGGGAAGAACGCCACTGTTGGATCAGCAGCAGGAGCACACACCATCCTCCGAAGCCTGTTCCTGACTGCAGCAGCCCTGGGTGGCCATTTCTCTTGCCCTGGCACAGCCACCCCATGGTTCATTCCTGCCCATGGGATGCAGCACGCCCCCATCACTGGCTGCACTCTTTGGGGGCTGTGCAATCTCAGGGAGGAATCTGTCAGCTCTTACTGCCCCAAAACACACCCAAACTTCTCAGTTAATTAGTTAGTGCCTTCTTTATTTGCCTGCCTACTCTCTCTTTTCATTTGAATAGCTTCTCTTTGAAAGAAAGACAGCATGAGGGTGATTCCCCAGGTCCTTCAAGCAGCTTGTGAATGACCCCTCAGCTCATCCCAAAGAGGAGCATCTCCAGGGTCAGACATCTGCCTGGATATAACTGATCCTCCCTCAGCACCGGAAAGGCAGGCAAGAATTAAATGCCTCCTTTTTATTAATCAAAATTAAATGCTTTTCATGCCCTTCCCCTCTTAGAACTACAGCTCCTTCCACAGGGCCAGTTGCTCACTTCTTCCCGAAGCAGCAAGGAGGGAGACAGAGGAGGTGCCCAAAAGGACTGCCTGCTGCTGGCTGATCCAGCAAGGCAGCAGGTATGGAAGGGCCTGGTTTGAAACTGGTTTGGCTGGAGAGAGGTGTCACGCCCAGGGATTTGGTCTGGGGGATTTTCCTGTCAGACACATGCAGGTTGCACTCCAACGTTTCGGTCTGCACCTTCAGTCAGTTGCACGTTCAGTCTGTTGTGGTGTGGATTTTGTCTCCAAATCCACCTTCTTGAGCTTGTGTTATGGAACTGCTCTGCTGGCACAGGCTTCTTCCACATCAACAGGCTGGGGTTGCTAGGGAAGTAAGTCATAACAAGCACAGGGTAAAAATTCAGAGAAACAGCAGGTCAGCAAGGTCCTCCTTCCCTTTCCAGGCACTTCTGTGTGCAGAACTTTACTCAGCAGCTCCATAATGGGGCAGAATGTGCTGATTTTTGGCTGAGGTAGAGTTAAAACACGACACCCACACACCATTACACCTCGCCGCTGGCAACTGGGTCATATGGAGCCACAGGGATTTTCCTTCTCTCAGCAAGAAATATGGTGCTAAATTCACACACCTTTACCAAAGAAGGCAAGCATGTAGCTGCGCACACTGCCTCTGACGTCTTGAAGTAGTTGCATGCTGTTCTCCAATCCATGCTCCCTTCATGGACAATTGGAATTCGATTCCCTTGGAAATCTAAAATTTTGCTTGAAAAATAATCACTTTTATTCACTGCCACGAGTCAAATATCATGGAAACATGACTGCTAACAATTTACTTCACGTAATTTGCAGTAATGCTAATAAGCAACAGCTGCAACACTTCCTGTTGTAAATTCTTTTGTGGTTGCAGTGGAATTATCACATCTGTACTTCACAAATCTGATAGACTTGAGCACAGCTCACTCATTCTGGCCCCAGCTCCAGCAAATCCCTGTGCCTCAGAAGTACAGCTACAGAAAGATGTATTTACAGTCTCTGTCTCCCTTCGTTCCCAAAGCCTCTGTTCCCCGCCAGGTACCTGGAGAAAGAGGGGTCAGGGCTGGGGGGGAAGTGGCAGCCTGGGGGTCAGCCAGTGTATGCATGGTGTGGCTGGAGCAGATTGCTTTCAGCAAAGATATCATTGACCAGCCAGGTTTATTGCAGTTCAAGCAGACAGGTTTTGGTCAGAGGCTAAGTACAGGAGAAAAGTGATTTATTAAATAAAAAAGAAAGAAATATGAGTGTGCAATGCACTGCCACCATAAGACTTAAGCTGAAACCCAAGAATCCTTCAACTGTAATCTAAAGAAAAATGTTTCCCTCACTCAAGACTCTAAATAAAGCATGTTAGGCCAAACCCAGGTCCCACTGAGGTCTGCATAAGTTTTTCTATTGAATTCATAAGAAAAGGGCTTGGCTCATAAACCAGGTCAAGCTTCAGCCATGTCCCATAGTAACCAGAGCCTAACAAGCTATTCCATCCTCTCTTATAAAGAGTGGAGACAGCCCCCTCTCCCCTGCTCCCAGGAGAGCTGCTAGCTTACTGGAAGAGAGTTCTTCCAGCTGCACCTCTACCTGACCCCAACACCTTCTGCTGCTAGCCTTGAATTTTAGCTATGAGTTTCATGGAAGGTGGCTTGGGTTTTCCACTTTGGAGCAAACCAAAGCCCATGCCCTGAGGATTTCAGCCGTGCCACTAGGCAGAAACTTGCAGTGATTTGAACATGACTGTGCTGGGAGATTTCCACATGTTCCTGAGGCGAAGGGTGAGGTGGAATTTAAAAAGAAAACATTCCAAAATGAGTCTCAGTGACCCACAACTTTTGGCTCCTTCAGCATCCACCACACTTCATCATACTTCAAATGGTCAAGTCTCTTGGTAGTGCCATAATCGGACAGGAATCGCTCGCGGAACTTCTGAAGAGGCTCCATCTCTGACTACAGAGTCTTGCTCCTCTTGGTCTGTGGGCAGCTGCCAAAAAACAGCATTTGGGGAGAATGTGTGAGCATCTGTATGTTGCTCAGAGAGGCTTGCCTGGCTGCACAGACAGGCTGTGAAGTGAGTGAAATAATAGAAGGACAGAGCAACTAGGAAGGAGAGGCTTCAAAAATGGGAAAGCCCTGGCTTCACGGGGCTCCCATGGAGTTTGTGCCCTACCTCCAGGTCTGTATTGAACTTGCCCTGCATAGCACAGTATGTCTTTATTACCCAGAGTCTTCTCTTAGTGTTGTATAAAACTGGGATCATGCTGCCCTTTGTGAACATGAAATTCATGCAACCAACTCCATTTTGTCAGACATCTCTAAAAGAGTGGAGAATAGCACACAGTGGAGCAGTTTCACACGTTCCAGTGTCTTCCAGCTGAAACATGGAAGGAGAGAAAAAGAACTTCTGAATTAGTGAGTGCAAGCCAGTGAAAGACCAGTGATTAATATTATCTCTCACTTTGATGGTTTCCTGATCTGTAATGTGTTTTATGGCCCTGAGCATTTGCTGTAGTGGCAGTGCAGTGAATTGATCTGCGTGTTCAGGTTCCACTCAAACCAAATGGCTGTCTCTAAAACTATCTGTCTTATTCATGCCTTTTCTAATATGCTGTAGCACCCAGGAACCTTCTGATCAGCTTGGTAAGAGTCAGTATTTAAAGAAAAACACCTATTTTTTTCCTTTTTTTTTTCCATCTTGTGGCACAAAACTTCAGAAAGCAGCTATAGCCACAGCTGTGTAGCAGATCAACATATACAGCTTTTCATTTTATGCCTCTCAGAAATCTAGTAGTAAAAAACCTTTTGCTTACCCGGTCTATGTAAAAGAAGCCAACCTAGATTCCAGTCTACCACTGACCCTGTAAATGGAAGAGTTAAATATAGTAGAGTTATTGACACTGTAAGTTTTGTAAAGTTGTTACATTTTATCAGTGTAAACAAAATCTGTATCTCATTTGATAGACCTGTCCTCTGATGATACTGAAATTTAAATGCAAGCTTGTTTGGCTGCTGTTATCAAAACTCTCCATCGGTGTTTGTGTCGCAATGACTTGTAGGGATTGTGTCCAGTGCTGTGCAGGGATACTGTGAGATGCTCAGCCTGCCTTGGAGACTTGGCAGCTTCATAGGGCAAAAGAGACAACCTAAGGAGAAGGGTTTCCTAGAGACAGTTTTCGTTTTCTATTGTAGATAAATGCTGAAAACAAATAGAAGTCAATAGCGTGAATTTCCCACAGTGATGTGAGTGGAAAATGGCAGAACACTACGAAAAATGAAGCAAAACTTCCATGAAGGTGAACAGCATTACCTCCTTCCCAACACTCTTAAGCCTGGCCTTTGGTGAAGCCAGGGATCTGAACCCAAGCCTCCTGGTTGAATCTAGTGCCTTACCCACAAGACCCTCTACTCTCACTGTATTCTGGCTTTTCTCCCAGGGCTGTCCACATCTGTATCTTCACACAGCCCTTAACTACATCCTTATGAACCTGAAAAATAGCATCCAAATGGGTCTTTAAAGGCCAGTTAGTCCTTCGCCCTGCACTTTCTTCTCCACCTCAGTCTTCCTCTGTTATCTAGTCTTTCCCCCTGGAGCTTCCCACCCCTTTCCATTCCTATCTTCCCACTGTAGTTAGTTTCATTTTTTCTCCCCAGTTCCATTCCTGCAGCATTACTTCTTTTCCTTCCTTTCCCTTTCTCAGTAACCGTGTATGTGTCTCCTTTACCCTTGCTGCAACTCCCTCTCTACCTTATGGCTCTTCCCTGTTCGTCCATTTCCCCTCTCTCTTTGTCTGGTTTTCTGCAACCTTTTCTTTCCTTTCAATCAAGTGCCCTTTACAGGATAATCTTGTGCCAGGTCTGCTGTGACAGAAACTACCATGCACTGACATCTTTGAATTAGGCTGTCTGTACTTTTTTTGACACACTCTTTATCTCATACAAAAACTCTTCCACCGCTTCCATTCATCAGAATGAAAGGCACTTCTTGAGAATGGTCTTTAACTAGTTGGCTGATGACTATTTGCAATAAATATCTCATTAAAGGCTCAGCACTTTTGTGAAGAATAAGTGCAGTTTCTCCCTCTAGCTTCCATCTCTTACTGTGCTGCCTGTTGATATTCAAGCTGCTAAAATTCTCCTTGTTCTGAAGAGTCCCTGTTACACTGCTCACTGGGATGAATCCTTGGCTCCCACCCTGTTGCTGATGGCCACATGGACCAGGCTTGGACCTGGGAATGGCACACCATTAGGCAGGTGTGAGCACTGATGTGTACAGAGCCACCAGCATTGCTTCCCCAGGCTTGGAGAAGGTCCAGCTTGCTTTCAGCCAGCATCAGAAAGTTGGTTGGAAGGAAGAGGTGCCCATTGCCAATGATAAGGGCAACAGAAGGTAGGAAAGAGCCATCCAGTTGGAGGAAGAAGAGAAGTGATGTTGGCCAGCTGGAAGGTTGTGGCGGGATAGACAAAATCAGCAGTGAGGGAAGGCCGTGCTTGTAAGCTTATATTAAGAATGGGGAAAAAATACTGTGTGGCAACTGGCATTTCAATATTTACAGCATCATCCTTCAAACTGAAATTTGTGCAATAATGCAGGGCAGAGCGTGCATGGGTGCACACAAGTGTGAGTTTAGAGTAATGACTGTAGCTTCTGTGGGGCTACTGCATACTTCAACCAGTAGGAATGAGATCAGATCTTGGCTCTGGGTCTCTGTTTCCAAACAGTGTGAAAGATGAGAGAGGAGCAGTTTATATCCAGCTGGAAAGTGGCAACCTTAAATCAGGCCACAAAATAGAGCAACTCCTGCTCACACTTTTTAACTCTTTTCTTTAGATGCTGCTCTGAGGTCTCTTCCAGCTCCTCAGCATTAGCTTCCAGGGCTAGTGAAGCATGTACAGGGCTTTTTTGATCTATGTACAGCTATCAGTTTTTGTATTGCTAATTGGGCTCAAAGTGTGTTAACTTTGATTTTTAATGTTCTGTAATTTGCTAGATAAGCCACAGTTTCTGCAGCAGATATATAGGTAGCGCATCTTTCATCACATCTTGCAGATATTTTATAATGTTGGAATTGTTTATATATCTACTAACCTTGAAAGGTGAATGACAGCTCTTTCCTGGTACTGTACAACCTTAGGAGTAGATATTTTGTAACAGGCATCAGATATCAAGGGGTGATATAGTTATTTTAATTTTTTCAAGCATATATAATGTCTGCTGGAGGGAGTAAAACCTGACTAGACAAGCAATTTGCTTACAATCAAGAGTTCAAACTCACAGTCATGCATTCTGACACTCCCAAATTTATTACAGCCTATACCACTTACTGTTGATAGACACAACATCTCCACATCTCACATCATTAGAAAAACGCATTTGTGACTGCTCTCATCCAAATCCCATAGGAGATAACAGGAGCTTGTCCAGCACATGGCACAGGTTTCTCGTCAGTGACTGCTCTCATAACAGAGAAATCAGTTCACATACAGTAGCTCACCAGGATTCCTTCACCTGCCAGACCGTATATTAAAAAAAAATGTAAATAACTAGATTTCCTATTTATTAAAAATGTGCTGTCATGATAAGATTATGGGCTTGAATGATGCTGACAACTCAATCAAGCTGTTCTATGATTCTGTTCTATGATTCTATGACTTGATGTGAGGTGTGTATAAGGCTGAGGACTTTTGAAAGTCCTTGGCTCAGATTGTCCCCCTTCTTTCATTGTCCTGTGTGGTTTTACTTGGCACTACCACGCTGCTGTCACCAGGCTCCTACTCTATCCCTGCTGGCAAAAGGCAGCGGGGTTTGTTTATTTATTTATTTACGTGTTTATTTGTTTGTTTGTTTGTCTGTTTATTTATTTATTTATTTATTTATACTGGCAGTACAGCATTGCCAATGGCAGCCCCGTAGGCCGTGGCAGGAGTGATGCTGCCTGAGTGCCCCCTTGGAAAGAGAAGACCACGTCAAATCCTCTCAGAGTTCTCCCACTCCTATTCCCAATCCATAGCACCACACAGCTTTACAGGGTATTTGAGCATGTCCTGCTGTGTAAATCGTCCCCAATGCTTCTTTCCTGATGCTGGTATAAATCCAGATCATCCCCACCAGCTTCAGTGCGAGGCTACCCACGGCACACTCACTGACGAGAGAACAGTCAGGGTTTCTGTTTTCATCTTTTACACATCTTTGCCTTAGCACTGTTTTGTTCTGCTTTCTCTCAATGAGGAACAAGAAAGCTCTTAGCCTGTGAGCAGTTTCAAGGCCCCCATGCAGCAATGCAGTTCTGTGCCAGTCAATGCCAAGCCTGAACATTTGTACCATTGCCATAAGTCTTGAGCTTTGTCTCAAGCTGAATGCTTGACATGCTGAATATAGGTAATTTCTGATTCTGGAAAGCCTAATGTTCCCTCTGCTGTCCACTGATTTTACTTAGCACCATATTTTAACATTATTTTTCTCTTATTGTCAGGAGATAATTTGGGTTGCTTAGATGCCTACATAGATTTAGATGCCTACAGCTGTTCTTAATACAAGCCTTCTCCATTTTTGACCAAAAAGTCTTACTAAAGGTGACATACAGGATATATTGTTAATTATGCCAGGATTACCATATGATGCTAACTATCGTCAGGGAAAAGACATCTGCCCCTCAGTTCCACATATTGGAAAAACAATGTAAACCCTTTCATATTTTGCTGTTTCTCAGCTATCAAATCCTCCCTCAGTAAATCATCTCTAACAGTGAACATTGCATTATATTGAACAGTTCTGTATTCCACTTTGCCAATATGCAAACATGGGAGAGCTGAGGTAAAATGAATGTGGAACTTACAAGTGGGGATAACATGCGAATAAAATGCCTGGAGTCCCAGGAGTGGCTCAATTATGACAAACAGTGTATTAGTATTGCTCTCACCCTGCCTCAAAGGGTTTTATTGAAGTGATTTGTCTTCAGCTGTGGAGGTGTGTGCCTTTCTATCTGTATGTATGTACTGGTCTGATGTATGTACACAGATATGCACCTGCCCACCATATGTACACCTCATACATATTCATACATCTGAGCCAAATAATAACTCAATTTAGCATGTTCTGTATGGGTGGGTCCAATATATTCATTCTTCATATGTACAGTGTTTCAATACATGTGCAGCCATTTACCAAATATAGTGTCAAACTGTGATTCTTTTTCTATTTCTGCAGACATTGTTCTTTATTAACTGCAACTTAGTCCTTCCAGTGGATTCTCTTTCACTATTTAGAGGCATGTTTTAATGTGTAGCTGTATATTGCCTGTTTCGTGTGCTATATGATACTGTTTGCATCTTAAATAAGCTGAGTATTACTGATCTAAATGTTCTTAATTTTGTACAGCAGACTTTTGCTTGGGTTTCACAATTTGATGGAGTATGTTTAAGAATGTAGTATGGAAGGGGACCGGCTGTGATAAAGTAAAAAGGTCCTAAATCTTCAGATTTATGTTTCATAGAAAAAAACAGTACTTTCTTTTACTATTGCAAAATTATTTCTGTATTTTTTAATAAAGAATTGGATTTACTTGGTTCTATGTATGTTTTCTCTAATAAACCTTATTTTTTAAATAAGGATCTGGGCTCAGTCTTTATGCATCTGCAATGTTCATTGTGCTCTACACACAAAGCACTTTTACCTACCACGCTCCCTGAGGCTGAGCCTGCAGCTCTCCTAATGCCAGAATTACCTCCTATCCTGCCCAGTGCAGAACTAATCTCATGTATTTATTCACCTTTCTCTGCTATGCAAATAAGAGATGGATACCGAGGTGCCAGCCTCTTGATAAATCCCCACTGCGATACATTAGCATCAATGCTCATTTGCAGGGCAAGCAGCTTCTTCGGTTCTCCACTGAATTAAGGCTGGGGTGTCAATTTGAGGCAAGGGTACAACACACAGGCAGATGCCTAATCCCTCAGGCTGCCTCTGCATGGGCAGGCCCTGCTCTCATTTGTGTTGATGTAAATCTGAGGTGGCTCAGCTGAAGTCATTACAGTTATTCTGGATTACACTGGGGGGAAAACAAGAGCAAGAGTTGTTCCAAGACCATAATATTTCAAGGTTGATCTGCCCCCTTTATACTCTGGCATCTAGTGGAATACTCTAGCAATGTCTCAATAAAAAGCCTGAAAAACAGCCAAAAAAATCTCAGCTCAAATACCGTTAAAAACCTTCCCCTAGAAAATAAATGCTTTCCCTGTTAGGTAGAGTCAGCTCTAGCTATCCAAGAAATACATTGCATTGGATGATTCCCCTCTTTTCTGCCCTTTAATTACACTTTCCTCCATGACACTATCAAATCTGCAGCCTGATGAAGTTTCTCTTGAAGTCAATTTGCCATCCATATCAGTGAAAGCGAGTACAGACCCTGGATAATAGTCTTTAGGTCCTATCTTCTTATTGCTCTCCATAATTAGATAGAAATCAGGTGCAAAAACTAATGTTACACAAAAGGTAGATGAATCAGGACACCCCTTGATTTCATTGATTCTGGACTCTCTTTATGAATCCTGAATTTAAGGCACACTTTAAAAAAAAATGGTTTAAAGCTGTTTCTTCTTATTCTATGCCTTTGCACGCTAAGACCAGAAATGAAGGCTTGTGAGACATACAGCAACACAGCTGCTGCTCATCCCCAGCTGTGGCTTGTTGCTGTGCTTCTATTCCAGGGACAGGAGAAAGAGCAGGAAAGTACATATCCCAGTTCTGAGAGGCCAAAGGCCCTGGCAGAGTTGACAGGAGGCCCTGGGCCAACTCCTGCTGATGGCCAGAGGTTCCTCTGCCTGGTATGGATGGTCATATTCTGAGTGAGTCACAGAATTAGGTCCCAGTTCATACAACAAACCTGACTTAAGCCATATATTTCCCTTGTGCCCTTAAAGAATCAAGTGCAGCATTTTGGCTCTTCTGACAAGGAAAAATTTGCCTTTTTTTCACCAGACAGTTCTTTTATCTCCAGGCTTTAAAGCCAGAAGAAAGTTTCCCTTCAGACTGAATATATTTAGAAGCTGTCTGAAGTCATTTAGAGCCTGGTTTCTGAGGTGAAGCAATTCAGCTTCATCACTGGTTTATGTGTCTGCAAAGGGCTCTGTGGCCTCAGTTTGAAGCTCAGACACTGTCTGTAATAAATAGTGGGGGGAGGGAGAAAGCTCCTTCCTTTGATTATAAGAAGTGTATAGAGTAGACTGGACTTCAGGAAGCCAGCATTGATCTTGAAGATCACTGAGTAACATGGGCCATGAGGCACTTTCATTTACTATTCTGTCTAAAGATCCCAGCTGGGCCTCACATCCCAGCTCCACGAGGAATCACACACAAGGAAATAAGACATCAGCATTCCTGCCTTGCACAGCAAACAGACCATGATTTAGATTTTGGGCAATGGATGAGCATATATATGTGTGTGTGTGTGTCTGTGTCTGTGTCTGTGTCTATATACATATAGAGATGTGTTTATAAAAATATATACATTCACTATATGGAGAGAGCAAAACACCGTTTGAAAAAACTGGTATTGAAAAGCAAACAAAAGATCTGGATGCCTTCTATAACTATTATGTAAATTTTTATTTTGTTTTTCTTCCCCCTGGTTACCTGGTGTGACAGCAACAGGGGCTTGGCTGTCCATACGAGTCCATATGAGTCGCTTGCTCATGCAGCTGTCTGCCTCTTGCACAACTGTCAGGAACCTGTGGTCCAAGAGCTGGATGTGGAAAGTGATGATGTTTTACACAGCCCTCTGCACAGACTGTTTATCTGGTATTACCAGGCCAAAGGGGAGTGTAATATGCCAGGGTGGTTCCAGGTTTTTCAGATCTCTGGAAGGAAAGCCTGCCCACCTTTGGTGTGGTAATCTACACTGAACACTGAACACATCTGGGAAGGATTTTCATATGCTGCTATTTTGAGGAAAATTTCTGGTTAAAAATTACGTCCAGACAAGATGAGTTATTAAGCTGGATAAAACTGTCAGGAGATGGGAGTTGCTTCCCATACCCTTGCCTCACTCTGCACAAGCAGGAGAAGGATCAGAGAGCTCCAATTCGGCAGAGATTTACTCTGGAGGCAATGCTGTGCACTTTTGCAACACTGTAAATAATTCCAAGATCTGTCTGTATGAGAGCTCTGGGAGGAGAAAACAGCCCCTGTTCATGCCCCAGCAGTGAGACTCATTCCGATGAACGCATCTATCTGCCAATGCCTTCTTGATTGCACCCGTGCCACCAACGGCTGAGCAGGACTTCCCTTCCCAGCTGTGTGTAGGCCACTTTGACATCTGGCACAGAAGCAAAGAGCAAGAGCATACATGGCCTTTGAAGACTTGCTCAGTGCCCTGTTAGGGCCTGGAGAGCATGAAGGAGAAAGACGGATCCTGAGCAGGGTAGCAGAGTTGGGTCTGAGGGACGGGCTAGTAGGAGAATGGACAAAAGCCTGGACATAAATGAGAGGCTGGGAACTGGTGTATTGCTTGAGACTGGGAGAAAATAGGAAAGACAGGAATTGTAAGCAAAATGGGAATATGCTGAAACAAACATACAAACAACAACAAAAAAAAAGCGGGACAAGTTGGTGAAGGAACTGTGGTCAAAGAGAGAAGAGATTGTGGTGGTTTGTAAGGAGACAAGGCTGGTTTCTAGGGTTCTCTGAACCTGGGAATCACTTCAGGGACCTGGAGCACTCAGGAAGAACTGCAAGCAGCAGCGAATGAATCTGCATAAGCTCCCCCCCAGTAGCATTTCAGGAGTAGCTGCAGCAGGGGTTGAAGCCTTGCCAGCCCACAAACACGTGCTCCCTGTGACACCATGCCAGCCACTGAAGAGCACAGGGCACCTCCACCCCCCACCCAGTGACCCTGGCACCCCTCTCCTGGTCCCACTCAGATCCCTGGCTTTTCCTCCTCGGTGCTGACTTTTCCATTTCTCTCTTGCATTCATTTTTATCCCTCTGGCTTTTTAAACTGATGGGAGCTCTTTGTTCAAAAATAAGCCCTCTTTTGAAATAGTGTTACTTCTCTCCTTGAACTTTTCCCTGTGAATGACTTGACATTAAGCTGATAGTTGCTGTTAACCAATTGTTAACCTATTAGTGGAGACCATAAAAATTACTGAAAGGCCAAGGCTAAAGCTGTTTAAATGAGAAATATTTCTACAGAACTCCCCCGAGATGAAATAAAAAAGCTCCCGCTGACAGAGCGGCTGCCAGTTTGAGACTAACGGGTTTGAAGATGATGTTTTGCTAACAGCAGTTAATCAGTAAATTCCCATTACTAATAAGGCCATCACTCTTGGCTGAAGCCACAAATTGCATGTTATGTTTCTCGGTGCTGAAGATAAAGTGTTCTTTAAATTTTGCATCTGCAAATGTAATGTTTAGCACAAAACACCATCAGGAAAAACAAGAGGAAAATTGAAAAAATGTCACACACATTCTGCATCAATTTCCTTCACTGTCACTAAAATTACATATCTTTTTTGTTTTGGTGTTTATTGCCACCTTGAAATTTATATTTAGGAGGGGAATGGAAACCATGGATGCTTAGTTTTGATCTCAGGCATACTGCTGCTGCATGAGAGGCATCCTAAAGTCAGACATAGCCTGATGTAAGTAAAATCAGAACAGGCTTCTGTCACTAGACAAAATTAAAAAGAAAACAACCTGAAAAGTTTCATTATAATGCTGCATCTTGATTGTCATCCAGATCTTTTGCTCGCTTACAGCATTGCAAGTCTGGCTTCCTTCCACTGATGCAATCATCATTCCAGATTTCAACTCTCTTACTAAGAGAGTAGAATTTTTGTCATCAGTGTCCAAAGAAGAGTACAAAAATGTGTTTTATTATGGTTAGAGAGCTGGAGGCACTCCTTGATTACCAGTCCCTTTTGTACTGCTTTCCCCATCCCAGACACAGCCAAATTCAGAATCCATCCATCTACCTTGGAAATGGAAGATGAAGAGTGCCAACTAACTAACTCGACAGCAGGGCTTTTTTCCAGTATGAAATGTTCTTTATCTACATTTCCAGAGACAGTCATGCAAAAGTCAGCTGCTTTAGGCAAAACTTCTCCCTCCAGTGCCAAATGAGGTTTGCAGGGACATGGCAGCCTCACTTCTGCTGTCCACTTATTTCATAAGAAAGTGTCTACATGCCTGACACCCCTCCATGACTTCCAGCAGCAACTTCAGACTTACTGGGCTGTTGGTAAGAGTGGGATTTTGCCCTGCACTCCTAATTCTGCATAGAGCCAGGTGCATACATAGAGGCAGACACATGCCAGCCCTGCAGCAGTGACCATGATCCCACTCAGGGTTGGTGGATGTTGGCTGGCCTGCAGAGCACATTGTTCAGCCTCTGTGCTTGGGTGGGTGCAGGCAGGAGGCCCTCACTGTTGGTGCTGATGGGGGTGTTTCCCTATTCTCCTCTCTTTCCCCATTAGTGTTGTGTTTGGAACCAAACCCCCTTTTTTTCCAGTGCTGCTGGGCAGCCACTTTCTGGAGCATGCAAAAAAGCCATGATCCCCTGGGGAAGGAGGGGTGGTGTAATGGTGTATGGGCAGCAGACAGGAAATACTGTGCTTTGATTCAAGGGAAGTTTTTCCCCCACAGGGAAAAAGCTGAAAGACAACAGTTGTTTTGAAGGAGAAGCATATGTGGCCCAGGAAAATACAGAACATGTTGTGCACTCCTTGATATCCTCACTGGAGCAAGCAGTGCCTGTCAGAAGTCAAGAAGTGCTCAAGACCAGAGGGTCAGAGCCTGATACCAAAGTGCCTTTTGAATCCCTGGCGCTGTGTTTTCTTGGCACTGAAAAACTTGCCTGTGAATTTCGCAGTCAAGATGATGCCGGCTGGTGATGTCTGGTGTTTTCTTCTTCACTTTCATTTCTGTTAACACATCTTCTGCTTTCTCTTAGAGCTATGTACAGCTTCCTTTTGGGTGGAATTCCTTATTTTTTGGCTGTGCTCTACTTTCTGCATTTTCTGCACATATTTTCCCACTTTTGCTTGCACCTCTGTATCCTTCCTTCAGTTAGCAGCTAACCTTGTATTAATCATTGCTTCCCTGTCCCTTGCTCTCACTTAGAACAGCTTGGTTCTTCTCTTACAACTTCGTATCTTCTGCCAGAAAATCCGCTTCCAGGTGTATCCCACCTTCAAGATCACTGTCTAGGAAAAAAAATGTCAGCTAGGAGTTTTCTGCCTTGAACCGGGAAATGCTGACAGCCATGAAATTCGAGTTCCAGGGAACAGGTCTAGAAAGCTGGGAACTCATTTTCTGTTGCAGCTGTACAATATGAAGGCTGTAAGCAGCCTCAGAGCAGGCCAGTGACCTCCACTACAATTCTCAGTTTTTCTCTTCCTTTTGCAAAGGATGCTCAATGTTAACTCTGTCAAGTTACCTGAGCTTGACCTCTGTGCACCAACCTGCACACAGCACTTAATAATAATTCTTCTCTAAATGAATATTTTTAGACAGTATTTCTCAGGTGCTGGCATCCACCTGAAGTTTTAGCTGCCACAAGCTTAAAATTAGGCAGAGTGAAGTAGGATAAGTTGTCTTATATAGAGACACATATACATATATTTATGCACACACACACACACACACACACACATATACACAGGAATGCAATGATCACCATGTACAGCAAACTGCACATCCCAGAGACAGGAGATGAACCTGGTTTCTATCTGAAGTCTCTCCCAAGCAACCTGATTGATGAAGCATTCAGCTTTCCCAAACTGCTGCCTCCATGTGTTGCACTGAAAGAGCTTCAGTTGGACCCATGCCAATGAAATTGTTTCCAGCTTGTCTTCCTGAATATTTCCCTATCTCCTTTTGACCTTCTACCTGCTAGCCCTTTGACCAGTTTGCTCAACTCAGCCAGAGGGCTCAGGGATGCTGAGATCCTTCAAGTTTTACCCATGAAGTCCCTATGCTGACACAAAACCCTTTCTCTGTGGAGCAGCCAGCCTCACTGTTACTGTGACTGGTGTGTCCATTGCCATGAGCAGCTGCTTCTACTTCAGGGACAAATGTCCCAAACTGTGATCCTCAGGGCTGTATTTTAATGTCACTTCCACCAAAAGGTCCCTAAAGACCACATCCTTCACCAGGGAAGTGTCCTGCAGACCCTAACCACTTGATTTTGAGCATGGGCAGTGATTTCCAAGCCCGCACTAAAATAAGAATCTCCATCTTACTTGTACTTCCAAAGTACACAAAATAAACATCCTTCAGCCCTCTGTCACCTGGCAGGGGCTTTTAAAGCTTTCTTCTGGGAGCTGCAGATTCTAATCACCTCACTGGTTAGCATGCTAAACAGAGAAATCATAACACCCTTCACGGGGGCTGTAAATTTATGATGGCATATTCCACACCTCAATAAGCCATCCGGCCACCAAGATGCCAAATAAAAGACCTGCCACCATGTCACCAGGTTGTCTTTTGGAAGGACTGGGCTCTTCCAAGTTTCTGAACAAAAATGTTTTGGCCTCTAGTTCCAGGAGGTTTAAGGCCATGAATCCTGATTGAAATAAAGTACCTCCTTCAGCAAATAGAGCCCACCCACTCTGGGATGAGGGCATAAAATTGAAGTTGAGCCCTTGTCTGTAATGCTTCTTCTCAGCAAGCTTCATGAAGGACTTAGCCTACACACGCTCACAAATGAAGGGGCATCCTGTGCAGGGACAGGAACATAAAAGTCAGATCATAGAGTTTTGAGTACTGTTATGAAATGAATGGTTTACAAATCTCCTCCTGCATATTTAACAGAGTTGGCTAGCCCAGCTGAGTTACAAGAAAACGTTCATCTGAAAACAGCAAACTCAGAGTTGACTGCAGGGATGGGGGAGGCAGGAAGGGGGTGGTTTTTCCTCTAAATTTCCAGGTCTTAATTTTCCATTTCCTCACATGAAGCTGTCTCCTGTGTTTTATTTATCCAGTTTGAAGTATTTCAACTTGGTCTTGATTTTATTGACTTGGGTATTTTTGTTGGCTCTACCATCCCTCATCAGCAGGGACTGAGAATGGGTCCTTCACAGCCAGATCCATGTCCTATTACTGCCTGTGAACAAGAAACATCAACAGTAGCCATGGGCAGCAGGGACCTTGTGCCTTCTCCAGAGAAAAACTACACAAAAGAGTACGCAAACCTCCAAGCAATCTGTGATATTAGAAGAAAAAAGCCTCCATTAGAACAAGTGGAGCACTCTGGGTTTCCTTTGGTGGTTAATGAGGTGACTGGTTGCTTCTTTTGCAGAGAACTGTGAAGTAGGGGCTTTCAAATGTGAACTGGTTCATTTTAAGCCAGCTGTATAGTTCCACACACCAGCTGCAACGACCTAGAACTGCAACCCTTGTTTAGCTCAGAACTGATTTCAAATGAGCAATCTGAATAAGAGACTCTCCAGTTTAAGAAGTAAACTGAATTAGAAAGCTTGATTAATTGCTGCAGTTTCCTTAGCTTCAGATTTCTCTGCTTTGCATGCTTACCAGAGAAATCCCAGCACCTACATTTGCTGCAAATAAAAACACTATTCATGTTAATTGATTTTTATATAGTAAATTTATTACCTACAATTTCATGCTACGTGGCCATGTGGTTTAACAGTCTGCAGCCCACCTCTGGCTCAGAACGGATGCTTGCATTAAAGCTCCACATGGAGAATTCTGCAAGTTCAAGACCCACCACAACACAGAGTCCAGCACAACACAGGTTTCCCAAATTCACCAGACCTATCCTCAAGCAATGAGCAAATGTGCAGTGAGGGAATAGCCCTGCTGGTCACAGGAACCATCCAGGATCCAACTCCAGGGTTTGAGAGGAGCTTCAGGTCACAGAGCCTGTGTCAAGCCTGGAACTGTGCACAGAGAGAAGAGGGAGCTGGAGACTGAGCAGCACAAGGCAGGCAGCACTGCCTAAAGATGCCTTGAGCTAAAAGGAATGAATGCAGTAAAAAAGGAAAGTAAAAATTAGTTATATCTTCTAATATTAAAAAAATTATTTGGCGATTCATCCAAAATTCAAAGTGTCTGTAATTTCTGAGTGCACAATACAATGTTTGCTTTTATTAAATTTTGTTCTCTTAAATTATGACCTCTGCCTGGATGTTGCCGTTTCAAAAAGAGCAGAACCATTTTTTCCCTCTCTTTTTATTTTTTTCCAACTTTCCACAAAACCCTTCACCTCCAACTAGAGAGGAGGCCTGGAAAATTTCAGCCTTCTAGGTGAAACTTTTGGATAGTTGCAAGAAAGTGAAAACAGGGAGATATAACATAATGGAAACTCCTTGGCAGCCTTAGTTATAGCTGTCACCAACGTTCCAGCCTTAATGAAAACTTTCCTGAAGTGAGGCTCGGGTAGACGAATTAAGCCAAAGAGGGCTTTTTCTGACCTTGCTGTGGTTTGCAGGAAGGCTGAGCCCCTGAGAAAGAGAGAGCTGCTCAAGCTGCCATGTTCCATATTGGAAGGGGCTTGCATCTGTAAATCAGGATGTTATTTCTGCCCAGGATTTATTTCCCTTCACCTTGGGGTGAGAGGCCACAATGACTTGCCCAGGACAAGAGCTTTCTGCATTCCTGGTTTGCAAAAAATCCTGTCTGGTAATCCCTGAGCACCAGCAGTGCAGTTCTGGCCAGCTTCTCTGGACCTGCCATCCTACCACCCGCCAAGTTTCCATGGAAAGGACACTCAGCCTCGCCTGACAAGAGACAGAGATGTTGTGTACTGAGCTGCTGGACTCCCAGCAGACTCAGACAAACAGATCTTGGCTCCTGGCTCACCTTCCCTCACAGGGCACCCCTGACCCTGCAAGGTCAAGAGCATGAGCCTCAGTGCAGCGCCCCAGCCAAGCGGGAAAGGGTGCACCAAGACTTCTCCCACCACCGCTCTGTCCACAGCAGTCCCAGACAAGGAAACAGAGCTCCACCACGTCCAGCCAATCCAGTTCAGGGAGTAGGCACCCTTGGCCCCCAAAAGCTCTGCATTTGCTCTAGATGACCATCAGGAGTTTCTGAGAAGGGTTCGTGGTGTGTTCTGCACTGTTGGCTGGTTTGCAACATGTAGAAGTAAAAGGTGCTCTAGGTTACAGAGTCATAGAATATCCTGAGTTAGAAGGTTTGATAACCCACGAGGATGATCAAAGTCCAACTCGTATTATACCCCACTGGCAATCCACATGAACTGTATGGTCTTGAAACTCCACAGGACTATCCCAGTGGCTTCCAGGGAGAGCAAAACCCAACCAGCACTTTACACATCATCACTTGTAACTCTGTTAGCTGAGAATCTCATTCAGATAAAACTAAGATATTAATTTCGTATTTGTCACTTAAAATTATTAATTTTTGGCCCAGACTTTTACAGTGCTGCTCAGCTTCAAGAATTCAAATAAAAGAGTTTTCCTTATTACTTGGCAAGCTCCTGCACCTGGGCTGGGAAAACTCCCAGTGTCAATACAGGCTGGGGGGAGGAAAGGACTGAGAGCAGCCCTGTGGTGAAAGTTTGGGGGTTCTGGTGGCTGTGAAGCTGTACTTGAGCCAACAGTGTGCACTCACAGCCCAGAAACCCAGCTGTGTTCTGAGCTGCCTCAAAAGAGTTGTGACCAGGAGGCTGGGGGAGGGGATTCTGCCCCTTTACTCTGTTCTTGTGAGATCCCACCTGGAATGCTGCATCCAGGTCTCCAAAGGAAGGACATAGAATTGTTGGAGCAAGTCCACAGGAGGGCCTGTAGCAATAAGACAAGGAGTAATGGTTTTTAACTAAAAAGGGGATAGATTTAGACAAGATATAAGGAAAAAATGTTTCATGATGGCACTGGTGAAATATTGGAACATGTTGCCCAGATAAGTAGTGAATGCCCTATCCCTGCAAATGTACAAGGCCAGGCTGGGTGGTGACAGGTGAGTATTGGTTGTGAGATCCCAACACAGATTTGATATACACAGATTTTTTGGTGTCTATCAATCAGGAGTAAGTCAGACTTGTGGTGACAACTTTGCTCTGTAAATGCAATTGATCATTGACTTGGAAGAATATAGTAAAAAACAATGATGGTTTATGTGTTGCTCCTCTTGTCCCCTTAAAAGAGGGAAGTTTCTGGTCCCATAACTTGAGGATTCCCAGAAAAACTGTTGGTTTTGCATCTGACATAACTGAGGTATGGGAAAGAAAGGGTGAAGGATCTCTTAACAGCAAATCTACTATGGGTGGAGAAAGTTTCTCTTGTGTCAGAAGCTGCTTGACACAAGGCTGCTGCCTCCCCTGCTTCACTGCTCATTTCTGCCTCCCTTCCTCCTCCTCCTCCAAATCCCTTCCTCCCCCAGGATGAACCAAACAGCAACAGTGATTTTTGCAGAGCTAATCCAAGTCAGGGCTAAAAGCTTCCAGGAGAGGTTTGGAACAAACAGCTGGGGCTGCTGGCAGAGGTTAGAGGAAAATGTAAAAGAATAATAAAAAGCAGTTATCATTTGTAAAAGGCAGACCTGCTACTGTTTAGCAACCCTACCTGTGGCCAGGATGATACTAATATTAAAACCAGGGATATCAGGGATGCCAAGTGCTTGGAAAACATTGCATTTAAGCACAAAGGCTCTTAGAGGATCAGTTCACATCTCGCTGACACACAGCTATCAGGCCACTCAGAGTCTCTAAGATATATGAAGCAATTGAAAGGACACATACTGTAATTACAGGGATATACAGGTATGCATATTTCAACCTTAGCTTCAGAGCAATAAATCCTTGCGAGGTAGATAAATCTTTGGTTGGTAAGAGAGGACTCTTGCCGCTGGTTCCTGTAAAGTAAACGTGCTCTCACATTAATAAGCTTTTAAAGTGAATAGTTTCATTGATTTTGGAGGGGTTCCTCGCAGAAGTGAGGATTGTAATGTTTCTTCCAAAGAAATCTGACCGGGACACATTTTTTGCAATGTATTTCAGGCACATTTGCAGTAAAATGTAGTAACTTTTCCAAACTGAGGGGTCAGTGTGTTTCTTTCCCATTATTAAGTCAGTGATCTACAACAGACAGCATTTTTCTACAAAGCAGTCCTTGATAATTTCCTGCCAGCAGGTAAGATGTGATGCTTTCCCTACCACACAAGGGAATAACTATGCCAATATTATTCCATCTTGCACCCTGCATCTACTGCACCAATGGGTGAAAAATAAGGGCACCAGGCTCACAAAATGCCAGGAACTGAGTGTGTGTATCTTCAGGGTTTACCATTGTATCGTGGAAGGATTGACTAGGTCTGGTTTTCACGTGTGCAAATGGTGGCCTTAGCCATGGCAGAATTGCCTAGAAGCTCCAAATCCATTTCAGAGTGTAGCACCTCTCTGACTGGCACTCAATGGAAGCATCAGAAAAAGATGCAAAAACCACAGATATACCCAGGTGTTTTGCAGGTCCCTGCCAGCTAACAGCTGGCTTGTGCTCTGGAAAACCTAGCTCTGTTTGTCTTTCTGTAAACATGTTATCCTTTTAAAAGTTCCTCTGCCTCCAGTACTGTGGCAATGGTATCCTCAGATTAATATGCAATGCTGAGAAATCCTCATACTGACTTCTTTGTTTCTTTCCATGCTGTGAAAGGTAAGTAGCACTATTTAACCTCCTTTGCCATTATTCTGTGATTCTCTCCTTGCAAGGATAGATGTGTCTGTCTACCTGTCCTTTGCATGTAAACCTTTTCACACTTCCAACCCTTTTTGCTACCCATCCTCAGTAGCCATTTATTTCCCCCACAGTTATGTCCAGGTAAGCAGGTCCAACTCAACCACAGCGTATTTCATAATATCCCTGTGCCAGTCTATATGTAGGGGCTGGCATTCATCTTATTCTGTGCCAACAAGGTCTTTGGGTTGTTTTTTCCTATTTTCTAGACAGTCTGTGACCCTGAGGGGCTCAGTCACTGGCAGGAACTATTTAGACAACACAAATAATTAACCCTTAACTAGATGAAACCCCCAAGTCTAGCCAAACCCTTAAGCAAGGCTTAAGTTAAGCTCAGTGAGGTGTGGGAAACTCGGTGGCTTGCAGGATTGTCCCTTTTTTTCTCTGAAGTACTTTCCCAATTAAGCAGTAGTTCAGAAGAGGCTGTGGAATTTGGATCGTTATAGGTGACAGTCCTTGGGAGCTCTGAGGAAAGGGCCAGAGGGAATTGTCCCCTCTTTCACTTGAGCAATGAGGTGACTGCCCTGGAAATCACTTCTTTTAGTGCCTTATTAGTATTCTGACACACTGCTCATCCTATTAAAAATTACCCTGTCACCAGTGCCTTTACTAACTGTCATAAGCATGGATGGGGCATTAACAGGCAATTCATTAGCTGTGCTCTGTTCCAACACTCTGAAGCTATCCACAGCTGCTGAGGAAGGGTTTCTTCTATAGGGGATGGAGCTTGCCCTAGAAACAGCCATAAAGATGCACACACCTGTGACTAGGTGGCCTAGGGGTCACAGCATTATTTTCCTCAGTGCTGCCTGATGAACAAGATCAGGTCTGTTTGCCCTCCGAGTCAGAAAAAGTGGGGAAAGCCATAAAAATAAAGGGGCTGTCAAGAACACGGGCAGGACAGGGGCAGCAAACTATTTCAAAGAAACTGCTCTTCACCCCAAATCTTTCTTGTACTTTTTCAAAAAGGATTCCTGGAAAAAAAAAAAAAAAAGGCACAGAAGAGTATTCCATTTGGCCTGGGAATCCAGTTTCATAAATTAATTTTTCTCTTTCTTTAAAGATAGTGGTTATTGGTATTTTGTTAATTAATTTAATGATGGAGATTAACAATACAGCTAAAGTTTACAGAGCTTTTTACAGATAAAATCCCAAAGGAGTCTGTGCGAACTACTGTTTTAAGATCTACATCCCCTTTGTAATTTTATTAGAACTGTGGAAATAATTGTTTTTCTCTGTTCATATTTACAATAATAACTCTTTGGACATGAAGAAATATTAATTTTTAGTTTCTTTTTATCTTTCAAGTTGCTTTCTACATCCAATTTAGATTAATTCTGATCCTGAAGTGAAATTTCTTCTATTAGTTTCTCTCTTTAAAGTTGTGGTGCGTTGCACACCCCACCTGACTCAGGGCATCCTACAAGAAGGCTTATTTATAGATATCTTCTTTGGTTTTGTCTTTGTTCCTATGGAATATAATCTGCAGGAAATCTGCATATTCCTTTTAATTTGAGAAGAAGAAACTTCTTCAGTGAGGCATTCTCTGTGCTTAAATACTTCAGAGAACAGAGTATAAAAGCAGTTACATGGAAGCACAACCCAGAGTTACCCTCTGCCAAAAACCATCTCAGCTCTCTAGCTGTAACAGACCATACATGGGGGAAGCAGCCTTCTGCTCTACAAGCATAACTCAAAAGGAGAGGCATGGAGAGATCATCCTGACATCATGTGGGATTAACAGAGCTAATCCAAGAAATCGTCACATGCAAAGGATTCTTTGGATCAGACACATTCACAGAATGGGATCATTTCCTTTTAAATGTGCTCCACTTTCCCTTCCAGGGTTTGCATTTCCAGGTGCAGACAAAGCATTTTCTGAGACATCTTTTAACTGCTCACAGTCCTGCAAAGGGGTAGCTGTAAGTTTATGCACAGTAGAGGCCAATGTCAATCTGCAATGAACTCCAGAGTTCATAATGAAGAACAGGAGAGAAATCAGTTTCCTGCTCTTTACCTGGGGGACAAGGAACACTCTTTTGGGACCTGGCTCCTCAGTAGACATCATAAATAACTACACACAAAGCAGAAAAAAAATAAAAAGCTTTTCTCTTTCCATGAGTTAAGGACATACTGTAGGAATATTTAATCACTCTGTTGTTTCCTGTCTCCTACCAATAAAAAGAGACTTATTTTAAGTATGATGCGTACTCCAACAGAGCCACTCAATTTTTACAAAGAACTGTTGGATCATGTTGGCAAAATCCACCAGCTGGCTGATTCGAGGTTTATTGGAGCTTCCAGATCCTGTGTGATGGCTTCCCAGCAGGGAATCAAGGCCTGGAGCAGAGAAGCCTACAGGACTGCCTACAGGAATGAGAGGTATCCCATGGCAGGGACCTTGGCAATGTCATTCCTTTGGAGACCAAGTGTGCCATTAGAGCAGCCCTGCAAGAGATGCACCGGCCCGCAGCGGGTGTAAAACCTTGCAGCCCCACAAACTTTGGTGTGATGACATTTCAGGGCCAGTGGACTTGTGCTGCCAGTTCAAATGCGGCAGTCTTGGCCCCAGAGAACTGCAGAGACACTTCTGCCCCTGAACCACACACACTCTGACAACATTTGGGTCTCTAATTCCTACCGAAGTGCTTAGCTTCCTTGAAACCTCTCAGAGATCTCAATGCCTTTGACGCAAGTAGGTTCTTCCGCGGCTTCGATGGATCTACCCTAAACACCGAGATTTTCATATCCACAGGACCCCGCAGGGTCCCGGGCATCACCCACGGCCGGCATCTGATGGCTTACAAGCCGTCCTGAGAGCGGGGGCTGCAAGAGGCGTCGCTCGCCACCCATCACTCCATGGGGAGAAGCGGCGGAGGGCGCGACGGGCTCCGACCCCTCTCCGGGTCCCGGCTGCGCACCCCGCGGAGGCGCCGTCGGGCGCAGCCAGCGGCGGGGCCCCCTGCCCGGAGCGCGGCTGACACCTGGTGGCTGCCAGCCCGCACGTCGGCCCCNATCCATCGATCCATCCATCCATCCATCCATCCATCCATCCATCCATCCATCCATCCATCCATCCATCCATCCATCCATCCATCCATCCATCCATCCATCCATCCATCCATTCCCCAGGGAGCAGCCCTGCCACCGCCCGCCCCCTCAGCCCCGCCACCCCGCTCCGTGCTGGCTCAAAGCGCTCGGCGTCAGAACCGGGCCGTGGGGAAAGGCCCGTGGCGGCAGCAGGACACGGGCTCGGGTCTCTCTGCCTGGCAGTGGGTCTCAACACTGCTGCTATTCCCGTACCTGCCCTTTGAATCACGCCTTCCCGATGCTCCAGCGGCAATCTGCACCGCAAGGCGCCTCGGAGATTTCGGGAGCTAATATTAACCACAAAGATCATTTGTGTCTGTCTTGTCAAAAAGCACAAGAACGTAGCTTGGCTTTTCCATCAGAGAAATAGCACGTGCTTTGCACAAAAGAGGCTGGTTGAACATGAGCTGTGCCATCCTCCATCTCTTTGGGGTCCTGCTGAGAGCTACTGGTCTTTCTTTTCCTCATCAATTACAGCAGCGTCTGTAACTAAATAAGAAAAAAACAAAACAAACCAAGACACATTTTTTTTCAGAGGTGTCATGGTTCTATGTCCCCACTTTGCATTTGGAGTACAGGAGCAGTGCAGACTGTGGTAATGAGGCTGGCTGGCCATCCCCAGCCCAGCTGGGGTGAGTTGCAGAGCCTGGCAGAGCTGGCTGGCACATTCTGGGGACATCATGAACTCAGGTGATTGCCAGATTCGGAGGTGAAGTTACAGAGGGGCCTCCTCTGACTTCACTCGTGGCGTTTCATTAAAGAACTTTGTGCTGATCAGAGTGATGGAGCATAGGCCAGTGTGTTGGCTCTGCAGGCTAATTAGTCTCTCAGACCTTCTGCTCCTCTGGAAGTCCCAGCCCGGCTGGTCAGGATGGGGCTTTGTGTTGCTTGTGTCAAGTGGCCAGGTTCCACATCTGTGGTGCTGGTATTTCACTGGTCTGCAGGGCTCTCATTTGGCCTATAAACCACAAACATCTGCTGGGGTTATGGTCGGCTTGTTGGCTGATTTCAGCAGGGGTGGTGACCTGCTGTACTAGTCAATCAGTTCTGGAAGAGCAAACTGGATGCAATGCAGAGGAGTTTGAGAGAGCAGGAAAAGCACTCAGCCAGTCAAAAACAAAAACTAGGTTTAAAAAAGAGCTGTGAAAATGGTAAAATGATGCAACTTAATAGCCTGGGCAAAGCAAGTACTTGTGCCCAGGTGTCCTTGGTCTTTTCCACACATTCTCTCCCTCTACAGCTAGATAGTATTTTTTAATGTATGTTGACAATAGAGCATGCTAGTTTATCAACCCGGTAAGATAAGCAAAAGTCTAGAGCCACTTAAGAGGAAGGAAATTATGAGAAGAACATGTTCCTCATGGCCACACTGATAAAGTATTCTTAATTTGATTTAGTAAGGGAATAGTTTATTTTCAAGTGATATAACAGCGATAAATTCACCGTAATAGCTCTGATTGCAATGACATCTTCAGCTGTTAATGCAGATGTCATGTGTGTCTCAGAGAAATGTCATCATAGTTCGGCAGTCTGAGGAATGACGTGTAAGAGACTAACTCTGCTCTCCATCCCAGCAGTGCTGCCTGGAAGAATTTCACCGACCTTTCCCTCTACTTTCTTTGGATTGACACTGATGGACACTATGGACAGGAATGGACTGTCGAAGCTCTCTGTGTTCAGCCTCATTTCTTTAAAAAAAAAGTCCCCGCCGCTGGTCTGATTCACCTCTCTCCTGTGCCAGGGTATATCCAGACAGGTTCTGGAGGATTTGTACTGGCAGACAGCAGAGATGTCCTTTCTTAAGTGAAACATATAAAGTTCTTCCCATGTAAATTCAGTTTAGATGCAGGAGTTTGGGTGAAGGACTGTTGAAGCTACTTATCCCACCAGTTATTCTATAGTCTCGCTGAGAATTTATTTCCAGGTCAAGCAGGGCAGTACATGCTGAGAAGGAAAGGATGGAGCACAACTCTGTGTAAATAATACATTAGGCCTGCACTGGACCAATTTCTACTGGCAAAACAGACTCTTTTTTCAGGAACCTGGTCCAATTGGGACTTCCAGTAAATGGAAGTATTTTATAGTGCAACCTTGTAAACTACTTAAGGATTTTGAAAATAAACAAATAAAAGCAAAGATACTGTTCCTGTTCCTCAATGTCTGATAATTTCCCAGGAGCATGGAGAGCTGAAAAAAGATCTCTTTTCTCGTGGTTACGTACCCTGCTATTTCAGGGATGTCACTCACTGGACTGCATTATCAAAAACATTTAATGAATCTCCCCTTGGGTTTGCATTCCTGAAGAAAGCCACAGCAGCCCGGATTGCAACTCCTGGCAGCCTAACTGCTTCTTGAGGCCATGCTTACCCTGCTGGGCGACCTCCTTAAGTCTCCCCAAAATGCATAGGAGTTCTTGATCCCCTTAAGAGCCCTTAAAAAGCCCAGCCAGAGTATCTGCCAGCACTTCTCCCTGTCAAAAGACAGAGACTGGACAGGAGCAATGTGAGGAGACTTCTGTAAAAAGCAGTCACAAACCTGTGAGCTTAATGGACAGTGAAATACATGATACTTTTTTTTAATCAACTGTTGTAAGTATTAGAGTAGAGAATAAAAATTTCCATTAGATTCTATATGGTGGGAAGATTATCTCTTTCTTTTGAATTCTCCTGGATTTTCCTGTGAGAGCAAATGTGTCTGACTGATAGTGTGTGGCTATCAGACACAAGGAAAATTATCTAATTTATAGCCTGTACTGAGAAAGCTACCAGCAGCAGAATAAAATAGTTCTCCATATGGCACCATAAAGGTTCCAAAAACTATAGTTAAAGAAAACAACAATGCTCGTAGAGAAATTCTCCTTCCATGTATCAAGGAAGGGGTTACAGCAACAAGGCCAGTAAAGACTCACAAGAAGGAACGATGTCTTTGATTGTCTTAGATGAATTTATAGCTTTTATGTACAGGATTACAAGTATTAGATGCATCTTTGTGCTAACAGGGCTCATGTTTTGAAGTACAAGAAAACTCTACAGTTACATTCTGTGGAGGCTTCCACAGTTTGCCAAATGGAAAAACATTTGGAGGTTTGGAAAAATCTTGCACATAAATTACTAAAGGCACGAAGCGCCTGAAAGATGGATGAAATCAGAAGCCAAGGAAAAGCAGCGTGTGTGCCAAGGAACAAAAAAAAAACATGTAATGATTTCTTTTAATGACTCTCCTGCAAAATGGAGAGCAAGCTTCCAGGGCATGTCATATTCTCATAAAAGCAGCTTGCCTGGGTGATGAGAAATACCCTGTAAGTGGTCAGACCGAGACCAAATTTTTCATCCTTTCTGCACGCAGCTCTCCATTGATTATGTTAAGTGCTACCCACTGGTTAAAAACACAGCAAGCTCATTGTCTCTGCCTGTGGCAAAGGGCAGCTACACACTTGCTAATTTCCTGATTTATGACACCCTATAGAAGGAATTGAAAATGGGCACAAGGCGGGGGGACACACACACACACTTTGAGGACAGAGGGAGATCAGGAAGTTTGTGATAAAGAAAAGGCAGGCTCTCGTCTGACATGTAATCTCTCTTTTGGCTTGAAGTAAACCTGCTCCTTCAAGGCTATGCCATCAACAGGGCCTGGCTCAAGTTTCACCACTAAATCTGAGTCAACAATCTCTAATCTGGACACTGGGCTCAGGATTCAGGCTCAGGTTGCAGTTGGAAGCAGACAACAGGGACACAGGGAGGTGGGGGTCAGGGGGAATGGGGAGAGGAGGAAAAAGACAATCTTTGTTTCTCACTTGACTGTGTGCATAAGGCTGAATTGAGGTAATTTTTTTTTTTTTGTCATCTCCAAGATAAAACTTTGCACCTCTCTGGCCTTGAAGTTGCCTTCCTGACACTTATATTAAGTACAGAAGATATATGTCCGAGAATAGGGGACATAAGTTTGCAGAGCAGCTCAGATTTGGAGTTCTTTTCATCTTTCTGACATGTGATACCGTGACATAAGCTGCCTGCAGTGGGGTTGCTATGCAGATATACAGTTTCTGAAAAGTTACACCAGGAAAACTAAAACCTACCGATGGATTTAGCATTTCACAAAGAAGTGGGATAAAATGTGTGGCAGTTAGACTCAAAAGCTAGAAAAGGTGAATTAAACTTTCATGAAAACGATCTCCCTAAAAAACCCAAAAAGGATCAATAAGTATAGAAGTATCTTGTTGCATTCCTAGCCTTTGGGCTGCTGACTTTATCCCACTACTGTATATAATAAAGGACACCCTGTGTGTTTAATGGCAGGGACAGAAAGAAGTGGGAAATACTTGGGTACTGTTCCTCCTAATTTCACCCTCTTCCCCCCTCTTTGTTGCTTCTTTGCCATAATTTTATTTTGAAAAATAAAGACTGGAATAAAAAATATGTTGTCTGAGGCTTCCAGCCAAAAATGTGCCAGCACTTTCCCTTCCCACCGCCCCCCCAATCCTCCTCAAACTCCTTAGGCCAAAAGCCTTAACAAAAGCTGTTTTCTGTTTGGAAGATCTCCGGGTCCTGCGCTCTCTTTCCTAACCCCTAACACAGGAAATGATTTTATAATTCATGTTATTAAGGAATTTGACTCATGCTCCCCCCTCTTCCCACCTCATTCCCTGGATGTCGACTGACAATAAGCCTGTGGGCTGGCACTCATCCTCTCTGACCCGTCTGTGTCAGCTCCTCTACCTGACCCTGCCCATAAATCATCCTGCTGGACCTCTAGTGAGGGTGTGCAGGCAACAGGGAGCTTTCCCCAGCATCCAGCCATGCTTCAGTGCTCGAGCTCCTGCTCAGCCATGTGTTTTGGGAGATACCTGGGAGTTACACAGCGGGCTGCTCCCGAGTTCTCTCTCTGTGTGTGTGTGTGTGTGTGTGTGTGTGTGTGTGTGTGTGTGTGTGTGTGTGTGAGTGTGTGTCCCAAACATTATGTTTCACATAACGCCTGTCATGCCAAAGACCATGATAGCAACTGGGATGCAGTAAGTCAATCTCCTTTGGCAAGAACTAGAAACCACATCTCTGTCTCGAGGTACTCAGGAGAGGGCAGGTGATGTGAAGGGCCAGCACCACCCAGCACATGTGGGGCAGATATGTCAGGGCAGCCCTGCCAGCCTGGCACTCTCCCCCGCTCCAAAGCTGCCTGGCTGAAGCTGCCAGTGCTGCTGCCTCAGGGAGCTCCTTGGCTGCCTGCCCTCCCTGCCCTGCTGTGCTGAGGGCCGGGGAAGCGTGGAGGACAGCGGGGCTGCAGCACGCTGAAGTGAACTCCTGGAGCTGGCTTGGGGAAGGCTTCCTTTGCTTCACAAGTGGGCTCTGTAATGGGTCAGTAAATGCAGCAATTCTAATTCTATAATTTAGCAGCAATTCTTTTGGGAGGAGAAGCAGATGCCCTTGTTCCAGGAGAGAGCCTCAAGCACTAACTGGAGGACTGTGCTTCTTCTTCCTGGCACTGTGGATGTCATCTTCATGTCTCTTCCGTGTGAAATGAAGAGAACCTCTCCTGCCTTTCTTGGCATAGCTTGTGCCCCAGTAGACCAGCCAGGACAGATTGTATCACATGGATTCTGGCTTGGGACATGGGAAGGGATAACAGCCTCTGTCAACAACTTGTTTTGCAGGTGCCTGTGTGGGCTCGATTCCTTCAGCTGAAGAAGGGGAGTGAAGCTGAGTGTCCTGGTCCCTCAGCAAACTCTCAGAGTACAAGAATTTTCTGGAAACGAAGGCAGCATTCCTTCTTCCTCAAGCCTTTTTCTTTTACTAAATAGGTCCAGTAAGGTCCTTCAAAAGCAGGCCTGCTGAGAGCTGGGAATCACAACACATCTCTGTCCTCAGCTATCTTACCAGCAAATAATAACCAAGCTTTCCTTCCCATCTGGGGCAGGATCCCACCTGCAGTGTGGGCTGCCCAGGTGCCAGAGAGCTCCAAGAGGGAGCAGGTGAGGCTGCCCCTTCTCCGGTGACAGTCATGTGCCTGGACTATTGAAGTAGGGACACACAACTTTTAGATGTTTGCATCATTTGTAAGGAAAGGTCCTGGGCATTTGGCATTTGGCTGCCTCTCTGTGTCTTGAGTATCCTTGGAAAACTTATTTCAGTAGGGCAGTGGGTGAAGTGGCTGGGACACACCTGCTCCAGCAGATAGGTGACACTTTAGAGACCAGGAAACAGCTTGGAGAAGAGAGAGTGTCAGAGAAACCTGAGTTTCTCTTTTCTTCATCCTTGTGACCGGGTCTGTTCTTCACATTGTCACAGAACTTCAAGTCCCAGCAGGTCTTGACTGGTCAACATGTCAGGCTGAGGGGCACCCCTGTATCAGACACCCTGCCCCCTTGGGGGTTTGGCAGTGCCCTGCAGTCAGCATCCATTGCACCTCTGAGGAGCCATGCTCCCACCATTGCTGGGAGCAAACAGCCAGAAGCTGTGGTTCTGCTGTGTTTTTCACAGCTCTCTGTGTTTTGCTGGTGCTTCTCATGTTTTGTGCAAAATGTCCCAGTATTGCTTAAGGTAGCAATGCATTTCTTTGCTCAATACCACATAAAGGACAACTAAAACGTGTGTAAGTCTACAAAAAGCTGCTCTCCCCATTTCAAAACATTTGAGCTGTTATATTCAGTATGAAGCAGGTTCAACTCAGTTCTGGATTCTCTCTCCGTCTGCTGCACACATGTGTGGATACTGAGTGAATACCACCTTTCCTTACTCACAGATCCCAAATATCAAGTCAGCTTCCAGTGAGAGTGGAAGGCAAAATGGCTTAAGATACTGCTTCTTTTCTGAGTTACACCTGTGTAAATCTAGAGCAATTCTAGGGGAATCAACCTGAACCAGCATCAGCAAATTTGCTCTTAGTTTGCACACAGAATGTTTGTCATAGCTGTTATTATTAAATGATGTCTTTATATTCCATGTCTATTTTTAAAACAAAGGCAATGAAGTTTGGGCATCCAGTTCTATATATGGACACTCCAAATGGCATTGAAATGCCTCATGCAAGTGTTTGGCTGAGTGTTGATTTGAGTGTCCAAATATGGACCTGAGAATGGGATATCTCACTTGGATAAGCATCCTTGCAAATTTGGCTCACAGCACTTATTTGAACAAAGCAAATTTATTTTTATAATTTAGCACGGAAAAAGCACGAATTGTTTTCATTTTGAGGGACATCCTTATTCACAGAATTGGGCCACTCAAAAAACTGTCATGTGTAGTAGTTCTGAAAAAAAATAAAGCTCTCAAAATCATCTAAGACAACAGGGGAGGAAATTAATGCAGAGTGCTCGCAGTACGCAGACCCCCTTTTATCACAAGGGCAAAATTCTCGCTGACAGCAAGAATTCAGTGCTAGCAGAAGGGCCCGTGCAGCTTGCTCAGAGCAAACTCCCCCTCTGCCCCAGCAGTGTGAAGGGATGCACGCACGGCCAGCTGCTCTGAGACCCGAGGCAAAACCGCCTCGCTCTGCTGATGGAGACAGTCCCTGCATCCCAAAACCGCGTGTGAGCAAGAGCTGGAGCGATGGCTGCTGCTCGCAGGAACCTTCCCCTGTACCTCCCATGCACAGGGATTTTCTTTGTCTGGCTCCTTAATGGCAAGTTCTCCAGGAAAGGGCTTGACTTGGCTATTAGGTCTTGGTGCTTAATAAATAATGTCAGCAGCAAGAGAGCACCGATCTGCAAGTGTTTGCTGGGTTCCTGTTAATTGCAAAGGACCTTTACATCCTTTGTGTAATTCCATTCATTTTGTTGGCATCGTACATGGGACGGATTTGGCCTCAGAAATAAAGCAGGTTTCTCTTGAATAATGTATTGTACCATTTGGTCTGCATTTTCCTCAAGGTTTATGTATACTTGGATATTTCTCCCCATATATGCAGCTGGAGATATTTTTTCAATAGCAAACAACGAACTGATTCAGCTGTCCAAAGCAGTTGTTCACATTCTGAATTTTGGGATAAGATGTTAAGTCTAAGGTGAGAAAATTCTCAGGAAAGCTAAGGTAAGTTTGTGATCACCGGAAACATGGGAAGCCAGCTCTAGCCTAGATCACTTTCTCTACCTCTGCTGTCCTGATGATTTTTGACAAGCTGATTCCATTTCTGGAAAATAAAACCAGTTCACCAGAGAGAAAGATTTCTCTAAAGAGTCTGTTGTTTTTCAGAAGAGTGAAAATGTGTGCTAACAATTCTGGACCACTGACAAAAGCAAAATCAATACACACGGCCTTCGTTTTACAGCCAAGTTCAGATGAATAAATAGAGATGCAGCAAGCTGTTTACTAGGGAGACAAGCTTTACTCAACGTGCCCTTCCAAGCAGGCATGCTTAGGCTGGTGTTGTTTGCCTTACATGGCTGGTTAATGAAATCAGTCAAATCGTTCCAGAGCTCACCGGACATTTCCAAGCCCTCAAACAGCAGCGCTGGCTGTGCTGGCCAAGGGCTGGGAAGCAAACGCTATTGTGTGAGATAGCTGTGGCAGAGGTCTGGGGGCACTTGGGAGGAGTCTGGTCCTTTGAAGAACCTCTGATTTCAGGGGGACATCATGCACAGAAAAGCCCCGTCCTCACAAAAGGCAGGCAGAATACTCTCTGTATGCTGCCCCAGAGACAGCATGAGAAAACTGTGCTTGCACAGATCCTCTTGAAATCAATGAAGCTGCAGCCACTGCATCTATCCAGGGATCTTCTCCAAGATCAGGACCTAACTCTGCACTGTGCTAAGTGCAGGGCTTTTTCTCCCCATGCCCTAAACACTGCAGAAACTGAGAACTGTCAAGGGATGCACGAGGATGGAAGTGACATAGCTACAGCTTTCAAGAACAACTTAAACATATTTTTCTGTGGCTTCAGACTCAGGGGTCTTTTTGTCTGTGACCAGGCAGGTAGAGGAATGAATAACTGCAAGCACAAAGAGGGGAAAAAAAAGAAAAATAAAACAACAGCACGTTTAAGTGCATTTTTTTTCTTGGAGATTTATTTTGTTTTAATAAATCTGACACCAGTCAGGGAGAGAGAAAAGCGTTGCAAGACCAAAAGGAAAGCAGAGCACGCTGAGGGTGCTTCAGATTCTTGCTCTCTTGAGATGTTTCATCAAAATGTCTTTGAGCTCTCTCCCTAGACTCAGGAGCTGTTGGATTCCCCCCCACCCACCCCTATTTTTTTGTTGGTTTTTTTTTGTTTGTTTGTTTGTTTTTTTAAAAAGCGAGCTTACTCGCCCGGTGTGATTTCCAAGCTTTCACAGCTCTAATAAATAAGGAGCACCTGTAAAACAGTAGCTTGACTTAAGTGAATCTGTACAAAGGAAAATATAGAAATACAGTATATACATAGTGCTCATAGTGCACCATCACTACAAGGCTCTGGTTCAACTGACTCTGCTGCCCTGCTCCCAACACCGCTGACCCAGAGACTCTGCTCCTGCAAACTGCTCCTCTCTTCCCCGCAGCAGCCTTATAGAAAAGGTGTACTCTGAACACTCAAGAGTGAACAATTGCTTTATTCGAGTTAGTAAACAGTTACACTGAATCACAAGGTGATCTGAATTTTTTTTAAGTTTTTTTTTCTTTCTTTTTGATTTTTTGTGGGGTTTTTATGGGTTTTTGTATTTTTTTTTCTTTTCTTTTCTTTTTTTTTTCTTTTTTATTTGTCAGAATGGGATACTCCACAACTCTCTTACCAATTCAGTGCCAGTATAACATGCTCTAGTGTACTTTTGGACTCTTGGCTACAACTGTACAAGTGCACACAAGTAAATTCTACCCTGTTATCCTCCACCCACTGATTGAGGATCAAATTGCACATTTCTCTTAACCATGACAGGAGAAAGCAAACAGTGAAACAGAATCATGGGGGATCTTTCTCACTTTACCCTTGTTTTCATTGGTTTGTCCATACCATTCTAATTATCATGAAAGGGCTATGCATATGGAGAGATTGTCTCACTGCCTTCCTGGATCACTGAAAACCATCAGGGTTGAAATTTCATCCAAGTCTTTCGTGACGCCCAGCAAATATTCCCCTCAGATTATTTTACACCTTGAGGGAATTTTGGTCTTTAGTTCAACACTCTTGCTCTGTTCCCAAATGGGGCGCTATTTAGGGGAATTTAAAGAGAAAGCTGAGAAGAATAAACATTTACTGAGTTCTCTTGGCATTCAGTCTCTGAAAAACCACAGTATAAACTATTCATGCTGCTTCTTACATCTGTCAAATCAAAAATTAAAAGCCATAAAAGTGTAACACTGAAAATATGGCATTAGAAAGGATAAAGGTGGCCTTTGTAAAAATAACAAGGAAAGTATATTAGCCAATAAAATATTCTAACTCTTCATTTAAAAGTGCATCATGGGTAGGACAGAGATGACTCTGAAGCGTTGCTACTCCAGTATTACCCCTTTCCCCCATCAAAACTTGAATAGGTCCAAAACCATACAATGCAAATCACGATTCTTAGTGTAGCAGCAAAACCACAGCAGTTTTTCAAAGGAAAAAAAATTAAAAAAAAATCCGTATCATTGTCCAGTCTCAAATATCTGAACTTCGAAGTCAGTGAGGGAAAAGTACCTATGTTGGTCCGTGTGGTTTTTGAAACCTGGGTGAAAAATCCCCCCCAGCAAGAAACCAAGAGGAAAAAGCGTTCCGAGAGGAGAAGAGGGGTGGTCGCAGGAATGCTGAGCACACTCTGTGGATCTATGATGTGCTGTCTTCTGGGTCAAAGGCACCCGTGGGACCGAGACTTCCTCGGAGGGACTTCACGACAGGAAGCTGCTTTCTTGGCTGGACTTTCAGCCAGAGGGGGTGGTGAGCGGACCAGCTGGTGTCATTCGGTGGAGTGACGTGGTTTGCTCTGCTCCCTTTCTCCATGCAAGGTACCCTGTCAGCGAGCGCTCCTGCAAAGCAGACAAGCAGAGGGGGTCAGGGTGGGCAGCAGGAGGCTCATTGCAGGCAGGCTGGGCACTGCCCGAGCTCATGTCCCACACAGCCTCATGCTGGGCAGGCAGCCAGGCCGAGGCACAAGCCCACTGCTCCGGCCTCGCCTGCCCCTGTGTCTCAAGGGCCATTGGGACATGCAGCCTCCAAGGTTGCTGGAGAGGAAGATAGAGGAATTCCTGTGATAAAAAGTTGGAAACTGATATAATTATAGTTCATTCTCAACAACACCCTGGCAGTTATAAGCTCCTGAGTCTTAATGTTTCTAGGGGCTACTGGGAGATACACCATTGCTTCGTGTGCTTTTACTTCCCTTGTTAGCTGGCCATGTAAGCTACCTAGCAGGGATTGTCCCCTCTGTCTCCCTACACAGTGAGCTTTGGACTTTATCTCCTTGGAGGGGATCTGCTGTCCCCTACAGATTTGGACTGAAACTCTGCAGTACTTATCAGCCTTAGTTTTGGTGCTGGGGCACACTTTCCTTCTCAGTCTGCTCCATGATCTCCCCTTCATACTGGCTGCTCTTCAATCCCTCTCAACAATGTGCCTGTATCCCCTTGCCAAACCTCCACCCTCCTTAAAGCAGAGACTGGGAGCCACATGGAATATGTCAACCAGCATAAACCTCCATGGCATGGAGACCATGATACCTAGGTTAAGGAGTAATGTTTGTGCTTTCAGACATTGTGCCCAGTGAGATGAGCTTCTTTGTGCCTACAGAGAGCTGTGAACAGGAACTAGACTGAGAATTGGGATGTATCCACCTACTAAGGTGAAGTATACAATTGCTTTCTGTCACATTTTTTGGCTTGAAGTCTTGGTGTAAAAAGGGGAGCAGAGAAAATTAAATCTGTAATGTTTGTATGAAGCCTCACGCTGCTCTCTCTTTCCATACGTCAACAGAAATGAATTTCCATCCCTCATTAACCAGTTTCATGGTACATGGTACAGCACAGACCAATAAGGGATTTGGGAGGGAAGGCATAAAGAAGTTCAGTGGCTCTTGATGCTTTCTGCCTGGAGCAGTCATCTAGCTGTGTAAGTTCTGTCTATTTTCCCCTGGTGCAGATGGACTCAGTGTAACAGGGTGTGCAGAACTGCGAGAAGGACCTTCCCTGTTGACTGGCTCATATGGCAGCAATCCCGTTTGATGAATGCATCTTTGTAGCAATCAAGTTACAAAATAAAAATCCGTATCAGGCATTGCATGCAAAGTTCTATAAAGAAATGAGAACACACTAGTCATCACTGCTTCAGAGTTCAATGCTGTGCACCTCGTGCCAGCACTAGCGTGCATGACCAGCACAATAAAGTCAGCTATTTTTATCTCCCCCCAAAAAACCCAAATTACATTTTAGGAGAGCAACATATGCTCTTCACCCTAGCTGAACCTGCCTTCAACACACATCAAATACTGCTGATCAGATAGAAAAATTGCATCAACCACAGAAGAATTTTCATCAGGGTAAAACCATGGAGTTGAACTTATGTGAGTTGTGCTGAGGTAAGCACACTGGGTTTTGCTTGCTTTCCAAAGTCAAGTAGGGCTGGGCTGATCCTGGGTTGGAAGACCACCTAGAAGTTAGAGGCAGGCTGTAGTTCAAACCCAGGAATCAGCATGGAAAAGATGAGGGAAACAGAACAAGTAAGAAGGCTCATTTCTGCCCTATTGTTAACATGGGGGGGAAGGAGAATAACTCAACTGGATGATGACCCAGCTCAAGCAGGTGGCTTGGAGGTTCATCTGTGTGGGCTCAGATAGTGATGCACTGCTTCCATGCAACAGGTGAGAGCTGCACTGGTGCCCTGTGTGGCTGTTAGTCAAAATCTGAGCAACTGGCAGCTGTGACACAGGCTGCACCCACCCACTCAGAGCTTCCTCTTTGGCTGATGCCCAACACGTGAGGATTTAAATCCTTGATCAGAGCAGCACAGAATTAGAGAATGGCAGGTCAATTTGGCAGCTCAGGCAAAGCCTCCCCACTCTTTGCTCCCTCTCTGCAGTTACCCAGCTCTTTCCAGGTGCTGTTGCAGAGCTACAGCCCTTTGTCCTGTGGTGAGAAGCTTGGTCCTGCCTGCTAGAGTCAAATGCTGGAAGTGTTCCTCACTTCCCTGCCCCTCCATGCTTAGGAGCTGGGTGGCTCAGCTGTGGGGACATGTCCTTCTTCTGCTCCCCCACAGCCAAGCACTGATCCCTGTGTATCTGCTCCCAGCACTGCCCCAGGAGCCAAGCATGGTAGCATGCTCCTGATGGCCACCAGAAACAGCAGCTTTTTCACCGTGTCCTCCCCAGTCATGTCCTCTCCCTCAGGGGGGCCATGTCATTGACGTGCCTTTGGATTCATACACACATCCAGGCACACACACAGTTTTTTCCATGGTTGCTTCCCTGTCATTCTATGCCCCATTGAGCATTTCTGTCTCCAGATTCAGATCTTATTGTTCAGGAAAAATTAGAGACTGGGTGGGGAAGGCTGAAACAACCGTTGATGTGGACTGGCATGGCAGAGTTTCCATAATTTAGCACAGCACTTAATTCACCCAGACAATGAATGCTGATGTGCTAAAAGAGGCCTGGTTCATCTGGGACATGCATGGCCCTAGAGTAAAGGCACTGCAATTATTTTCTCAGGGAAACTGCTCTGAAGATAAACCACAAGAGTGCAGCTTAAGTCAGCATGGGAGCAAGCTCAGTCCTGGAAACACTCGGGAATCATCTGTTACTTGTAATAGTTCTGTAATTTTTAATTTTTTTTTTTACAATTCTCAAAGCAGTTCAAGCTTCTTCATTAAAACCTTCCCCTTTGAATACTCTATGATTTATCTTTCCATGAGCTAACAGAAGGGATGCCACATTGCAAAAGACAGGGAGGACTTTTAGCACAAATGGGAAAACAAGCTGAGTCCTTAAGCACCAATGCTGGATTTCAAAGATGGTGATTTCCTTCTGCTCTGACCTTGTAAACTAAAGATCCTCCTCAGCTTTGGGTCATGAGCTGCAATCTGAGCAAGCATTGTGACTTTAGGGGATGCATTGTGGAAGAGCCCTGGGATTTGCCTTTTAGGCCCAGGCAGAAGTTGTTGTAAGGACACCCCCAACTCTATGAATTGTTGCACCCTTTTCTCCGGGCTGTTACTGATGGGGGGGGGGGGGGGGTGGTCTCTGGTTTATATTTTGGGTCATTCTGAGGTATGTACATGGATAATGCAAAGAGGAAAATGCCATCATGGTTCTGGACTTCTAATCTCTACATTGGAAGTGACCCCTATGGCAGACCACAGAGCCTGCCAGGGCCAGTCCTGATTACACTGGGGGAATTGGGTATTTCTCCACAAAAACAAGGCACCCATGTCTCCCCAGTTAGTGCAGCACCAGTGTGTTTGCCAGCCTTGTAAATAGTGTGCTTTGCTCCACCAGTGTGCAGAAGTGGCAGAAGACATGATTTTCCTCTGGAAAAAAAAAAAAAAAAAA
>VZSE01006462.1:5825690-5934272 GCA_013398275.1 Promerops cafer | reverse complement strand
AAAAAAACAAAAAAAAACCAAACAAACAAAAAAAAAACCAGCCAAATTTTCAACAAATTCTCCCATTTTAAGCTGGGAAAAAGTTGAATTTTTGCAAGGTATTTTTAAAAAAATAACAAAAAAACCCCCACCCTCCCCCACCAAAAAAAACCCCAACCACAAAAATGCCCACCCCCCCAAAAAAAAGAAACCAAACACTTAATTGAACCAAATAAAAAAAAACCAAAACTGAAAAACTGAAATAGAAGATAAACCAAATCCAGTTTCTACTCTCCTTTCCTGAAAACAGGCAACCACTGTGATGTGATGTGATGTGATGTGATAACCCTTCTTTAAACCTCTGATTTTGTCTGAATCAGAATAGTAACTTCAACTTGCGTTTCAGCAGTCTCCTGTGGGCCTGAACTGCTATGCAGTGCTTCTCAAGTTTCTTATTCAACCTGATCCCTGCAGTAAAACCAGTTAGATAGCCAGAAAAAGGCAGTTTAACTGTTGGTAGTGGCATGGAGGATGGTGAGGATGGGTGTCTTGCTGAACCACAGCCTGTACCTCCCTGAGAGAGTCCTCCTCTTCACCTGGGCTACACCTGGGCCTGGCCTTTTAACCTGAAATGTTATTGTGGGCCACAAAATTATAACAATTACAATAACAAAGCTTTCTGAAGCAGCAATGAACCTTCTTAGTGAAAAGTTTCAGCATCCTGTATCAGGAAGCAATCAACATTTTCCTATTTTCCCATGAACAACTCCACTGTCCAGAACCATCTAGGACTGCATGCCTGGCAATGTCCCCACGGGGCTTCCCCTGGTTTTCACAGCCCTTGTCCTGGTTCTTTTCAAGTCTAAGCAAGAGCAGATGCAGACTCATCCAAAAGCAAGGAGGCATGCTCAGGTGGCAAAAATGTCATGTGGATTATCTTGTGGGAGAGAGAAGAGGAAAAACTCATCCAGAACACATAAGGAGCAAGTGGGTGAGACCTGGCATAGACTTCAGTGCAGTGCCAGGCACCTTAGGGCATCTCCCTTACCCTCAGCACTGAACTAGGCACTGAAAAGCCTGCATTGGGCCCAAACACTGCTTTAAATTTTCTCTATTTCTCACCCCAAGAAGACTGGAACAATGCTTTTACCACCAAGATAACCATTTCAGCAATAATTGGTAAACTGCTTCAAATAAAACTGAACTGGCATTTTAACTGATCTTTGAAATTTAGGGTCAGAACTCAAATTTTCAGTGACTTTGTCATGTATCCTTTCTAGTTGTGTTCAAGATTCTCTCAGTTGGAGAATTCCTGTGGGAAAGGGCTTTTTTTTTCTCCTCTTTTTGGATAAGGAACTTAGAAGTGGCAGCACAAGTAGTTCATGAAACCTTATAAATATTTGGAGCATAAGCAGGCGACACAAAGTTTTGCATTTAACCACGTGGGCTCCAGATAAATGGCTGAAAATTGCTCTAACCATAGGTTTCAATATCAATCACCTGATGATGGGATGCAGATCTTCCCAGAGAGCTCAGAACTCCATAGTTATTTCACTCAACACTACCCAATCCCAAAACCCCCCATTTCTTAATTTATTTTTTTTTAAATATCTGCCTTCATAGAAGGTGATTACATTACACAGCATGAAAGTCCAAAACTGGGACTGGGAGATGGAGCACAGCAGGGAGTACGAGTGTCCTCTCAGCAAACACAGTTCAGCCTCTTTGCCTTTAGATAATTTGCTATTGAAGGTTGGCTCGAATTTAAGGCAGCAATGTTTCAGAAACACTTGGAAAAGCAAGCCAGCTGCAGGGCGGATATCATTACAAATTGAGACACATGTTGTACAGGAATACAATTATTTTCAAATACCAAAGTTGTGTCTGGGGAAGCAAAGCCATGCAAAGGAGTCGGAGGCAGGACCTCGATCTGTAACATGCTGAGGGCCTTCAACTTGCATTAGAGGCACCAAGCGCTGAGTGCACACAGTACTGAGCAGGATCAAGCCCAGATATTTAATCAGCTGTAATTTTCATGGCAGAAGCAAACATTAAATAGTTGAGGGTTCTGCAGAATGTTAGAGGTTACTCTGATTCACGGCTCTCACGAGATGATCACACACGTTTCCAAAGAGAACTTTCAGTCCTGCGAGTGCACTGCAGCTCATTACCAAAATAATGTAAATAAGGTCATGATTAGTAGGTCTCAGCTGTGAGGCTTTGACTGGTGGAGGCACCCAGAAACATGCTTACCTTTATGGGGCCAAAAAATAGACAGGAGAGACTCAGCAGGTAATCTGGAAACAAAAATTGCTTCAGAAAGTCTTGCTTGCCACTGTCTGATTTCCTCCTGACTTCTTGCTCAAAGAGCTTTGTTTCTACTTTGCTTCATTCTTCCACTGTGTTTTTTAAACAATAATTAAATTTTGTCTTAAAATCTATGGCTCACTGCTTGAGTATGTCCAACTTTTTCACAGCCACAGTCCTCAAAAGTGCTTTGCCCCTTTCTCTCCCACTTTCAGGTGTTGCTTGTAATTCTGTTAAATAGTTTATAAGCTTCTCACAGTTGTTTGGAGCTCACTGCTCTGCACTGGAGTTGCCCATGGTGTTTCAGGGTCAAGCTTCACAAAGCTGTGAGGTGCTTAGCTCCTCATCAGATTTCAGTGGCAATCAGACACATACCATCCAGCATCTTGGCCGCTGCATGTCAAGGCAATCAATGTCTAGATGATGTTTTTACAAGTGTTTTTACAAGAGTCTGTTTTACTATGGTCTTTGTTGTTAGGGACTCTGTATTTAATTAAGTTGTGCTTTCCTCTCCACCCCCATAAAATTTCCCTGCACCACTGACTTCAGTAGCTCGACAGCACAAGGACAGGCTGATGAAGAGCTCGAATCTCCCCACAGAGCTGTTTCACACTTAACACTTTTCAGTGCAGCCAAACCTGCTTTGAACCAACTTAAGTAAGAGGAGCATTTTGGACCTTATACGTATGAAAGTGCCTGATCAGTCTTTAAAGTCTGGCAAAGAATTATGAGCAACTCATTGTTTCAATACGAATGAGGGTTGTACCAACTTAGGGAATGGCATGGTGCTTATTTCAGTTCAAATTATTTTAATTTCATAAGACAATTAAAACTAATAATGGCAAGTAAGCACCAAAATTATCTCTGAAATCAGTGGTCTGAGGTCCTGGGAGCTGTCAGGTAGACTACAGTCTGTAGGTGTCATAGGTTCTTCAGACTTCTGTGAGTCTGTCAATTGAGCTACGCCTTTTTTGGCTGTCAAGTTCTGGCCATGTGTTTTGTTTGCCAACAGCCCTAGATGCTTATTACCTTTACAAATCAGACCAGGTGTAGTTATTTTCTAAACTGAGTTCAAGAATCAGATTTCCTATTTGAAACATGTGCCCTAGGAGGCTCTACAGAAAAGCAGGAGGAGCCCATCAGAAATCAGCACTTGCTCCTTTGATTCAAAGAGTGTGCAGTGATCTACGGCAGCGTACCACGAGCCTGCTATTTACTGCCACTGAGACGGAAGTTAGCACTCCCACACCCCGGCAGCAAGATGTGGGAGCTGAAAGCTACCCTGGAAGTATGTCATTTTATACTTCACTATTTTGAGAACCATTTTTTTTCTTTCCTTTTTTCTTTTTTTTTTCTTTTATTTTTTTTTTTCCCTGGGAAGTCCTTTTTCTGATTTAATATACCCGAGAAGGTATACAGGCAATTTTGAAACATAAGATCATACTGCTAGAGTCAGGCAGCTCTCAAGGGCAAAGCTTCAGTTCCAAGCAAATGTGTTTAAGGCTTTGTGGTGTTAAAAGTCTCTCCTCTCCCCCTTTGGATAAATGGAAAATTTCTGTAGGCTCATAAGAAGCCAGGTGAAGGAAAACTTCTGAAGCAGAAGAGTAGCTGATAAGTGTATGTGTCCAATTACTCTGCTGATTTAAATTAGTTTGGCATCAGTGGAACTATATCCAGTTAAAATTAGCTAAGGCTCTGGCCCATAGTACCATGTCAACAAAGATGACTAGTATAAAAATGTGTTCAAATATAGAAAAACTGTTTTCAAGTATATCTTTAAGGTCAGATTTTGTCCTGATCATAGCAAGCTGGGCAGAGGTAAGAAAGATGTTGGTAGGCAGATACCACAGTGACAGAGGAGAGATAAAATCTCTTAGGCTAAAAAAAAAGGAGGTTAATAGCTATGCCCTTTGCCTCAGGAACCCAGACAAGGGCAAGAAATCTTGTACTGGACCACTATGGGCAGAGGAGTTCAAAGTGGGATATATATGCCTTCTGCTCTGAACTGAGTGTTCTGCATGCTGTATATTTTTACGAGTACAATGCATGGACTAGACATCTGAAGGTCTGGGCCTTTCACTCAGCAGATGCTGATCCTGGGACATACAGGTTGGCTCTGTAGGTGGCCATGCACCTATTATTTCCATTACTTCTGGAAGAAATTCTGCTGTCACAAGCAGAAAAACTCCTTCCTTTCCTGACCCCTCTGTCCCCAACACACACAGATTTACTCAACACACACGGATTACTCAACACACACACACAAATGCACACACAGAAGCTAGCTGTGAGTTTAGCATGTGCCACTTCATTTTCTCATTTAGTTTAACATAACTATCATGTTAAATCCAAGCAGACCTCAGTGTTTTCATTTCTCTGCTTTAGGAAATGTTGACATCAAAGCTGGCAGGTTAAAACTGATCCCGCCAGGGCATAAAGCATGTAGGCAGGCAACACTAACACTGCTAATTTTAGAAACTCACATTGCTCAAACTTGAAAATATAACACCCAACAGAATATTCTTCCTAGCTTCATTCCTTTATCATAGCAGGACTTTGGCACTGAGACATCTTTTGATAGTTTTTCAAATTGCATCAAGTTAGAACAGCTTGACAGTCCACATCCTGATGGAGAAACTAAACTTTAACATCAAGGATTATGTTGCTGATTAGCACTTCCAATAATCAAGTAATTGGTACATTTAATAATCCAGAAATTGGCAACCTGCCCAAAAAAGTCACGCTTGCACTCGTTCCTTTCTAGAGAGTCCGTGTTGCTGCTACATGAATTCAATCTGTCTGTCCAGAACTCTAGCGTAAAAATATTTGGCTAATTTCCTTCTTGTTGCACGATTTGATGGGAAATAAAACCCAGGAAAAGTTGCACATTAGGGCAATATGTTCAGATTTTCCAATTTGAGTAGGTGAGAAGTAAGAGAGAAAAAAACAACTGGCTGGACTTTTTTTCTCCCAGGTTAGTGTAGCCAATGCTATCAATACAAACCTCCAAGGGCCCAAATCAACACATTTGTTAGTGCAGCTTCTATCATCTTTGTAATTGATTAGAATTTCCATGAGGCTGGAGTCTATCTTAAGGTATCCTCCCCACAACTGGATTGCAGAAGGAGAAGGGTTTTATCTCCCTGCTTCCCGAGGCCTGGGCAGGTGGAACTAACCCACGAGCATGGCAGAGGTCAGGGCTGTGGTGCAAGAGGCTACACTGATGTTCTCCTCTCCCTGTTGCCCCCTCTGCATAGACACAGACAGGCTCTGAGCCTGCTCAGTCCTCACAGGCAGGGAGGGCAGAAATCTAAGGCAGAGCCTTTTTGCTCCTCCAGACTGGCTATGACAAACAATGCTGAAATAGCCAAAGAAGGGCCCTGAATGAGACCACAGAGTCCCCACCTCAAATCAATCATCAGAGCTGCACAAATCACTTCTGCGTGCCTTGAGACACTCAAAACCCACCCGCATTTCACTGAGGTACCCACTGGAATGAGATGGTTACCATGCTGTTTACTTCTGCAGAGTATTTGGAGTATTCTCTTTCCCTTGGAGCACATTTAGTCTCCCATATCTTCTGCACAGACGCCATTTCTTTTCTTTTCCTGGAGGAATGAGGGGATGAACACGGACTAATAACCATCACCATGCTGTGCTATGCTACTGCACAAGCCCCAGAGGTACAGCAGACGCCTAGGCTGGGCTTCTTGACTTCCAGTGCCTATGTGGACATCTATGTCTGTGCCAGTCACCATAAGTTTCCCACACTGCTGGTGGAAATAGGCACTCCTAGGGCACAATTCATCTGAGCTGTCTTAGTTGTTGACTCTGGGATGAGCTCAGCTGTCTCTGTGAAGTGCCTGCTTCTCCAGGTTGATTTTAAAGAGAGCTTAGACAATTAGCTCAGCTGCATCTTTGTTACAGATGTCTATGTTGGGTCAGATTAATCTTGCCTGGCAACCTGAAAACTTTCCTGTAAGACAACCCTTACACTGAAGCAAAGAAATATGCAAAACTCAGGATGAAAGGGAAAATGGTTATTCCTGAGGAAAATCACAGTGGCAATTATTGACATTTAGAGAATACAAAGGGCTGAGGACAGCGACTGAATGATAAAGAATCCTTGTCTTTCCAATGCAGCTTGTTCAGTTTGCCCACTTTCTCTCTCAAATACTATCCGTGAAGTGATGTCATGAATAATCACGTCAACAGGCAAAAATAACACAATTTGGTGAAGCCAGAACTCTCTCTGAGGGTTTCAGCTCTGGCTTTGAATGATACTAAACTCCTCTTGGGACTGGGACCTTGAAGAGGCAGCATTGCTGCAGCCTGGATGGTCCAGGCAAGCAGAAATAGATACTAAGAACCAGCCTATCTTTGACTATAGAGTAAGCTCATAAATGTGCAAGTCTTCTAGCACTGTCTTGAAATAAGCAGCTATGAGGAGCTTCAGCGAGGTGGAAAGGAAGGGTTAACCATGATTCCCCTAAAATTTAACAAAAAGGATACAGCCAAATAGTGGCCTTCTCACTAGATCAAATCATTACCCCTAGGTAGAAGCATGCATACATTTATGAAGGGAATCTTTCAAGCTCCAAAGGTAACACTGGGGTTTGCAATAAAGATATCGCTGCTGAGGGACATACATTCCATACCTCAGGGGTGCGTAGGGGGATCCCCACTCATAGGACCTATGAGTGTGTAAAGATTTTAAATATTCATTTGACTTCCAAGTTATTGTATATGCTGATTACTAGTTCAAGAATGTGATAGTTGTCCTCTCTTCTTATTAGTGCATCTTTTAAATGTGTCAGCACACACTGAGAGCAAAGAATAATAGCTGTGTTCCACCGAAGAAAGTAAATAAATACTGTTGGTGATCAAGGGAAGAAATGTTTCCAACCCGGCAACCAGCACAGGGAATTCGGTGTTAACAGATGAGGAGCCCTGACTATAGTATGTATCTTTGATGGTGCAATTAGCCCACACTGATGGAGCAGGGAGATACTGCAATGGCCCAGATTACACAGCCTGCTGCTGCTATCTGTGGCTGTAGGTGCCAAACACCACTGCAGTCACTAGTTGTGCTATCAGGGACAGGGATTTACTGGAGGCTAGAGAATATTCCACGGATTGTAATGAAATCTGGCATGTCACCAAGCCACATCCGGCGAACCATCAGTATTTTACTGCTGAACAGACTTCTTGCAACACCCACCATTTCCCCTTTTCCTGAAAGAAGCTCTCCGTGCTTGTGAATCTAAATAAATTCCATTACGTTAGTTTTGTTAAGGAATATATTCAGTGCAGGTAGCTCAGTGTGCAGCTGCAGTGCCAGCTGCAGGTTGAGCTCTGGGGAGGCAGGAGCCCAAGCCTGAGCACCAGGCAAAAGGATGGGAATGGGCACTGATCCTTTCCATAACAAAGGACACAGGGTGACCAGACACTCCCAACAACCTCCAGACTTTCCTGTGCTTAGACTGTGAGGGTATAAAAGGTAAAAAAGCCCAGGGGTTCCTTTGTTCTGGATCCCTACTCAAAGGCATCAGCTCAAGCTGTTGTTTTGTTATTTATTTATTGCACCATGATGAAATTATTTTAAGGATTGGGATACCTGAAAACTCTGCTATGGAAAACCTGGGGTCGAGCCAGTGAGGAAACCTGGTCTGATTGTGTGAGTGTGGGGTGTGTAGCTGTGGAGGGGCTTCTGCCCCAGCTCAGAGGGTATGAGAGTGACTGCCAGAGCTGTTCTTGGATGGTCAGACAGGGAAGATTCATAAGACAGTTTCTCACTCACAGGTTTGAAGCATCAGACACATACTACACGAAGAGTTTTACAAAGATGCTATTCTATCAGAGGGATTCAATAGGCTGGAAATTGGAAATGAAGGATGAGAGGTTTCTGCATCTGGAGCACTGTCCTTGGACAAACCACGGGGGTTGATGGAGTTACCCATATCTCTGCCTTGCTTTGCAGCCCTACCAGGAGCCACAAATATATACCAAGCGCAGGGCTGGGGCAAATCTCAGCTGCTTTTCTAAGGCGGGAGACTTGCACCAAAGGCAGACACCTCAGGTAAGGCAGAAAAGCCCCATGGCAGAGGTTTTGCTGCAATAAGCTATAGTGGACAGGTCCCAAACAGCAGGCAGTCCCTAAGCACCAATACACGAGAAAGGAAAGCTCATGGAGAGGAGTTCAGTCTCTAGAGAACAGCTCAGTGGAAAGCCAGGGTGCAGTCTGGAGGCAGACCACAGTAAGATGGTTGGTGGTGACCATTTGCTAAGTCCATTGGATCTGAGCTAGCAGGAAGCTGCTGGGTCATCTGGCTCTATGTTACACTGCAGGGTAATTTCAGTCATCATGCAGGCTTGAGTTGCTGTGTAACTCAGCTGGAATAAGTAAGCAGATTAATGGCCCAGACCTGCACCATATTCTAGGCAGAAAACCACTGACTTTGACATACACAGCACAATAACTTCACAGCCAGAACCATCACAAAATGTTCTGTGAGCAAAAGTGTAATGAGGCTGCTGATGAATGGAGTACTGACAAGTACAGATGCAATGCAACACAAAAAACAATACTAAAACACAAATACCAACAGTTTTCTGAAAGTGCTCATAAATTGGAATTTGTATCTTTCTGTTTCATAAAGGCCACATCCACATGAGTTTGACCTCATAACTGAAAATACTGAATTCTATTCACACAGAAGGCAGTAGTGATTACACAAACCTTTACTTATTCTGATTTCGAATTCGGAGACACCTCCTTTTCAATGGTGGCTCCAGATCCTCTGGCCCTGTGCTGAGTATTGGCGTTGAGATAATGCACGGCGCAATAGCAGTCTTTTCTGCTGGTTTTGGCACCGGTTGGATCACGCAACCTGTCTTGGGCAGCATCCTCAAAGCATATGCATGGTCCTCGTCTGCTGGATTGTTAAGGTTCGGGTCCTGTTTGTCTCCCCCAGCCAGGGGCTCTTCCCCAGTCTTCTTGCCAGCATCTCCCTCAAGGTGGCAGTTTGACGCACAGTTGTTCTCCTTAACGGACTCCAGCTCGCTCGCCGCCAGCTCCTCCGGGGACTGGGGCTTTTTTGGCTCTTGGGGCGGCTCCGGGTTCTTGGAACCCTCTGTGCTCTTTGTGCCATTCACAATGACGTTGCACACCGCTGCGCCAGCTTCCAGTCCTGGAGTGCCAGAGGCCAAGGAGACGGGACAGCAGTGAGCTCCGTCACTGCACGGTAACGTTTTTGAGTCAACTGGGCTGCAGTTGTCCCTGCAGTCACTGCAGTTCCTTTTGTCTGAGCTACCAAAAGCCAAATTTACAACACTGTTAGGTTCACGTTCAACTTTCACTTGGGTGTGTAGAGCCCTGTGGATGACATTGTGCAGTCTAGACCGGTGGCCTACTGTTAGGTCTATCACACCGTCCTGTGGACCCTGTAGCACACTGGGGAAACCAAATTTACTGTTCACTGGACTACTAGGTCTGACAGTCAAATCAACAACTTCATTTTTACTGTGCTCCTGAAGCACTTTAGCTTGATTAAGGGACTGGCCTGAGCAGCTCGGTGATGAGTCAGAGGATTTGGATGATCCTTGCTTTGACTCTCGAGGGGATGAAGAGCTATTGGTTGGCTTTGCCCCAGGCGTCTCGCTGGAGGTACTCGGAATGAAGCTTTCACCGTTGCTGGAGAACCCGTTGGGGGGTTTGGAGTCGTTGATGTGAGGGATGGGGATGGGAATGGGGATGGGAACAGGCAAAGGGACAATGACAGGATATGGCACTAGTAGAGTTGGGGGTGGCACCAGTGGGGCAAGGGATGGCAATCCAAAGTTCATCATCTGTGGCATAGGCATAGGACCATTTGGCATCATGCTGACAGGGGGGAAGGGAAGACTGGGCAAAGGAGCTCCGGGAGGGGGAGGCGGCAACAAGCCGGGAGGATTTCCAGGCATGGTAGGTGTTGTGGGGGGATGGATATGGGGGGAAAGCATTGGCCTGTGCATGGGGCTAGAGGTGGGACCCAAATTTCTGGGACCACCTGGTGGGGGACCAATTCCAGGAATCATTGGATTTGACAGAGGGCTGTTAGGATTTGAGGCATGGTGAGGTGGCCCACGAATAAATGGTGGACGGATTTGCTGCATAATTTGCTGTTCCATGAATATGGGCAGAGGAACTGGCCCACGGTTTGTCATCACCATGGGAGGACTGCGAGGTGGGACACCAATTGGAGGCACAATGCTAGCAGGTGGCTGGACAGAAACTGGTGGAATATTTGGATTCTCACTGATGGGAATAGGTTTGGGAACTGGCGTGGGGATTTTAGTGACAGAGCAGTTGGCAGTGTCAGACGGAGAGGCAGTGGTAGACGCTGATGGTCCAGGGCCTTGAATTTGGCCAGCTGCAGACGCTGGGGATGGGGCTTTTCTCCGAGCATCTGCTAGCGGTATATTCCAAGAATCTGGAGTCAGCAGCTGCACCCCAGTGCCTTCTGCTTTATTTTCAACTGGAGGATGTAATGTACTGCACAGTCCAGCTGGAAGATTGGCCTGTGTCTCTTTGTAGAAAATGTCCATTTTGTACTGATTGAGACATTTTGCACTGCAGAACTGAAGCCTTCTTTCCCCGTCCCCAAAATCCAGATACTCTTTTGTGTGTCTTATGTGCTTACACCAGTCACATACCTACAACACAGTAATAAAATCAAATCAGGTAAGAAAAGCAATCTTCTCTTCATAGTGTTATTTTAAAAGTAATTTTTCAGTTGCTAAATACATTATTTTTCTAACAGGAAAAAAAGAAGTTACATTTGTGAAAACTGCACCTTTTTTTTTCTCCAACGTATTAATGAATTGAATGCCACTCCCTTTTCTGGCTCCCATGATCTCAGTTACCTTATACAATGCATTATATGTCTTAAACCCATAGCACAGATAAGAATCCTCAGCTGGCATAAACTGTTACAACACGCATATGTAAGTATGCAAAGTCCATATGAGTATGGCTGTGATTACTCCTTGGTGGTAATCTAAGCACGCCTGTGCCATCTGAGATGCCATACTACACAAGGAGTGTGAGAACTGGAAAAGGACTGAGAAAATTGCTGGAAATGAACACAAACCATTTTCTGCTAAACTGCAGCACACAGTAATGTTTAGTATTCTACTAAGGGTATCAAATAATAAGTTGGAAAGAGTGTGATATTTCAAAATGGCATCACAAAGCAAAAAGCATCATTGATTCTTTGCCCTTCATTCCAAGGAGAAACTTGGAAAAAGTCAGGATATTTGTGTAAGGTTCTAATAATCCCAATTTGTGATGTTTCAGCAAGCTGGAATTATTTTCTGAGCTGTTTTCCCACTCTTGTGTACAAGTCACTTCGAGTAAAACTTCTTGGCAAGCAAGGACCTGTTTAGCAACTTCTCAAATACTACGGCAAAAAGTTTGCATTGCAGCCTCAATTTTGTTTTGTTTCTCTGCTTTCCATTTAATCCTTTTTTGTGTTGCTATTGGTGTGGTAAAGGAACAGCCAATTTTTTTTTTTAAATAAGGCTGCAGAACTAATTAAGCTGTGAAAGGTTTTCCCAGTTGTAAACCACTAGACACCAAAGTTCAAAAAATAGTCATTCTAGGCTTCAGAATCCATTACTTCAGAGAAATTATTGTGATTTCATTAACACATTAATTTTGCAACACCAACAGCTCTCACAGATGGTGAAGACATGATCTACAATTCAAATATGACTCTTGTTTGCACAAATGCCTTTCCTTCATATGGCATTTTAAACAAGAATTAATATGAGTAATCTTGCCATAGCTATAAACAGATAAACAGATGTCAGATTTTTCAGTGCCTCACTTTTTTGACAGAATTTTACACACACAAAACCCCCCCATTTTTGTCATTTACATTAGTTCTCAAAATACTCCACTGACAGAGATTTTTGGTGCTTTCTATCAGCATGTTGAGCCTATGACCATGTCATAATATATCCTGGTATTGTTTGTTCTGCCTTTTCCAAATAGCCCATATTAGCTTGTTTTGAAATGACTCTATCTTTTGTACAAAGGAAAAAAGTACACTAAAAACCCCAAAGAAGACGATGATTGTGAAAAGACTGCATTAAAAGGATAATTAATTTTAATAACTTGGCCATATAAACAATTCAAAACAACATATGCTGGGCATCTGATTACCCATCTCATTTAACTCTCAGCTTTCCTTTAATATAAACAGTGCTGACATTCTTGAGTTTTCAGTAATATATCTTTAATGTATATAGACACACACCCACACTATATGCTATGGCTATTATCCCATTTAACTCCTCGAACCTTTGGCTATACCATCAGGTTGCTGTTTGTTTCCCTCCTGCTCCCCTCCCCATTCACACACACATGCACACACTCCCACTCTTTTATCCCAGCATTTAAATCAAGCTAAATAATCAATTGAGAAGTAGCAACTCCTAAGTCAGCCTGGAAGTTTGGGAATGCAGGACCCAGACTTTTAGCTTGGGCATACAGACACTGTGCCTGGTGAGATAAAGCAGAGGGGGTGCTGGTGCTGCTCGGCGCACGTGGCATCAGCAGGGTGGTATTTCTAGCATGGTGCCCCATTGCAAGGAAGGAAATTTCCTGGTGCAAACAAGTCCAGCCCTGCACTGAACACACAGTGAAGGTGTCACACCCTAAAATACGTGGACAAAAAGGCTGTCAAACGCACAGAACTGCTGAGATAAATGCCTGCAAATGGTACATGCATCCCACTAAGCGTGGGGCAGGTGGGAAAGCAGGAGTGCAGCAAGCAGGGCAGAGGGGGCAATCCCACTTCCAATAGCTCCTGGATTTTATCAGGTATCAGCTCTCCATCTGCTCCCCACAGGAAGGCTCAGTGGCCATCACAGACAGCCCTGGAGCTTGTGCTGCAAATAGTGCAAACACACAGCAGTGGCACCGAACCATCCCTCATATTTGGCATGGGTGTGGGTTTTGCCACCCACCTGGCAAGTCAGCACACATAATGGAACCATCCCATAATCAATCTCCTGAAATTTTCTGGCTTGCCACTGTTATCAAAGCAGACAAAAGGGGAATTTGTGAGCCTGCACCACGAGGTAATAGGATACTATTTAACTCAGTGGAGCTGCTGAATTTACCTTAAAGTCATTTCTGAACAAGAGCTCACTGCTGTAGCCACAAAATGCTATCTATTTTGCATGTATGGAATCAGGATGTACTTCACCACACTCCTCCTGCTGCTTGCAGAGTATGCTCTTGCCCCAAGGGCTGGCAAAGATACAGAGGGTCTCCACATGTAGCCCAGGAGCTGTACAAAGAGATACTAGGAGCTCTCAGAGAGCTCCTGAGGCAGGCTGGGGCAGGATGAAGCCCACTCTGGCCCATCACCATCTATTTGCAGTGGAAAGACAAGGATGAGAGTGGCCTCAGAGGTGTCTGCAGAGAGGGATGGAGCAGGACTTCAGGTGCAGTTGCAGTGAAGACTTGCCCTTCCTTTGGGACAAGGAAGTAAACCACCTTGGAAGCCCACGGCCAAAGAAGTGCCTGAGAAATATGAGAGAGTAAAGCCAGTCTCCTTATCTTTCTAGGAAGAGCCCTGTCTGGGATCTTAAAGGGACTGAAAGAGAAATACAGCCCCACAAAAAAATTGTGGCATCTTTTCTAATAATTTAATTTTATTTGTTAGCATTTGAAAAATTCACTGAAACATTTCACTGTATTATTGCTGTATTGATTTGTTTATCTCCAGTGGGCTCCTGTGTCTCTCCTGGCTAAATAAATATTTTCTCTTCCTTGGTAAAATATTTAGAAATCCTGCTTACAAATTCTCTACTGATTTCTCCAGTTTTCAATAATTCACTGAGGAACAAGAAACTCTGAAGTACGCCTGCCTCACTCACATATTGATCACAAACCCTTCTGTATATTTTATCACTAGATAAAATTAATTAAAGCCAGAGAAATTAAAGGCAGCAAATCTGTTCCTCTGAATACCCCGCATAGACCAAATATTCAATAATTATCTCATTGATTTCATGCAATATCTCGAAGTGTTGAAGCTACAACATCAGTGAAAAATGTCCATCTTCTACATTCATGTATTTCATAATTTTCTTTTGTTTTTTTTTCTCTCATTCTTTTTATTTACATAAGCAATCAGTCTGTGCTGCTTAGTTAAGATAAAAGGTATGAAAACGTGGGACTCATATAGAGGTAATATGACGGCTCACAATACCATACTAAAAGGCAGAAAAACAGTCTCTACAACAATGAGGAAATTAGTGGAGGAGAAAAAATGTCACTTAAGAATTAATGAATCAAGTCTGTCTTACAGAATTGATCATTTAAGATGAGGTCAATGAATTTATGATACAAATGGCTATATCACTAGAGGTAATAAAATGGAGCAATATCATTCATTTTACATCTAACTAATGACATGCTCAGAATAATTACAGATTTCTTCTAAAAGCCTACACTGATTTGTTCAGATGTGATAGGTGAAACATATATATCTCTCCATTCAATAAAATAACATTTTCTAATCTGTAGAACACACAGCCGATGTCTTATTTTTTTAAGTACTTGCATTCTGTACAGAACATCACTGTTCTTCCCAACCAGCTCAGAATTCCTCCTCTCACGTATTCCCTTTCCTTCCCTTTTCCTGCCTCATCCCTTCCTTTTGTTGTACAACCAAGAGAAGAGCTAAACTGCTGCAGAGTGCTTGTTAACACTGCACACTGGATTTGGTAGCGCTTACACATGGGTTACCCTGGGTTTCAGTGGGATTAGTCACAAGCATTAATGCTGTAGGATCACATTTGGAGGGCCTGACCCAGCACCAGTGGAAAACAATGAAGAGACTCCTCTTTAATGCAATCCATCGGCTTTGGGTCTGTTGCTTAACACTGGCCCCTGCTCACCCCGGAGTCATCAAGAGCTTTGTTCCCAACCTCAACAGCAGCAGAGGTGCAGACAGGGATTTTGGAGGGAGCTGCAGAAGAAATACCCGGGAAGAAAATAAATGCTATGAGACTGAGTTACAGACATTTCCTAACAAACATAGGCAAAGACATCATTTTGTACATTTCTACCAACAGGAGGTTGGACCATCAGTGGCATCACTGACAATGAGCATGAACATTTCCAAGACAGAGGGTCAAAACTTGCAAGGTGCTAACAGATACCCTGTGCACCTTCATCTCCCTTGGAAAACACTTCCAGGACTGCTCTGGGGCAAGCACACTTCACACCATGAATGCCAGAACATGAATCCTGAATGACAGAAAGATCAGTAATAAGATAATGGTCTATCTCATTCAGCTATAATGCAACAACCCTCAAGAAGATTAAATTTACCTAACTGGGGCATATCCAAGGCTAAACAACAGAATGAACATTCCTTCAGTACATTTAATGTATTTATATTTTGGTGGCGGGTTGCCAGTGTGCTACTTATAAGCTCAATGACTTGGTATCATTTATCCGCTTTCCTGTGAAACACGCAGCAGTCTACACCAGGAGACAACTCAGAAGACACTGCATCAGCAGAAACACAACTCGCGCCCGATACGGGAACACCGAGGGAGCCAGGACTGAGGGATCCTGTAACGCTCAGATGTCTCTAATACAAAGAGCGGGAATAAAGCCATTCCTGTTGGCATCCATATCTTTATTTTGACAGAAACATCCAAAGTGGAGTCCAGACATGGCTACGAGGCTGCCTCGCAGGCACAACACGGGATCCTGCTGTGCCTAAAGGGGCCGCACTTGGACTTTAGGCACCAGGTAATTAATACTTAAATCAATTGGCTGTCAAATGCAGTCACAAAGTTCACACATTGGTGCAGTCCACCACTAACCTTTTAAGAATAATCTAGTATCAGATGCTACTTCATTAAGAAATACACTTGGCAAAACCTGTTTGCAGAGGTATTTACATCAGCCCTAGAGAAATCAGGAACAAGTAGCAATGGAAAAAACCCTGCTGCGATGAGAGGCCCTGTGCCCAATGCTTTGGACAGCTATCAGCTCCATGGTAAAGCTTAGCAAGAGGACAGAAAGTGGTCACTAGGGCAAAGACATGCCATTTTCAGCTTCTCCAGAACCACAGGGTGACTGACAAAGCTCCTCTCCTTGCTCAAGACAACGCCACTGGGGTACGCCTTGCACGAGAGGGCTGAATCACATCTGAGGACCAGGCTTTTATCAAAGATGCTGAACAGATGCTGAAGATTATCAAAGACTCACTTCTTGGCATAAAATCCATGTATTTGACTCTGCTGAGTAGTTCCTACTTCCTTTTCTCACTGTGGTATCCAAGTGCTGTCTCTTTATATACGTTCAGGCATATGTTCTGACTTCACAAACACCACTGCACATTTCCTATAGCCTGTTCTGGCCCTGGTTGCCTTTCCTTTTAGCCCAGACTGGTCCTGGAAAGGTCTGGGAAGTTCCCTGAAGTTTCCAGTACTGCCACCCAGCCAGGGTGCGAGGCATGGAGGCAGAGGCTCCCACCCCATCCCAAAAGCCACAAGGTGAGGACACAGTGCCTCTCCCCTGCACATCCTCCTGCCCTGCAGCCCAGTGAGAACCTGACACACCAGCCATATGTTTTTCAGCAAGGGCTCAAGTTTTTTGAAGTCTGCCAAACATTGGACACAGCAAAAATCTAGAAATGAGGAAGTGGCTAGAAACACACATACAGAGGTTTCTAGTATACAGCCAAATGAGTCACAACTAGGGTTCTAACACACAGCTCAGTCCCACCCTTTGCAGAACACCCAGCAGCTGCCGCAGCACGGACACCAAGGCACCTTGAGACCCAGGCCCCCTTACAAGGCTGTGAGCACTCCTGGCAGGACACTAGGGGAAAATTCAGTCAATCAGAAGGAAAGAATCCTAGATCTGTGTGTCCTGCATGACTATGTACCTAACTGTCTCTAAAGGAGTGTGAAACCTCTCTCTGCTGTCCTCGACAGCTCCCCAAGCTTATTGGGCAGTGTGGCTATCTGCAGACTCCATTCTTTTCTCCATCAACAAGGCCTTCAGAGCAGGTCACCTAAAATGTAATTCCCTCATAGATCACACCTGCAATGCTAATCCTGCACATGGCCCTGTTTCTGCAGTCTGTTGCCTGATTAAGATCAGAGAAACTTTGGGGCAAGAGCTGTACCTCAAGCGTTAATGTATCCAACATTTGTGAGCACAGAGAAGCTGTGGCCCCAGTGAAACTCTGGGTCAGACTGAGACCTCCTGCAAACATCAATTTGGGTCTGTATCAATCTTCACCACCTTCTCAGGGTAACCCGCCACGGAACAGCCCCTCAAGGGCCAAAGCCCCCACCGGGCTCTGAGGGCACTGCTCAGTTCTTAGCACACACACCGATTTGTTTGACACAAAGATTGTTACAAGGCATTAAAGTTGCCTTTTAGCATTTCGTGACTCAGAAAAAGACAAATATGAAGAAGAGCAAGGTAGGCACACTGCCATGCCAGTTGAGAAAGTGGGCAGGTGAAGATCTGCAGAAGGACAGGACCATGCTCAGAAGAATGGCGTCAGAGTGAGGAAGAGAGGGGGTAATGTGTTCCACCCAGAGATGATGGAAAATGACAAACTCCTTTGAGAGGTAAGCAATAACCAGCATAATATCCTAATGCTGTTGTGCTTTTTTCACAGCTAATTGAGTTATCACAAAAGGTATTCAGCTGCCAGCACCCAGCGCCAAGAGATAGAGTGGGTGCAGCCTTGCCAGAAGCTGCCGTCGCTCACCAGCGTGTCCCACATTTCTCTACTTGATCCTCCTCCAAAACGCCCACGCTCAGGCTTCCTCCTGAGATGGACTGGGTAGCCTGGGGCACAGCCAGTGCCTGAGTGCAGGGTCTGCATGTCCAGCACTGCAGCCGCTGCGTGCTGGCCCATGGGGCTGGGGGCTTTGTCTGGGGGTCCCCAGCAGGCATGCAGACTGTCCCTGAACGGGGAGGGCAGTTCACAGTGTCTGCTTTGAAGACAGCTATGACTAAGTTCCTGCCTCAGCTGTCATGACTGGGAATTGATGCTCTTTCACTACCAAATGTCAAACAATACTGTAACAGGCATAATCCTAAGTGTGGCTCTAAGCAGTTATCCAGCCTTGATCACCATTTTTGATGTCTTATTCTAAAACATTCAGCATGTTTATTGTGGCAAGATTTTTCTATCCAAGATGGCTTGTGATAATTTTTTTATACTGATTGTTCCATTTGAATGGAGTGATTATTATAAAAAACAAAAAGAATCATTCCAGCTGAAACCTGCTGCGAAGGAACCCCGAGGCAGGCTCTAACACACTGTGAATGTGGTTACAATATAGCTCATAGCGATGCTAGGTGTGAAGGAAAACAGATTTTTACAATGTTTGGAGCTTTGTATAAAAACAGTTGACAAAACAGAACACTGCAGTTGCCTACAAGTTAAAACTGTCCTGTGACAAGTTTCTCTCTGTCAAAAAGATACCAAAGCTTGCCTGCCTGATTGTTTTTTCTTTCCCTGATGTTACCCTCCTAAACATCTTGTCCTTTCAAAAAGCTTTACCAGTTTTCTGAGTGAATACTGATTTTATGTCATTTAAATGCAAGACTCACTCTGTCTCCATTTTTCATCCTAATTATGCAAAAGTCTAAGCTACATGAAGCATAAGGAGAAAATAGAGTTATTTGGTAATTAATGGCTAATGATAAATTGATTCCATTTTTTGAATCATTGCAGTTGTCACCTGTGATATTTAAAACACAGGGCTTTTCAAAGCCCTTGGGTTCCTTTGTGTTGAGGGGCTTTTTAATGTTCCCAGTCAAAAAGAATGAATGTGAGTTATGCTAATGCCCAGTGGAAATCCAGGTTGGGTCTTGTTTCATCAGAGTGGCGACATATTTGATTTTGTATATAAACAGCTGAGCTCTGTGTTTTCACCTTCAGTCTGAGGCTTTGAAACCACGGAAGGAACTTTGGATCTAAAACCACTGGTGAAGTTTAAAATATGGTGGGCAAAACTTCAGGGAAAATGAATGTAGTGTGAGGTGTGGCTTGCCAAGAGGGAAGTTCTTCTCCCCAGAAACGTTCCTGGCTAAAATAACACAGAATGGGACAATAACAGCATTTAAATCTAAAATCTTCAATGTAAGGTTTTTACAGGGGTACTATACAAGAGCGGACTAAAGGGCATGACTGCATGGCTGTTTCAGTACTGGCTAAGTCCACCAATGCAGCAGTGACAGAAGTCCTAAGTAAAATTAATGTGATGCATAAGATAAATGGAGGGTAAGAGCAGGAAAGAAAGCTGGGGGTTAAATGCCCTCAATAGGTCAGACAGTCTGTCTCACCAAGACTCACATTTCAGAAACATCTAAAGAACACCTCAGTCTGAATGCCCTTTCCAAAAGGGCATGCCATGGGTTTCCCATGCCTGGGAAACCTCATCTCACACCAAGTGCATTGGCCTTTGAGCATGAAAGAGTCTGTGGGGCAGAGCAAACCACAGCTCAAGCCACCAAGTCCTACACTCAGATCCTGAACTCTCATCAAGCCTCATCACACAGAAAGGCCAAGAAACAGTTCCTCTTCCAGACTTAACCTAGTCTGACAGGAGACCATGCAACTGTGTCTGTAGCCATCTTCCTTGTGAGCATAATCTGAGGGACCTGTGGAGTCAGCTGAGTGTCTCCACCATGCTCCTCATGGCACTTAACTCATGGGTGGCAGCATGAGAAGCCAGCTTGGCAGAGCAGTGGCACAAACATCTGCTGGTCAGTCAAGCAGTTTGATTTAGATTATGTCGGCATTGGTCTCCTTGATGTTCAACACTTGACTTCCAGGCCAACACTTCTCATGATGTGCATTTCCAAATTCCTCTGCTCCTGAGATGATGGTGGGAAACAACTCAGCGGCCAGTAACAACAAGAACTACATCGAGTAGGTGAGGCTGGGAGTCTTGGTGAATTACAGCCCATGCCTTTCCACAACAGGAGGTTTTGCTTTTATGATCCTTAAGCTCTTAGCACCACTCAGGAGCTTCACTTCTTCCTAAAGATGACACAAATGAACTTCATCAAACTGCTGTCACTAAAGCTGGGCAAAGTATCAGCAGTGGGGAAGCATTGCAGACACCTTGAGAACCAGACAAGAAATGTTGGTTTTTAATATTCAGGAAGTCATAAGAAAGAAATCAGAGCTAGCATCTGGAAAAAACATTTCTGGGGCTTAGAAATACTTCTTCAGTGTCCTGGCCCTGTTGTCTCTTTGGGACAGCAGGGGAAGGTTGCACTAGGAAATACCCTCCTTCCTCTTCCTCAGAGAGTGGAAATGCATTCTTTCCTCAGGAGAACATTCGCCTCCATGTCCTTGGAGAAATTTCTGTATAATCTACATTCCCACATGTTAAGCTACAGGAGGCAGAGGAGCAGCTTCTCCATCCTTGGGATGGCCAAGCTGCAGAGTCCCACCAGTGCCCAGGCTGACAACAGGGTCAGCACCACTTCTGTCATGCCAGGAACTACTCACCCCTACACAGGGGCTGCTCCCTTCGGGAGCTGGACTCAACAGCAGTCACTGAAGGTTTCTTCTGCAGAGCAGCTGCCAACAAGTGCAGTGAGAAAGAGAGCCTGTATGCACTAGGCACTGGAGCATTGCCTGCATCCAGCCCCAGCAATTGGGAAAAGAAAGGGAGCAACTGACACTGCAAATTCTTCTATCAAATTCTTTTGAGAAGTATAGATGCTGTTAAGCAAAGAAAAGCTTAAGGGTAAATATGAAAGGGGCACTTTACTAGGTTCAATCGGTATCTCACTGATTGACCAAAATCTTTCCAAATGAGAGATCTGCACCCTTAGGAGTCTCATGCAACCAAGTCTGCAGATGACTTCAGAAGCCAGATGAAGATTTACTCCTCTAATTAATTCACTTTTTTATTCAGTATTTGAATAAACATGTTCACTCCTCTTGTTTTCTGATCCATACTTTATTCTGATAATATGGCAGACATTGTGAGGTGAAGAATTACCCATCTGGCTAGAATTTATATCTAGTAATATCTTATATGTATTTTTCCCAGTATATTTTCTTTTTAATATTCAAGAGAATATAAAAATAACAATAAAACCCCCTCTGCTACTATTCCAGTTGTTCATAGATTGGTTGACAGAACTATAAATGTAATAATGAGGAGGTTTGAGGGGCAGGTTAACGTTTTTTGCTAACATATGATGCTTTTAGCCTAAGGCATTGCTGGAGGCCAGTACCACTTCACCTGAAACCAAAATCACCACTGAACAGTCATTAAATCACTCAGAGTTAAATGTAATATTACTGGGTCTAGAGAATAGTACCGTAATCCAGATTTGAAATTTCATTAGTCCATAGACTAGGAAGCAGGAAAGCAATCTGAAACCTTGGGAAATCTTTATTTACCTGTAATGAAGGGTTCTAAGTCCAATTTCTCCCTCACACCTATTGCCATTTTACAGTGGCGTAACTCTCTCAGGCTGGTGTGCTGTTTCTTCTGATTTATGCCTGTACAAGCAAGAAGCTTACAGAATTCAAGTCTCTGGGTGCTTTGAAATATATATATGTGTGTGTGTGTGTTTGTGTGTGTGTATGTGTTTGTTTTCCCCCTATCTACAAAGCTTAGGGATCTTCAGTTTTTATTATTACATGGTAATCTTTATCATGCAATAATTTTTACAGGCCAGGACCCACTACACTAGGTGCTGTAACATATATATAACTGTAGCACAGGCTGCAGCAGAACTGGCCTGGTCTCACAGTCCACCTGATACAGATTCCCTGCATGTTTCCCCACCCTTCCCAACCATATCAGAATCCTAGAGGGACTGCATCAGCCACTGACTTGAAAAAATAACATTAGGGAAAGATTGACTTGAGTAGGGAAAGATTGACTTGACCATTAGTAAAAATGGATGAAAAAACAAAACTTCCCAAGAGAGGCATTGCTGGGTTTTAGGCTACAGAACTCTGAAGCTGTTTGAGATTTGAATGCATGCAATTCACACTTTGAGAACTGCTGGTTTCGCTGCTGGTAATGGTACGCACCGCCCTGCGTCCCAGAGTACGTTCAGTTTAAAAAGCAGCCCTCTCTCTGGAAACCACATTTGATTAGAACAGCCCTGGGCCAGATCCAAAATCCAAATCAGGGAAACATGTGTCACATCAGTTTCAGCCCAGGACTGAGACATGTCACATCTCTTGCAGATTGGGCACTGAGAGTGGAATTCATTTTCCCATTTCCTCTGGAGCTGGGGGCTGGAGAAGACGAAGCCAAGTAAGGGAAATTACTCTGCTGCACACAGAAGAAACATTCTGAATCCTCAACTTTCTCTTGCTGCAAGGCACTGATGCTGGCTGAAACCCAGAGCCCATTGGTACAGACCCAGCTCCCCTTCCCCCTCCTAATTAGCACAAAATCACCAGTGGAGAGAGGCTTATTCTGAGCAACTGTTAGTATTACTCTTGGTCACTCCCATATGGAGCAAGGAAGACTGAAATAATGGCCAGGGAATAGAAGAGACAGGGATTGTAACAGTCTGCATGTCCTTCAAATGGGGAAAAGGAGAGAGGAGAGGAGAGGAGAGGAGAAAGATTACTCACAAAAGTTATGCTTTTAAAAACTGAGCTACCTGTAAATAGAATGNGAGGAGAGGAGAGGAGAGGAGAGGAGAGGAGAGGAGAGGAGAGGAGAGGAGAAAGATTACTCTCTTTACTCTCTTTCTGGTAGGTAGGATTTACCATGAATATTATGGTCTCTAGCTATCTGAAACCATGGTTTTTCAGGATTTTAACCTTGAAAATAATAAATGAGGAGTTACAAAGGTCTGAAACTGCAGCCTAGAGCCAAACATATGGTGAACTAATGTGTGTGAAAACTTCCTTGTCGTCTTCTTCTGCTAATGCCTCTCTTGTTTTACTAAGAACATTCCTGCAGAGAAGCCAGGCTTTCTTTGACAGGAGCCAACAGCTGTGGGGGTGAAGGGCAGCAACCAGCTTTACTTATGTGCAACACCTGAGGGAGGGAGGGCGAGCCCTTCACACACCCTGCTTGGCCACTGTGATGCTTTTCTCAGGCCGGAAACATTTGCTGGTTCTCAAGAAATGCAACATGTGTCTTCTTCCTTGCTGATTGATACTTCTTTCTTTCTAAGTAAGGCATAGAAGTGAAAAGATGATCTTTCCTATTCAGATGAAAAGGTCTTACTTATCCTTCTGTTTAGAAAGTGTTTAGCACTAGAACATACCTGACACTAAGCTATTTACATAAATCAAATCTATTCTTAGTAATCCTGGATCAATCTGGGATAGCTCCACTGAAGCCAGTGTTGTTTTTTCAATTCGAATCATGTAACTGAGAGTTGAATTTGGCACAAAGGATTAATTTCTCACCAAGGAGGGTACATTACAGCAGAAGGCATCAGACGCACTGTTCAGTAAAGAACACAATCACAGAGGACCCTTTAACAATGCATTGTGTTACTGTAGATGGCACTCCTTCCTTGCCTGGGTGCAATGCACACTGCGACTGCACAGATTCTATTATGTAAATGCATCATGCCAAAGCCTTTCATACTTACAAGACCATGCAGATGATTTTCTCCTTGCATGACATGCATGACAAAGCAGCTATGTGGAAGCAGCACACCAGGACAAAAGAAATCAACATATTTAAACCATCACCCTGCAAAGCTCTCAAGAATGCTTTGCTCCTTACATTCCTCCTCAAAGAGGACCAAGTCTGTCTTGCTTTCTCCAGCCTTTTTCCTTCCCTAGGTCTTCCCACAAAACTACATCTGACAACAATTTCACAGGGTAGAGCACCACTCGAAATATTCTTCATCAGACCAGCTGAGACCTGGCTGGCAAATGAAGTCCGGCAGCCATCACATACAAAGGCTCCTAACTGTACATTTGTTCAATGCAACTGAAGTGTTCATTTTTCTTTAAAGAGCTTTCCTTTACATTTATTTTAACACCCATCCTGGGTCAAGTGCTCCTCATCCAGTGACTTAGAGCAGTAGGAGAAGGAAGGGTACATGGCTACAGCATAGAGATAGGACTTGCCAGGCTGGCATTAGTCATTCTCTGCAAAGACAAAACTGCTGAGTAACTTTGGACAAGGAGAAGGGCAGGCAGTGAAATAACACAAATAAGACAATTTTAGATATTGACTTTGCCCAGCTCAGGTCTGTGAATAGAGGTACGCATCTCAGGAGGGTGGATCACAGTAGGAACCTAACTAAGGCTCTGAACTGGTCCCAGCAGAACTCTCTGTTCATCCATCATTACAGGAGTGAAGGGAGACCAAGCAAGTCTCTAAAGCTGGGAGGCTTCGATGTTCTTTATTTCCAGTATGTATCTTTGATGCTCCATTTACAGCCGGGAGAAGGCTTCCCCAGATCTGACTAACCTACTTGGAGCATGAGGGTTTTGAAATGGGAATCAGGTCCTCTCACACGTGTGTACAGTCACTCACACAGAGCCAGTGCCTTGATCCACCACCATCAAACAACCAAAGAGCAGCATCCCTGTGGGGCTCTTTCCACCCTTTGGGATCAGAAATGAAGCGGGGCTTTGCTCACACTCTGACTTTAGGATTTGGTTCTCAGTGGCTCAGTGCAATCGTGCACTCGTATGCATCCTGTTACAAGGAATGGTATATGGAATAGCTTGTTGCAGGATGCCACACAGTAGAGGGGAAAGGAGGATGGAGTTAAGTATGGTGTATTTACTATTAGACATGACTGAGAATATTGGCTGTTCTTCACGTGTACCAGGCACATTTATCACCCTGTGCTATGGGAGGGGATGTGACTAAGAGGTGGGGACATGCCAGTTAACCTCAGGCACTTGTCCAAGCACAGCGAGAGATCTGAGGTATGCACGAGGGTTGAAATTCCATTACAGGTTTTAAATAATTAAACACTACATGTTTGGAAGCTCATTCATTCCTATTACTTTTTAAATAATTAATCTGTATTTACATCTAGTGAACTTCACGGAGCTATACACATAACAAATTTGAGTCAAGTTGCAGAAGAGAGATTGTTCCTGTCTGACAGCATTACAAATGTTTTTGCTGTATACAATAACTTCAGCTATTAGGGATCAGTCAAAAGCCAAATCCAACCTAGATGATGCACACCACTGGGGTTTTTTATCAAATTATTCACAAGTAATCAAAACACTAAGTGAAACTCTAAATCCCCAGAGGAAAAAAATGTGCTTCTTACATCTTAGAATAGTAAAAACTAATTCAAGTTGGAAGACAGTGAAATGAAAAACTGCATATATTTTTCATATTGAACATAATCACTATGTTCAAGATAATGCTGTCAGTTCCATGTAACCTGTAGTACAGTCTGATTAAAAAATACTAATCTCAAAGCCTAGAATAACACATGTAACAGAATAACAGACTCTAGAACAGAAAAAAAAAAATCTTTGTCTAGAGTCCTTGTCTTCCTCAACACATTATTTCCTTCTATTTGCTTCTAGTTCAAGCTGAACAAGAGATTAAATACCCAGCAGGTTTCACCTAACTGGAACTACATGTGATGCACCAAAATGAATAACTGTTTCAACACTGCTGAAACCTCCAAAACAATAGAGCACTGAAATAGGTGCTTGAAACCATAGCTCTGCTGTGGGAAATGAATGTGTAGCAATGGCATCAGGATTACATGTGTATTATATGTGTGATTTCCAGCTCCAGTTAGCCTCTATTTGCAAGTAAGCAGATATATATGAATTCACTTGTGCAATTCTAGCTGGTATTCCTACAAATTCAGCCCAAAACTAAGTTATTTCCTTTTCAAATAGCATTACTTCTAATAGAAATGCTGCTGGCCAAACAGTTCCTTCAATTATATAACTGGAGCAAAGCTGCCTTCAAACTGAGATCTCTGTTACACCTGCACAGTTTTTCTGGAAGTTAATTAGATTGCACAGGGCTAAATATGGGCTTAATGTGCTCTTCAGAGGCCTCATAATGGCAGAAGACATATTAGGGAGAGAAGAAAGAAACCAACTTGACTTTCAAATCCCAGGCTGGCTTTGCAAGGAAGGGAGCAAAACCACCTGTACTCTAGGTGAAGCAGTCATGCATTAGAGATCACGGAAAGCCAGTGTCACCTTGGAGAGGAAAGGTTTGCTTAGAAAATACCTTGCAACATTCTTACTTAGTAATTGTCATTAAAAAATAAAAAACCAATGCAAGGACACCTAAATCAAGGGCAGGCGTTGGATCCAATAATGACAAGTCTCCTGTTTGCTCCTTTGACCTGTGCAGCACTAATTCAGAGTCCTGAGGACAGAAGCTGCACATTTCTGAATGGCAGAAGACAAACAGGGCTGCAGAAGAAGGGACCACGAGGTCAGGTTTCAGTGAAAGCCAGGCTTGCATGCCAGGCACAGAGATCAAGGAGTGACTAACTCAAAGCACAGGAAGAATGAGTGCTTCAGATGTCAGCTGTTTCAAGGATTACAAGTCCTCCTGTTTCTAGTGTCAAGGTAATAATCAGAGCAGCGGATGCGCGAGGCTCCTCGCAGCGATAGCTGAATGGGCAGCCCTCGATTTGGATTCAGTTTGGGGGATTTTGTTTCGTTTTTAGACAAAGCCAACAGCGCCAAGTATTCATATTTCAAGGCTGTTTTAAGGATCAAACCCCATCTTACTTAATAAAAAGATGAGCAAGATTCAAAGCAGAAAATTATATGGGAGCTTCACATACAGTAGGTGGAGGGGCAGGATTCTGTGACTTTTTGTCAGGGGTATTCATTTAAAGATTGGTGCTAACAACAGCTTCTTTAAAATGNTTTTGGCATATAACTTTATTGTGGAGACATGTTCTGTGTACTGGATGGCTTATGCAAATTAGCCAAATGTCCTATAAATTAGTCTTGAAATGCCTGGGATAATGAGCTGCTTGCATGGTGAGCAGTGCACAGTATTCAAAGAAGGACTTTACAGGTTGGGAGAGTAGGAAAACATGATAAATGTGTCCAGACTGCACAGCAAGGCAGGATGCCTCCCTGGCACTGTGCTCACCTCAAAATGCAAGGCTGACTGACTGGAACTGAAAAATGCAATACTAGGAAGTTACCAAAAAGACAAACACCCATCCCCCCCACCCCCAGTTATTACCTGGTAGGCATGTGTCCCCCAGCTACTGAAGCCCAAGTTTGCAGATTTTCTTAGCTGACTTGGCCAATATTGAAACTGTTTGCAGTCTGGGTTTTCTTCCCTGCCTAGTTTGGATTCTCATTGAAGGCCTTTTGACATACGTTATGTATGTGAATTGTATTGTATGCACTGCTTTCTTTTGGAGATATGTATCTGTCTACAAAAACTCATACCTCCCTGGTGTCCCTTGCCTGAGATGGAGAGGATGCTTCAAAACTACACTCCCAGCTGTATTTTAAAAACAGATGTCTTATGTCACTTGCTGCTCTCTTGTGAAGTGTAGATTTAAGAGCAAGCTTTGTGCACACAGGGCTGGTCCTCTGCTTCTGACTCAGGTGATGCTCTCTGAGGCATGCGAGGTAAATGGCAATAAATCAGATGACAAATCCAAAATACACCACTTGCTTTTGGTGTGTGTCTAATTGGCATTCCATATTGAATTTGTGTGTGGGCACCTTAATTTACAACATCACAATAATTAAATTATATTAGCATTCAGAGCCAGGTGTATGAGAGAAAGTGCTGTTAGGATTACTTGGTAACAATGAGAGCCTTAAGGATGCCTTTACCTTGCATTCCTTTATTTTATTATTGTCACAGAACTAAATGAGAGAGGGTAAGGGAAAGAGGCTGGACAACAGGGAGGAAAACCAGAGATGGGTTTTACAAATGGAGCATTCACCTTGCCTCCCTCCCTCTCCTCCTGGTCCTTCTGAGGCCCCATGTTTTCTGCTAAGGATCCTGCAGAGTGAGCCCTCAAAGGGAGCCATTTTATCCCTTTGTCCTGCAACAACCACTGTGCACTCCTGAGCACCCTGACTTGGAAACGTCTCTTTTCACTATTCAGAGAGAGCATAGGAAGCTCCTCAAAGCACACAAGGCTGCAGTAACCAATCTGGCTCTCTGCTGTCAGTGCTATTGGGATATGGCGAGTGGCCGGGCCAGCTGCTCGGAGCTTTGTGCTAACTATGGCTAGCCCTGATTCGGTGGCGTTTTATCCCCTCTGACAATTGTGCAGACAAAAGGGATGAGGTAAAGGCAAAGCAAGCAGGAGGAATTCATTGTCTCAATTCCACATGAGCTTCAGAAGTGCAATTATGTCCATTTTATGAATGGAAGCAGAGACAAAGAGAGATAAAGTGACTTGGCCAGGGTCACAGGGAATATCTGGAACAGAGCTGAGGAAAGAACAGGTCCCTCATTAAGGACTGATCTAATACCATGCACTGGGGCAATCTTCCTTGCAAAAAACTCAGGGCTTGCATTCAGAGACCCACCTAGTTTGGTCATACTGAGAAATTAAGCTGTGAGCTGTGGCAGGTAACTGACAGAATTTTAGATGGCAAAGCTCACATTTAGTAACATCTGGGCCTTACAACATTTAGGGAAGGGGACTTTCCACAGCTAACAGCACTTACAAGCCAAAGACTACAGGAACGAGTGGGGGCTTAAAAAAAAGTTACATGATTTATCATGGAACTGAGGAAGAAGATAGTTAAATTGAAGGAAACAAAATAAAGTAATGGAGAAAGAGAGATATTAAAAAATATCTATAAAAGAGGAAGAGAAGCCTAAGAAAAAAATTGTAAGTAGCAGGAAACCAAAATCAAAGGTCAAAAATAATTTTAAATGGAAAAATAGCATGTATACTTAGGTGAAAACAGCTCAGCCAACAGGGACAACCCCTGCCTCACTGCGCTTTCAATAAAAATGTACCAGATTGCATGAACCTTGGGCAGAGGAGCTGTTTGTGCTGGAGACAGTCACAAGAGGCGCCGCCCAGGAGACAGAATCCCAGTGCAAGGGTACCAAGGCAGGTGAGGGGCAGCAGCCGTGCTCACCAATGAGCTCCACCTCTTCCCTGCTCAGCATCTGCAGCAAGTGTAACATCAGCAGTAGCTGTTTCAATAATGTTTCAAACCTTCCTGCCCTCCTTTTCAGAGCTCCAACATGTAGATTCAAATCCCTGGACATTCACAAGCAATTATTTTCTAACAATGCTAGAAGAAAAGCTTCCAGCTCTACAGCTTCAAAAACCCCTGCCCAGACACGCTCTGTGGTTGACCTTTTTCAAGACCTAAATACATATGAGATACCTAAATAAGATAATTGGCCAAGTATAATGCTGGTGTGAGCTGGAGGCCTTACACCAGAGGTGACAGAGGCCCCCTCTAAGCAGGAGAGAAACTGCAGGAACTCCATCCTTGCTGGTCTGCCCCCTGCGTTCAAAAGCTTCTCTGATGCTTGCTCCTCTCCTGATTTTGTGTGATTTTATTCATGTGCATCCCGGTGTTAGGTTTCACAGTGGATGTACTTAGCTGTACAAACTGTGCCAAGTGAGCTTACCAGAATGGCAGTGTTGTGCAGGAGATGGTACTTTTGCGAGGGCAGCCCCAAATTTCTATTTTCCACTGCTGCATGAGAACAGCCTATCATGCCATAAAAGAGATAAATGTTTTGTGGCCTTGCAGATAAGCTACACAGATGATCCATCATCATGGCTCTGCATCACCACCATGGTGAAGGGATAAGGAGTGAAAGCTGATGGCTTCTGCACAACAAACAAACAAGCACAGAGACAGTGTTTGCTCATTTCAATGTGCAAAGCTGACTTGTTTAAATATGAATATGTTGCTTATAGACAAATTTTAGTGACAGCAGCCCTGTGGCATCTATCACTGTTTGCACTTCTGTTAAAAATAGTTGTGTTGTCTTTAGATTTATTTAGATGCCACATCTGCAGGTAGTTCTCACTCCTTCCACCACATCTCTACCTGTCACCATTTCCTCCATCCTCCAGGATATATCACGCTTAGGAAGAGGCTAACCACACAAGGTTCATGTGGTGTCACAAACACCTGAAATCACTTTCCTGTCCTCACCAAAAGACTGTGCCCTTTTCTCTCTCTTCTCCTCTCCTCTCAGTTGTTCTCTTTCTCTGTCATGCTTACAGGCAAGCTTCAAAATGCCCCCAGTGCATTCACTGAAGAGTGAGGTGGTCAAAAAGGCAGCAGAAAATATGGAGACTGTAGAGTGGTTTCCCTCAGACCAGATCACGATAATCATTGCTTCTCCATTTTCTCTTCCCCCTGTGCCAGCCTACAGCATGGTACAGATGCACTATAGAATCAAAGCACTGTCTGGAGGAACTAACAGAAACTTTCCATTTCTAGGTTTTCACTGTATATATATTCAGATGAAGCACACTGTATGTATATATTCAGATGAAGCACCTGTCTCAAATTCAGGGTGATCTGCCTTAAATCAGGCTCCTCCCAGAACTCATTTGGGCACTGTGTTAACACCTATGAAAAGGAGCAAATCCCACTCAGGAAAAAAAACAGCAGTGAGAAAACATAAAATGTGAAGTCTAAACACTACTGGTTTCCTTCAAGAGCCACAATCCAGGCACTCCCCAAACCCCTCTTTTAAGATAGATCTACATGGAGCTCCTGAAGGTTCAACAGGGTCCAGGCTATATTTGATTTGCCCCCTTTCCAGTTTTCAAACCCCGAGAGCACTGGGAGATCCCCATGCCCATAGCACCTCATCCCTCTGCCATGAGCATCTGCCTTCATCTGGATGAATTTTCATGCAGGACCAGAGGGGATGTGATACCTCCTGCTGTGTCAGTGCACCACAATATCAATACGCTGTCACTCTGCCACTCAGAAAGGCACTCTGAAAATAAAAAGTGTGTTCCCCACGCCACGCACTATTTTGCTAGCTGGGCACCTAGGAACCAAAAACAGCCAGCAAAGACCATGAACTGCAGCTCCTACTGGTCCACAAACCTTCAAAAAGGCATTTCACCTTCTGCACACAACTTACCTGCACTAGTGGCAATCCTCCACATTTTACAACTGAACTATTTTCTCTGCTGTGTTAATCAGATTTGTTTCCAGCAGGGTTTTCTAACAGCAGAGAGGGGAAATTGGGCCAAACTCCTTTACATAGGGGCTTCTCCCAAAACTCACACTGACACAGCTGAACTGAAGGCAAAGAGTGGTGGGATCATAGCAAATTCCATGGAGACAAGCACAACCTGCTTTCCAAACACATAAGCAAGGTACTGCAGCTCTCCCAAGCAGGCTGCTGTTTTCTTCCTAGCCCCTACTCAGCTCCCACCAGCAGCTCAGCAATACCGAAGGAACACATCTCACCAGGGTGGCATTAGAGAGAAAAGCCATCACACACAGGTCACTGCAGCTGTGTGGTGACTTAGGGCAACTGAGATTTCAGCAAGATCCCAACAGAAGGATTTTGATAACCAATACGGATTAATATCTCCATTGATGCAAGGAGTACAACAGCAGTCTTTCCTTTCACTGACCACAGTGATCTTGAGCTAATCTCATTTGAACTCTGGACAGCTTGCACTCATCTGGTCCTTGGCCATGCCTTTCTGCTAGGGAGAGTTTCAGCCTTTCTTTGTGCTGGAGGAAAATGGGAACTAAAGCTGGACTGCTGGACTGCGCAAGCACATGAGCTATCATCCCTCACTAAATGTGCATGATGTGGTGACAAAGAAGGAACACAGTGAGTGGCAATTGCCAGAGCCCAGTGGCAACACAGTGAGCATACCCACTGGGGAGAGCAGCGCTTGCTCAACACAGTCCCCTGCAATCTCTTGGAAAGGAAGAAATAGGATATGTATAAGATAAAACTGAATACATTCTCCTGGCCCTGTGCAACCCCTGCGTCTGTAAGGGTGTGCCTGTCCCTGCCGAGGACCCCATTAATCCCGGGGCACATCCTCTGGGAAAAGCCCTGTATGCCACAGGTGCAAGCACACCTGAGAATCTCACCTGCTTGCTTTGCTCATGGCACTAGATGCTTCAGTTTAAGGAAGAGACTGGATCCTGAAGGATCCAGTGATTTTACATTAAATACCATCCCAGAGATTTATTAATACAAAGTGAAAAATAACTGATAAGAGAAGAATTTACCATTTCTATCTATGGAGTCAATCTCTAGAACAGCTCCTCTTGAATCTCTTGAATCTCTATCTCTTTAATGTTTGAGTTTCCAGCATCCTTTGGCCCTTATGTCTTGGTAAAATGATACACCAGCACAATGCCCCTAGCACTGTCTTCCAGCATTACATAATCCTATGTTTGGGACAGATTCTCATCTACTTCGAGACTCCTTTACACCACTCTGGCAGCTGAAAGGGGCTACCTAAGTACATTTCATACACACCAACTTTTCAGGCTTCTTTCTATTGCTAGTGATGAAAAGGCATCCCTAGCTTGGGCTAGAACCTGGTCCTTTACTTAATATTTTGAACAAATGAAGCTGCTGTTTGAATCCCAAAGACAGAGAGAGAGAGGGGCAGTAGCCAGGTGAACACCAAGTGCTTCTACCCTTGGCAGTCAGGAATCTATGTTGTTATGAAGCAGAAATAAAACCACTAAAAAACTCTCAGAAAATGACTGCTTCGCATCTTGACTAAGGAGGCATTAATTTCAGTGTCATGTGCAGTAATGTTCATTTGGGACAGGCCACAGGTGGCCAATTATTCCTCTGCCTGTCTAGAAGAAGTATGTTTATTCCTCATAATAAAACGTATTAGTACAATATAGAGTTTATAGCTCAATTAGGAAAGTGACATGCAAAGAGTTACAGCTTCTTGTGGAGAATAGAGCTAAAACCAAATTTTTAAAACTGAGTGAAATACTACCCTCCACCCCATCAGACACAGAAAATACACAGCTGGAGAGGCAACTGACAGGTATTTTAGGTTCAGTATTTAACCAGCCTGTACAATTGAATATTGTATTGTATATTAAAGCTGTAGACTATAACTGTGTTCCTTTCTCTGTTTAAAACATTTTTAGCTGATTATTCAGGCACTGGTTTAAAAAAAAAAAGGCACAAAATTTAATTTTGGTCCCAAGCATAAACAAAGCTGTGCATTGAGCAGAATTTGAGAACATTGTGCACATGCACACTTTGATCACTTTGTAGGATCCACACAGAGCTCTGCTTACTTCAGTTACTATGTCTGGGCAGTCAAATTGTTTTTAAATACCTGTAAGTAAATCTTGGAACCTGTTTTCTCCTGCGTCAGATAATAATTCATAATAAATGAACTTTTCAAATACCAAGGATGCGGTTGTTCGCTATTTGGAGTATAACACAACATTAAATAAGAGGTACCATTTTGCACTTCTAACATTTTAATCTCAAACTCAAACTGCATGCAAAGGCAATTAGATAACAGCATCCCCATTTCAAAGCTGGAGACTGGACATCTAAATATAAAGTTAGCAGATACCTAACTTCAAGCATACAAGCAGTCCCTCTGAATGGCTCTACCTGCAAGATTGACACATACAGGAATATGCAGTTCAGCCAATGACTGTAGTACCTAAAATGCAGGTGTCATATGGAAGACATTTATCTAGGTAATGAGCAGATAGAGGCACATCTAAACACTGGTTTAACCAATCCTAAACCAACACCTAATTATTTTGAGTAAATCCCACTCTACAAGTGCTTGCCTTCCTCTGTTAACCACAGGACCTAGAGAGAGAGTCCAGCCTGGATGCCAAATACTGAGATGCCACAGCCAGGCATGTGAATGGAACCATGTCCTAAACCAAAGGGTGCTGTGGAACTGGGAAGAAACGTGGCACTGATGAAAACCAGAGTGAAATGTAGGCCTAGCTGAAGCTCAGACTGAAACATCCATCACCTTACTGCGAATGCAACTCAGAACAACATCTGATCACCTAAATCCCACAGAATTATCCTGTTATCCTGAAAGACATCAAGCACAAGGAGACATGCATAGTTTTCAAACAGAGAAGCAACCTCAGGCATGATGAAGATTTCACTGAAATTGTTAGGGCTAGACTGGTGAAAGGTGTACAGCATAGGAATTTTTCAGATTACTACAAGCGAAAAGCTGTGCTCAAAATACTGATGTGCTTTTATCTGCATGTACACCCACCTGAAAGACCCCAGTCTGCAAATGAAAGCAAGAACAAGAAAACTTCTTGTAGGGAAACAGACGCTTCTTCCCAGGGTGAGAGACAACAGCACATCAAAATCACACTGTGCAAGACAACATTTATAAAAATGCTGATAGGTATCATTCCCCATTTGACTTATGGAGCCATCAAAAGCTCTCTTCCACGGAGCACTTTTGGACCCTTTAGTTGACTGAATCACCAATTTAGAATCTGTCAGACTCCATTATGCAGATTAAGAGTCTCTCCTTGGTTTCATTTGTTATGCATTAATAGGAGAGCACTGGTGCCTCTATCCTCTCGCACAACCAAAGCCTTTCTGCCATTACATAGTAAATTTTGTTCTTTCTCACATTTGAAAAAAAACCCAACACAACAGCAGCATGGCTTAGTTGCTATGCAAAGACTTTAGAGCCCCTGCATAGGGATCAGTTCCTGAGTTCAGTTTGATTTGAACCAAGAGAGGCAAATTATGCCTGGAACTGATCTGACAAGACCTTCCTGCTTGCCTGTTTCTCTTGTCTACAGTTGTAGCATGTGCTCACAACGAACCTGGGATCCCCACAACCCTTTACAATCCTGATGCACATTTACTGCCTTGCAGCCTGATGCCTGGTACACTTAAAATTCTGAGTACCAACAGACAGATTTATTATGAATGCTGGTAGGGATCTTTTTTCTCTCTCATTGACTAGATGTGACTCAAAAAGTTAATGGTAATTGCTTTCATCTTCATTTAGCAATGAGAGAGAGAGAGAGAGAAATGGGAGCAATTTGCAGATATGAGAACAGGTCATTACAGGTGTGTTATATTAGTGTATTCATGAGCCCCCTGGGACAGCCATGCTGTGATATCCAATAACTTTTTTAATGTGTAATTACACACCATTGGACTATAATTGATTAATTGAAAAGAGAATGTAGGCAGATGCTAGGCCAAGGCTGCTGCTGCTTGTTAAATGAATATGTCCTTGCTTCTTTATAATAAGTTAAGTGAACTACTCAGAAGCAATTAAGTGAGAACGGAAATTCATTAGATTTTATGTAATTGTTGGTATTAACTTGTATAATAAAATGCAGGATTTATATTTTGGGTTTTTCTTCCCATCCCAAAAGCAATATAATACATGTCACTGCTGAGATGTAAAAAAAGTGTCTGCCACAGACAGTGAGCTGTGAGATATGTGCTCCTAGCATTCAGATCTTCTTTGGATAACTATGTGGCACTAATCTTCCTTCTTGGGATGTCATTCCTGGAAGCTCTGCACAGTCCCAGGGATTCCCAGTGAAATGGAGTCAGACAATATCCCAGAGCACCCCCAAACCTCCCTGCAGTCTAGTTGAATGGTGGCCAAGCTCTTCTCAACCCTCCTTCCCACTGGCTGGATCTTGAATCTGAGAAATAACAGGAGTACAGTCTGATTTTCAAAACCCTGCTCTCTTACTGCTGTATGTTGGCTCTACAAGGAATCAAAGCCTTCAAACACTTTTCAGTGGGGAAGACAACACATGCAGTAAGATGAGACGTAAGCCAAGTGCACCATTACAAAACGTCACGCTCGTTAATGTAGGCACCTGTTCAGACCTGATAAAACCCATTCTAATTAACACCTTGCATGACTGAGAGCCAGGGTCAGAGATGAAAAAGGACCTGAGCCCCTGGGCACCAAAGTCAGTTTATGGCCTGACCCTGTGCTGCAGGTATGGGGGTGGTGACATGTGTTGGAAGAGATGGTTCCCCCACAGGTAGCTGCCAGGGTATCCCACAGGTCCTACTGAGTCATCTGCATCTCCTGCACAGACCCCAAGAAGAAAGTATTTATAGCTTTAGGTCATGACTTGGGAAATTTTATTTCCAATTTATATGGAAGGAATTCCAGTGAATTTTAATTTATCACACTTCACTTCCTTTGGAACAAGATATATCTTTATTCTTTAACATTCTGTAAAAACTCTCTGAATTTTATATTCCCAGAATCATGGAATAAGATGAGTTGGCAGAGCCCCCCAAGGAACATCAAGTTCAACTCAGGTCCTGCACAGGACCACTCCAGAAAACACACCCTGTGTCTGAGAGTGCTGTCCAAATGGTTCTTGAACTCTGTCAGGCTTGGTGCTGTGACAACTTCCCTGGAGAACCTGTTCCAGTGCCCAACCACTCTCTGGGGGAAGAAACTTTTTCTAACATCCAACCTAAACCTCCCCTGGCACAACTTCAGGCCATTCCCTCATGTCCTGTCACTGGGCACCACGGAGAAAAGATCAGTGTTTGCCCCTCCTCTTCCCCTCACAATGAAGCTGTAACTGCAAGGAGGTCTCCCCTCTGTCTCCTCCAGGCTGAACAGACCAAGTGACCTCAGCCACTCCTCATATGGCTTCCCCTCAAGACCCTTCACCATCTCTGTTGCTCTCATTTGGACACTCTCCAGTAGCTTAATATCTTTCTTATATTGTGGTGCCCAAAACTTCCCCCAGCACTCGAGGTGAGGCTGCCCCAGTGCAGAGCAGAGCAGGACAATCCCCTCCCTTGCCCAGCTGCGGATGATGAGCCTGACACAGGTTATGAATGCCAGTTTCCTAAGCTAAGCCACAGTTCTCAACTGGTTTTCTTTCCAAGAGACATGAACCTCCTTTTTTATTTCTTTCTTTTTTTTTTTTTTTTTAAGATTTACAGAGGTTTGGGTGGGGGAATGGCTGACAATTTTTTCCAGGCTTTTTTACTTCAAAATTTATTGAAATCATTATTAAGAAGTAGTGTGCTAATAAACAAATGCGTTTTCATCTAGTAGTTTCTTAACTTTTTACATGTTTAAATTCGTGGTAAATAAAAAGATTGTGAGGCTTTTTTTTTAATATTAAAGAAAAATCAATTCTTCAGTGACATGTTAAATATGAAAATTATAACTTTAGTAAACATATCAAATACGGAAAGTAAAGAGTAAAATTAGAGTAATACAATACAGTATTGCAGTAAGGATAAATTAATGTTAGAGAAATTATTCAGAGGGCATCAGTAAATGCAGATTTATTAATGAAAATTTTAATGCTTGTCCTGGGAAGGAAGATGATAGATTTGGAGCTGTAATGGGATTTTAATTGTTTTCCTTTTTAGCAAACGCATTTTGCTTCTCTTTCAAAATAATAATAATAACAGTGATGTTAAAAATTAAAAAACATGCCTCCTTTTGAGGAAAGGCAGGCTTGTGCTCACAAAGTGTCAAATGCCACATCCTAAAATAATGCTCCTGTATTGCGATGAAGGAAAATGCTAAATTAGAGGCAGTGGGGCAAAGTTGCTTCCTACATGTAACTGGGTGCAGTGGGAAAGGGGATATGACTCACTCTTGGCTCCAGGAGGCCAGACACTCGCTGCCTGTAGCCATGGTCTTTCCCAAATCTGTCCCATTCCCATTGCCCCTCTTCCCATGCTGCCCACCCCTGTCACTGTCACACCATTTAGTCCTTCTCTTTAGGGCCCTGAATCATCCTCTTAATTTGAATCATCCTCCTTAATTCGGTTCACTGGATTGAAAAAATGGGGATTATGTAGAGCTCCTGGTGGTACCAGCCTGCTTGGGGAAGAAGCTGCATCCCTGGCCATGGGGGAGATTTCATCCTTTTATTCCCATCCTTACCTTCCTTCTTCCCATTCCCCATGCTCCTGTGAATTTTATACCTTGTATTCTATGTGTTGCTGGGAACTGGCAGAGCCTTGCCCTCCTTGACACTCTCAAGGTGACTGGCGCTCCCTTGCCCACCTCGGCGGGAGGCGTGGGGAATCCCTCGCCCTCCTTAGTGCTGTAGGTCATGGTCACTCGCTGACCCTGGGTGTAAAAGGAGTGAGATTTGGGTCTTATTTCCAGTAGAAAGTCTGCTACCTCAGACTTGCTGAGACATGGCTTTGTTTTCTCTAAATTCCTACAACAGGTCTCTGATGTCAGCCTGAGATATTATTAATAAAGATCATGTTTTCTACACTTCAAATTAGCTGTTAGCTGGCCTACTGCGGCTTTTGGTCAGACAGGAGGAAGATCTCAAAGCAGTCATTCATCTTTTCTTGTTTACAGAACATAAGGTGTCATTCAGAACCCACTTCAAGTGAACAGGAGGGATCCTATTGATTTCACTGGGCTTTGGATCAGAGGTTGTGGAGTCCTAAACATGGTGTGAGTTAAGAAATAAAAGCTTAATACTTTAGTAGCATGGTGGTGCAGGACAGGGGAATGGGAGCAGAAGGCCTGAAAGACCAAGGAAATCTCTCAAGACCCTCTAGAAGGTCTCCTGCAGCCCAGAAAACCTCCCAGGTCCAGTCCATGCTGTCATAATGTGAGGAATGGCTTCACTTCCATTGTGGGATAGAAAAACGTGTCATTAAAAAGCAGGGCCAAGAAGGACACAGCCTGTGTGCTGGGCAAGACAGTGGCTGCATTTGTTCTAAACCAGTAAATAGATCTGTGCAGACAGGCACAGAGACTATCATTTCCTGGGGACAGCGTGTCGCGGGGTGGCTGGCAGGCTGCAGCTCTGTGTTGGGTCCTGTGTTATCCCAGCGAGATGCCGATCGCGGCACAGACGCCAAGGCACCCAGTCCCCCGAGGTGCCTACCTGTGCTGGCAGGCAGCAGGCTGGGAGGGTCAGCTGGAGCTCGGTGTCAGGGCTCTCTCTCCCCAGGGCTGCAAACAAGCCCGTGGTCTGAGTGCTGCCTTTTTTCAGTGCATTTACACAGCACTCGTGGGCTTCAACTGGAACACGCACATAAGGCGAGCACCACTTAGCCCTTCATTCAGCCTGGCGGCAATCAAGGACAAAAAACCATTTAGAATAATTTTTCCTGGTTTGTTGCCCTTACTTGAAGAGAAACAGAGTGCAAGTTTTTCAGTGGGGTTTTGGGGAGTTTTGTTTCAAAATATTCTGCCACTGCTCATGGACAATTTAGTTTTTGAAAATGAAACACTACAGGCAATTAATCTACCATATGACCTAAGCGTCACTGTTATTTCAGTCACAAGAAAGGTTGAATTTCATGTGGCCAAGATTACTGAGGTTTTAAGAGCATCAATATCAATTCTCTGCTACAATTGCTTTTCTCCATATTTTTGTTCCAGGGCAATAACCACCACTCTGAGAGCTCTCTGTGCCTAATCCAAAGACCCTGAAACCAATAGTGGGCTCTCCGATGGCTCTCAGGGGTTTTGCACAGTCATCTGCTTGAATCACTGTGTATGCCACAGTGCAACTGATGCAGTAGTACCAGTTGCCCTCAGACTGTGATGGCAAACTGAGCAAGGAACTGATGAAATCTATCAGAAAACTACCAAAAAACTGCACCAGCAGTGAGACAAACATTGATTGATGCTGAAACAGCATTTAAACATGACTGTGGAGGTTTTAAACTCTCAGCAGGCTCGGTACCTCTATGATCTGGAACTCCACAAGGTGTCACAGGTCTCTTCCCCCTCTCCTCTCCTGCCTCTCCAAGGTGGCAGAATCACCTCCTGACCATGGGATTGTACCTGAGAGGCTAGATGTGGCCCTGCACCCCTCAGAGCTGCTGGGCAGTACTCTGGCTCCAGCTTTTGGGCAGAAAGCCCTGCACATCCCCAGCCCGTGGCCAGAATGAAGGAAGTGCTCTCCCTCTCCCTCTGCTGCGCTGCACCCAAGAGGTGAAGGAAGAGCCGGAAAATGCACAAGGGAAAGTGCACTTCTTCCTCTCTCTCCACTCTGCTAGGAATAAGGAGACAGCAGGGGAGACAAAAAGGGTGGAAAGGCAAGAGACGGAATGAGCAAAGCTATTTCTCCCTAATTCAGTCCTTTTTTGAAGGCACTGTGATTTTATATGGACTGAGAGGTATTTTCTTCTACTGCTGAGGCACTAACAGGGGGCAGTTTTGCTTGACACTGGGGCACAGTAAGCAGGTCAGGCACCTTAAAAAAAATGAATTTAAGCCTCACTTTCTGAAACCAAAACTCTCATGGCCTTCAAAGGATACCAATATGCATATTTATATTTAATTCATCTACAACAGCAAAATCTTTTGGCCTCATCTGATCACAAATATTCTCAGTACTTTTTAACGTCCGTCTAGTAGGTATGAAATCTTTCCCACATTCCAGTGCCATAATTCTGAAGTTAACCTGCCTGCATCCCCACTGCCCTGTCTGGGTGCCCCACATGTGCCATTTGTCCTGACTCTGCCTCTAGTGCCGGAATAGCAGAGCACAGTGACACGACTTCAAGCAAAGCATTAGCTGTAGCTCTGGCTCACCACAGCTTTGCCATAGCCTCCCAAAAGGCCTTTTGCTCATAAGAGAACATTTTGCATTTTGTGTTACCATTGTAGATGCGTTTTCAGAGCTTTCTCTGCCTCTTTTTGCCAACGATTAAAGATAAATGGCCGTAGGTGAGTTTGCATTAAATCCAATAGCAAGCACGTTTTATTTTGAGTCTTTTACATAATAGCTTCCAAGCACCAGGATTTATAATTCATCTCACACTGCATTCACAAATTTATCCTCTCAGAGCAGGACTACTAGGAACAGACTTTTTGATTCCAAAGATCATGATTTTACTGCGGGAAAATCATGGATTCAAGTGGGTGTAGGACTGGAAATGAATTTTTTCACAGGATATTTATATTTTGTTTGGTTATTTGTTTGCTTTACATATAATCCCATAGCAGTGGGTGGTACTCACATCATCTCCATAAACAAATTATCTGGAAAGCAACCTGACGTTTAATTTCCTTAACCCATCAAACCCTCCTTACCTCATACAGCAGCACGCCAATCTAAAACCTTGACTCAATATTCTGAGTAAATGGGGGGAGGAAGGACGAACTGCTGGTTTTTCTTTCCCACTTTTGTTAAAAGGCAACCAAGCATGACTCTTCCTACCCTGACTAACCTGGGTAGGTGCCAGATGGATTTTTCCTTTCTCTAGGCAATGGCTCAGGAATTTCATCCGGCTAGAGCTGGGGCTGTGGGCTTCTTGCTGGCCTTTTCACTCCAGCCTCTCCTTTCTCGGCAGTTAATCCCATCTTTCTCCCCACATCCACTATTAGCTGGACTGTACTGTTTCTTGACAATCAGCTTACAGCAGGGACTAAATTCTGCCTCTTCCTTCTGGAAACAAAGAGATGTGCCTGAAAGAAAAGCTTCCAGCCACTCATGGAATAAGAAACTAAAATCCCGAGGCAGTGCCTATGGGAGAAGAATGGATGGCTGGCCAAGACAGCATGCTGACCTGGCTCTTTAAAAATAGATTTCTTTTATGTAGCTCCCGATATTTATCATGGATAGCTAAACTTTAGACAACATGATTCTCAAAAATACTGTAAAGTCCACAAGGAAAATATGATGTGCTCATTGATTAGAGCATCTTAACTACTTCGGTTTTTGTGCCCTACAACAAATCCCAGGACACAACATATATGGATTTAGCTTGGGAAATGAGTACCCAGTCCTAATCCCATAACTGCAAAATGGCTTTCTACACTAACCAAAATATTTAATTGTCACTGCTTTTCTTAATGAGCAGAACTACTGAGCACACTTCAGGGGTTTCCTCTGCCTAAATTATACCTTTCTTCCTTCTATTTCCTATCAAACATGCTCACATGCAAAAAAGACAAAAAACAAACAGAAAAGCTGACTTGTACCTCATCAAATTATCTGCTCTTGTGGTGGGTAAGCAATGAAAAAAGCATACAATTTGTAATACTCCATGTTACTTTTGTAATACTCTATGTTACCATGCTCTAAAATCTCTCCGAGTATTGAAGAGTTAAAGCTTGCTGTGTGACCTGGGATGTTAAGATTCAGCCAGTGTAGCCTGGCTCCTGCGGGAGAGCCCTGGCATGCAGACCCAGCAGCAGCAACCCAGCCCTGGATCCTGGCTGGCAGCACTCTCCCAGCATGAGCATTCCCCAAACAGAGGAGCCTGCCTTTGCTGAAACCAACCTCACTGGAAAATGGCAGCTAAACCCTAAAGGAAAGAAAGCATTTCTGAGCTGAAGCCTCCAATTTCACCTGACAGACTATTACTCTATTTACTCTGAACTGCCCTCAGAAAACTCCAAGGATTCCCTCATTCTCAAAAGCATAAACAAGTTTCAGTTTCTCTTTTATTTAAAAAATCTTGTCTTTTCACTCAGCCGGCATCTGACTTGTGCTGTTAGATTCTGGGTAAGTTTTCACCACTGGGAAAATATTTTTTAAGAGGATCAGCTGTCCCCACTCCTTTCTTTCATGTTTTTTGTTTGTTTTTTTTTTCTCCTCTCTCAATGAATACTGACTAGCCTTTAAGAGAAAGAATATTTCTTGATGGCCAGTTCCAGTGAAGTTAGCTTTTGAAATTTGGGCACATTTTAATATAGCATTGCTTCCATAAAATAAAATGTAGAAGGAATAACACTACCTCTCTGTGAAACACAAGAATCTTCAACAAATAACACTAGCTCCCCCACCACCCACACCTAGGCTCAACATCATATTTTCACTGAAAGTTCCTAAAATACATCTTTAAAGATAGCAGAGGTACATATTCATTATTTGTCTATTTTTTTCTACATACAAATTGAGTACAGATTACATCCCTGCCAATTTTGTTTCCAATAGCACAGGAAAAAGAAAACTATAACAAATTGCTTTTATTACTTCCTTAAACAAGAATTGAAACTTGTCCAAAAAAGCACATGAAAGACTAACTTTGATGGCTTGAGCTTTTGCCAGACACAGTGGCGATATAATAAAGCAAAAAACTTAAATGCATATTAATTGAGGAATAAGCAACTGGGCATTAAAAGAATGCTGGATTTTAATAGCACAAAGTGGGTTAATTGGTTCATTGATGGCTTGTACTAAATATAAAGCAGATTTTCAATGGAAATATTACATTACTTACATCATGTTGTCTCCATTACTATGTTTCACCAGCACCAAGAAGCCCTACTGACTTTAGGAGCATCTTGGTGCACTGTGATGGTTTGTCAGGCCTGATTAGCAGCACAGTAATTAAGCATGGCCTTGAAGAAAGAGCTTCATTTATTTGGCACAGGAATTATGAGTACACCAAGAAACCTCTCTTTGTGTTTGTCTAGTTTGCTCTCTTTAGGATGTAACACTGCTATCCCTGAAACCACCAGGAACTTCGCAAAGGGTTTAAGAGGAGCTAAGACCAGATCTCACGGGTCACCTTGCTTTTGGCTGGGGAGAATTATACTGGTAACAAACTGAACCTTCTAAGTGACACCTGTGGCTGTGAAAAGCATTGCCTTTACCTAACAAAGGGTTGGCTCAGCACAGGGGACACTTGTGGGGTAGGAGAGTGCACGGCCAGCAGTGCAGGTGTGGCCAAGATGCTCTGCGCTCTGGCCGGTGTGGGGAGCAGGGACTGGCCACCAGCCCTGGGCTGCTGCTTCCTGGTGTGGGCTTCTCTGGCCAGCTGATTGAACCTGGAGGCCAACTTCAACATTGAGTTATCGGCTCATCAGCTCGACTTTCACTGCCTGCTGCACCTGGGGCACCAAGCATAGCGCTTGGCCTTGTATCCTTGGGGGGGCAGGCACGGGCTTTAATGCAGATAAAACACAGCTTGCTCCTCCACTGCCACCCGCCTCTTCTCTGGTTACAACGAGAAAAAAAGAAATGTTGTTTCAAAATAAAACCCCGTGTACTGACTCTCCATAAACACTTCCATTTAGCCAAGTGATACATTTTACTTAAGTACAGATGAGAAGAAAGGCGAATGCAAGGGAGAGATCTACAGACGTATCCAAACCTCCCTTTTCGAAAGCCATGCATGAATCTCTTTTAAATGTATGACAATTCATCCTCTGTTTACTTTAGGCAAACAGAAAAACTCATGGTGGAGCGCTAATTTTCGCAAGCTAATCAGGAACATTAGGTCCCAACAGATTCATTTAATAGAAATATAATAGGCATTCCTGCTTGCTTTTAATCTCGTCTAGCTGCAAATGCTAAAATGAACAGCGAATTAACCCTGCCTTGGAACAGAGATTCTTTCACAGCTGATATCATCTCTCTTATGGCTTGTAAACACTCCAGGCTCCCTGTAAGTGCTTTCCTGGCTTTCGCTCTTTCCCCACAGCAGAGGACAGGAATGGAGAGGAATGGAGAGGAGAGGAGTGGAGAGGAAAGGATGCTTTGGGTTGCATGCAGCTATGAAGGGGAGGAATAGGCGAGCTGTGAAGGGAGGACTGCCTGTTAGCAGAACAAAATGCAGCGCTGCCACCCGAAAACAAGGCAGAGCTAAAAGGTGGATGGGAGAGTGAGTTTTGGGGTGCTTTGGGGGAAGGGGGGAGTTTTCCGTGCATCACCAGCCACTCCCTGCATAGCTCTCCCTGATTTACCAATGCAAGACAAGGTAGCAAGACAAGGCCATTCACGTGCTGACATCAAATATATGATATTTTTCAAGCAATTTGAGATCTTAAACTGTTCATGGATAGCAGAACTAGCATTAGAACGCTAAAACAGTAAAAAAAAAACCTATCATATTTCATAATGTATGTCATAATGAACAAAAGCCTTTTAAAAAAAAACGGTTTTCACTGTGCTAAAGTAACAATCTAGACTTGTTGTAAGTATGTTATTCTTACAAGTAGTTCGCAGTTATTCTTGAAGGCAAGTCTTGGAGTTTCCTTAGCATAGTGCTGCTGGGGAAAATTTTCAGCATGTCCATCTTCATCTCTAGCCTGAAGGGAAATATAATGGCCTATTTAGGGACTTACAAATAATGGAAGGAAAAAAATAGCTAAAAGCATAACAGCTCAGATCATTAAAACAGACGGGAATCCCAAAATACAACATTATTAAAAAGTTTCTTTAAATAGTCAGTACACCTTTTAGATATGAGAACTTGGGATGCTGTTTTCTTACATAGCTTAGATTGAACATGCAAATTCATTGTGGAGTAATAATTAGAACAACAAAAGACAAAACCAAAATGAAATATTTGATCTGGAAACTGAGTAACTCAGGGTTTCAATTTACTCCATTGCATTTTTCAGGATTACATTACATATGTACTCGTTTAAACTTTTTGACATGCTTAAGCAATCCCTAGAAAATGTACTTGTATTTTCTGTAAGGCCAAAAAAAAAAAAAAGTTTTCATATTCATAATTTACATGTAATACTATTACAAATAAATGGATTCCCCCTCCATGTTTAAGTGAAGCTTTGAAAGGAGCAATCACTGAGTGAGAACAATGATCCTTCAGTCAAATGCGGTCAAAATATTTAACGACAAAGATGCATTAAAAGTTACTGGTTAATTGTAACTACACTGTTAATTAAGAAAGCTGAAGTTTAAATGGAGACATTACCAGAGCCCATTAGCAATCCTGCTTGCATATAGTATTTTTCCCTTCTCATCTTGAGCGTTTTCTGCTTTTGAGTTAAAGCAAAAGGGAGAAGCAGGTGAAAGGAGGAGTGTCAGCAATACGCTCATTACACTGTTCATTTGAGTGACACTTGCACTCCGTTCCGCTCCATCTCATCTGATTCCTGACTGTTCACTCTCTCCCTCTCACAGCCTCCCAAAATTCACAGCTGAGCTGTCTCCCTCACATATGGCTTGCATATAATTATGCACATTCCATTTTACACTGCATTAAAATGATGAGCTCCTGGTTCCCTGCCAACCTATTTAAATCAGCCCCTGCCCAAAGAAGCCGGGGAGAGGAGGAGGGCAGAGGCAGGGTGACCGGATCGGGGGCGAGAGGTGTGGGCAGGGTCAGCGGGGCGAGGAGCAGGCATCCCCGCCGCCCGTCCCTCCTGCTGCCCCGCGTGTGCTCCCGGGGCAGGGGTGTCCAGGGATGCCCAGGTGCAATCCGGGCACACCTCGGTGCCTGTGGCAGCGCTGGCACATCGCTCGCCCCTCGCGCAGCGAGAACCGCCTGTCGTCGCGTGTCACGCGCCCGGCACTCAGGCTTCTCAGCGTTGGCATTTATGAAAGATATTTACACCTTGCAGGCTCTGCGACTTGTTTGTCTTCAAACAGGCTTCTGCCTCTCCCCGAGGAGACGGGTTGGGAAAGGGGAGACGTGGGCTAACAGCACTGGCGATTTTTGGGAAAACGTGCAGGGTCTGCACCTCAACAAAAGCCCCTTGACTCCAGCAGGCTTTGACTCGGGCCTCTGCTTGTCAGCCACGGGGCGTGAACACAGTTTGCCCAACAGAAAATGCCATTTTTAACAGTGCAAAATTTGTTTAAAGGTGTATTTTGGGAAGTATCTAAAATTGATGATTGTTACAAGAACAGGGAAGTAGGAAAAAAGTTCATTCTGTATGTTTCCTAGCAGTTTATAGGTATTTTCTTTCAGTGCCCTCAACAGTTGTGGGGTGAAAAATGTTTAAAATTTTGCTTTAAAACCACAAGAAAGAGATTCTTGAACATCTGAAGTCACTTTTATGTTGACAAAAGTTTAAATGTATTCTTCTAATTATTAGTTTGAAACTGAAAGGTCTCTTACACAATAAATCTACCTCCATGCTGCATGGAATACAAAGTTCAAATCCGACCGGGTTTCCCAAAAAAAACCACCTCAAAATTCTCATTTTGAAAACAAACTTTGTCCTTTCCTTTCCTTTCCTCCTTGAAGGAATACAGGCAACTCACTGAAGGTCTTCCAGGTCATCTAGAAGACAACCAGGGGATGAATGCCTTAAAAATGCCTTGCACAAATAGAAACAGACCTGTCAGCTCGGGAGAACAGATGCCAATGGGATGCTCAGTGACGGACAGCTAGGGAGATACTGGTGGGGCACAGGTGTTGTGTGGGGCTCTGAATGCTGTTGGTGCCCCCAGACCCCTGAAATTTTATCTTGGCACCATGCAAAACATTGTGCATGTGATGGCTGGCACGTTGTAACCTGCCAGTGACCCTCTGGAGTGTTATCTTGGTGCACGCACACACCTTGTAAAATGAAAAGGATATCAGGGTGTTTGGAGTGCATCTGTCAAAATATAGAGACAAACCCCACTGACCTCGACCCGCTTACCAAAATTGCCAGTTACACAAAGGTTATTTACCCCTGATGACGGCAACATGCTCCTGCTTCTACTGATCTAAACCTTGCTTTATTTAATTTTGAATGTCACTAAAATTTCCTAGTCTCAAAACCTGTTTAGCTACATACTGCCACAATTTGCTCAGGCAGCAGAAATACATCTAATTTAGCTTGCTGGTTTCCATTGTAAAAAACACCTATTCTGAGCAGTCAGGACTAATTCTCCAGTATCTTTCTATTAATTCATTACTTGCAGTTGTAAACAAGTTGCAGAAGGAAAGACTCTTACAATGCTCATCACTGTTCTAAGCATATTTAAAAAGTGGCTCAGAATTTATCTTGCAATGGTAATATTGTGATGCATCTGTGCCTACACTGACCCACTCTCAATCACTGCTGCACACCTCGTGACTGCCTCGGCTCCCCAGCATCTCACTCACAGCAAGCTGCCATCTACAGCTTTGCCATCAGGCCTGGCTGCCATGGCATGCTATTGTTCAAAAGAAAACAACTGCAAAAAAAAAACCAAGCCAAATCTGTGATCACTCTGACTTTTTAAAAAAATGCTTTAATACTGCTAAAATCATTATAGGGATGCACTCATCAAAAAATGTATGTACTAACTGCTAGATGTGATTGATTGCACACATGTAATATATGGGACAACTGCTCTCACAGCACATTTTGTTCCAGGACAAAAAAAGGCATCAGCTTGTGTTCTGAGGCCTGGAACCACAGTTAGCACTGCTAGTTTTATCAGTGCAAAACTGCTGCAACTTCACTGTGGCAGTGCCTCTCCTGGGATTTACTGAATCTCCTAATTCAATACCCTCTACTGGCAGACAGCCGCCTTCCTGTCAGCTGCATGGGATCCGAGAGGGAAACCGGCCCATCGCCAGCCCCTGGGGACACCGGGCTGGACGCTTGACAAGACCAGTGACACACACACACCCACACACCCACACCACCTCACTACTACTGCCAGAGTAGAGCACGCTGCCCAAGGAGCAGCGTTGGCAAAGATGATCTAGTGAGGAAACTGCAGTTGACTTGGTGGAGGTGGTTTGGCTGTAAGGTCAGCCTGATGATGGGGTTGTGTGGGAAATCATGGCCTTTAATTGCAGGTTAGATATCAGGAAGCCCTTCTTAATGACAGGTACAGCCAAGCACTGGAGCAGATTGCCTAAGGAGACTGTCAAAGCCCCATCACTGGAGTTTTTTAAGAGCAGATTAGGCAAACATCTGCCAGGAATGACATGCATGGAGTAGCTCCTGATGTGGGGAAGCTGGACAGATGAGAGCATCTCCCTTCCTAGGTCCGTTTTTTCTCTGCTTTCTACTGCTGAGCTTTGAAAGAAAATGGCAGGAGGCTAAGGAAAAAAAAAAAATTAAAAAAAAAAAAAAAAACAGGATCTGAAAAGATCTCTCTGAAAATAGCACAGCATTTGATGTTCAGAGATATGTGTACTCATTAATAAGTGCATGATGACAACTATCTTTGGCTACAGAAACTGTGCTATTTGTTCATAAGCCAGCCAGCCTATATTTGTGAAAGATGCCAATAGTTTGGAAACAGACTATATATTCAGTCAAGATTCCTTTTTTTAACACAACGGAGGAAGAACAATCTACAGCAGAATTTCCTCCTCTCCAAAAAGCGTGGATATTTGTTTCTCCTTATTCTCAGAGAAAAATTATCTTGATCCAGACAGAGGATTTCTTAGCTTCAGTGTAAGTCTTTTTATACAGCTTTAGCCCTGGGAGAGGAAATCTGTGCTTACATTTTAATATTAAGGGCAGGATCTTACGATAGTATAAGTCACAAGGCAGGTTGAACCAAATAATTTATTAAGATGGAACTTGCTAATGCAAAGCTTCCATTAAAATGGGACAATGAATTTGCAACAAAATCCTACTGCTTAGTCTAATGCCATTTAACCAAAAACACCTAACATTAAGAGCGACAGTCACTTGAGTAAGGCAGAATGACAGAATATTAGCCTGCCTACTCGGGATAAAATTGCCACCTCATTTCCATAAATGTCCTTTGAAACCGATGAAACACGGGAATGTTACCCCCAGATACGTTAAAGGCAGCAGGCATTAGCTGAATGTTTCTGGTAGGACAGAGAATAAACTGCAAGGAGCTGAATAGCGTTGCTATAGAAGTGCAGATAATTGCGTCGAGGCTCCTGTCCCGTGGCGCTGAACAGAGGAAATTCACATCACCCTCAATACTATTGTCTCCAGAGGCTGGCTGCAGATGGGAACTGAAAGCTCTGTTTCCGTTTCCACCACAAAGGTTATCTCTCCTTTCACTGAAACTGGAAGGAAATCCTTGGGGAGACCCTAATCCTTGAAATTCTAGTTCCTGTGCATTTCTGTTGTCCCAGATAATCAATTATCATGCTCTCTACATTCACTGTACCACCAATAGTAAAAATAGTACTAAACTTCCACCTGCTGGGTATATTTTTCCCAGAAATATGAACATGCTTGCTGTGAGCTGGGTGGTGGGGGAGCCCAGCATCAGGGTCCTGGGTGGGGGTGCTGAGCTGGGAATGGAACAGGGCCAGGAAAGACGGTCCAGAGAGGATGTTCCCTGGTTGAGCAACCACACAGTTACAGGAATGAGCAAGCCCTCAGCTCAGAGAAAGTCTTCCCTCAGGAAAAGCTCCCACTAATGTTTGATGAGAGGTTTGCTCTTCACAAGGATTTAAAGATTTTCCTGAATCACAGAGTGATGGAATAGGCGGTACTTATTTGCTTGTTCCCTCTCTCAGCTACACTCTATTCACTAATTTCTACAGCTGTAAATATTTCGCCACTCCAAACCTCTAAAATCTTCACAAGATTTTTGAAAAAGTCCCAGGTATTTTGAAAACATGTCAAAACAAGGTTTCATAAACTATCCCAAGACTCAGATCAGTGAAAAGAAAGGACCTAAAATCATGCTGGTTGTTTATTGAGTTGTTATCATTTACATACCACAAAAATTGAGATTATCTCTTTAGCTTGACCTCTGGTGACCAGTAAAGGTTAGCAGTAACCACCCTACCCAACATTTCCCAGCCTGGGGTCTCTACCAGAAGTGACTCTCTGAACACTTGGTGGTGGTCTATGGAGAGCTTGCAGGTCACGTGCTACTAACTCCCCTTGTTTCCAGCTGCTAAAATGCATTTAAAGACAGCTAAAAATACATTAAATACTTTCCTAATGTTATTTTTCCATGTAAGCAACTGCTATAGTCACCACAGGAATGTTATTTGATCGCCAAGGGGAGGGGAAGTGGTCTGCGAGACAATCTGTCTACTGGAGGTGATCTACAAAGTTAAAAAGAAATTGGGAATATGCCCTCTTGTAACTTCTTTATTAAGTATGCAAAGGAAAACCAGAAGAGCTTTTGCTGACTTGTTGCCTCCTCTTCTCTCCCCAAATATCCCACATGAACCCATGTACCAACACACACATGCACATCTCCACCCATCACTTAAGTTAGGAACTGAGACCTTGTTTATGCTGGAAGAAGGCACCAATGGATAGAAACCAGCAGAGCAACATCACCGTGACAAGTCAAACCTTGGGACTGCACGTGCAGCTCTTCCCAGATCCTGAGAAGAGGGCATACTGTGGGAGACAGCTTTTGTTGCCATCTTGTTGCCATCTTGTTGCCTGGGGTTTCTCCATAGACTTCCTTGAAATCTCTCCCTGGCACTCAGCTGCTCCTGGCTCCTATACATTACAGTACATTACAGACCACATAACTTCCCTTTCCCACAGGGAAGTTATATGGTCTCCAAGAATGAGCAAAGATGTCCCTGCAAAATCCCTAAGCAGAGCCTGAGGTTCAATCCCCTGCAGCTATCCTCAGCAAGACAAGGGTCCCTGTTGTTGTCACAGCTCTTGCTCACAGCTGCTCTTGCCTTTACTATGACATGTCCAGTACAGACAGTGATGAATCTAGACCCAAACTCCAACCATTGTTCAAACTTTAGTTGCCATTTCAAAAGCAAATACAAAACCTGAATGCAAAACCACTAATGGCAGACTGGAATAGAAAAACATCTCAAGTCCTCATGTTTAGGAGAAGGTTTGGTGTGGAAACGACTTCAGGAGCCAGCGATCTGGCCAGTGTGATTAAGCCCTGAGAAAATATCTAATTCGAATATCCTGCAGACTTCTCCACTGTGCTGACAGACTAAATACTCACTGACTTCAAAAATAACTAGTCACCAGGTCACACCTGCTATTCTAACCAAACCCAGCCCACACCACCTCATCATCCCTTTCTGAACACATGTAAAATCTCCTGACAAACAGGCAGTTTTGCTGAGAAAAGCCAACCCAGAAAAAATGCATTACAACAAAGAAGGAGAAGGTGCCAAACTGTGGGATGATAGGGCAGTGTTTCTGAAATTATCCTTGTCAAAGCAACTGAGGACTGTCACGTTCATTTTCTTGCATAACTGAAGCACACTAAAAAATCCAAACAAATGTGCCTGCAAATCTGAAAAACAGTTATTTAAGGATCTTTTCCTTTTTTTAATTTTTTTTTTTTTTAATGCTTGTCTTCCACAGGCTATGGCTCTGACTGGTCCAGCTTTATGTATTAAATTTTTCACTCAGGATTTCATGGTATAAAATTCTCCACAGTTTATGTTTAAAATGCAAGCTGCAAACTCTATTATAATGTAAGGAATATTATAAGTGGATCAAAAGGAAATACTAATAACAGTACTACTCTAATGCCTGCTAAAGCAATAACTTCCATCCTACTGCACTTAAAACTTACACCAAAAAATGGATTCAGCTTTCTGTATTCTATAAAACTTTTCCTCCCCTTCCCCCAGTTTTGTTTCATATACTTTGTAGAAGAACCCAGATTTCCTGCTGGACTTCTCGTCCTTCCAGGCAAAATCAGGATTTTCTTTTTATACAGTTTGTAAGGCTGTACATTTATGGCCCTTTCTACCAGGGTCATAAGATACCTAGAAAAAACTGGTGATCACTTTCAGTCTCCCAGTACATCCAGAAAGACCAACTGAATTAAAAATAGCAGTGTCTACTGCCCTGGATTGCTTTTCTAATTTTTGTAGGAAGAGGAAGGTTTGAGATGTTAAGTGACTCAGGTCCACATGCAAGATAAAGTGGTACAGCCTCGATCCAGTTGCTCAGGCAGGGAACTGCCTAAAGGTCTTAAGTGAACACTCTGCATTAAACCTCAAATTCCCACTGCATTCCAGACTTACGGACTTTTCCTTTCTCTATGGGCTGATACCCGGGCAGTTTCTGCAGCATTCCCGCCTTCCACAGGACTGCACTACCCTTTCTCTGACAGTCCATGGCATGGTGATATCTGAGAAGTGTTCATGTGGCTGCCTCAAAGGCTAATTTTTCAAACTGCACAAATCTTTAACCACATCATAAATTTTTTATAACCACTTCCAAATTGTCAAAGAAAAAACATATAACATCAAAATAATTTGAAATAAACTTTGTTTATTGCCCCTTTGAACATTTTTTCAACAAGTCACTGCTGTGTGGGATCTTCATAAACATGAGCCTATCCTGCTAATCTCCCTCCTGATTCATGACAGGCCTGATCCAGAGACACTAATGGACCGTGCCTGACAGTTATTGCAACATATCCAATACCCACCCTAAAATACGGCCAGGAAAGAAATGAAAATATACTACAGACTTGCCAGTAGCTTCCATTTTTGTAATGGGTAGCTCACATCAGCGTTGTTGATAAGCTTTCCCTCTCTCTTCACATTCCCTGATTGTTATCATTTATGAGATAAAATCAATTTCCGACGTATTCTGTGTGTTTCACTGTCAGGTAGCTCAAGTATCCCTTGTCACTGCTGCCATTTCTACAAGGGTTCCCCTGTCCAGGTGACAGATTTGGGCACAAGACAAGCACACATTTCCAATGAGCCTGCCAGAGAAGCAGGGAGACAAAACACAACACCAAGGAGGAAAAAAAAATAAAGAAAAAACCCCAAAACAAACACCAGAAAAAACCACCTCATCAGATGTTAGTAAGGGTTACCTAAGGCTCACAGACCAAACAGATAGCTGTCCCTAGTGAATTTGTTTCAATGCATTTGCATATTTCAAGCTTTTGCGTTGTAAATACCAGAGCAACAATGCGGATTTTCTCTGATTGCAGTGTCACATATATGATTAATCATCTTGACTCAGAGCATATTTTTTTAAAGCAATTGCAGGCTGGTTTAATGAACTCCTCTCCCACTGGCTTTTATAGACTAGTCATGATCAACATAACATTAAGATAAACCTCGTGCCCCATCCCTCCCCCCTCTGACAGCTTGCCTTATTTGCCTCACAACAGTCAATATCCAATTAAGAGGCAACGGATTTGATCGATACAGAAGGTAACAATAAGACTTAAACAGCTGGTAAATTCTACATGTACTCTTTTTCTTCAGTTCCCATCTTCGTGGTGTATAAACAGTTCTGAGCTTTGAATAAACGCAGAGAAGGAAAAACAATGGCCAGGTCTGGCTGGTAAAGCTTTCCCTCAAATGGGCTGTGCCTGCAAGCTACTGCACAGCCATAAATGCTTGTCTGGGGCCACTGCAAGACAGGCAGCATCCTATTGTCTCTATTTTCTGTGGCCTTTTAAAGGGTGAAAACAGAAATCTCTTCCTGGTCTGGTTACAAGCCACATGTCACTTGGGTCATTCACACATGAAAATGGAGGGGCTGTAATATTATTAAAGCAATCATTTATGAGTTGGGCCAAGGGCTGACTGGTCTGGAGAGGGGGGAAAACCCAACAGGAATGGAATGTAGGCAGGAGAACAGGCAAGTAGAGGCTGAAAAGAAACAAGGGGAAGCTTTGATACAAATGACATACTCTACAACCTTAATATCATCTCCCAGTCTTTCTGCCAATGATAAATGGCTGCAATAAAAGGTGGGATAGTGGCACATATAAGCAGGAAAAAAGCAAAACCTGCCTAGTGGTGAGGACCATTCATTTTAATTCCCAGCAGCCCAGGCAGAGGTCAGGAACTGGGGTCACAATATCACCACTGCCTTTGGGTCTAACACCAGGTACAGTACTTCTCCCTCATCTCCTGTCACCTTTTTTTGAGGGTTTTATTCAAAGTTTTACTTTCAAAGATGTTGCACAGAGTACTAGGCTGATATAGTCCAAATGAGGTACCCCTCCTTTTCCAGGATTCCCACTCCATTTTAAATAAGAAGTCATGACCATGTGGGATGCCACGCTCTCACTGAGAAATGGGACCTAACCCAAACACCTCCGAGCTTGCCCCCAACACTGACAGAAAGCTATTCCTAAATCACAGAGGCATGCCTGTGTTCTCCACTGCCCACTGCAACCCTCTGTCATTTGGAGGGATTCCAATAACATATATCATGTCTAAAACCAGGAAACTGTCTGTTCAAATTCGCAAGAAAGCTCAGAGCACACAGATCTTTTCAAGCAATGGGAGGCAACTGACTATAATTTATCTTCCCAACTTGCCTTGGGATTTGAGAAGTCCCATTCTGAGCTCTCCTTTCTGTCACAATAACATGAAATGTGCTGAAAAACACCTCCATCCTCCCAGCTCCTTTCACTACCATCTTCCACAGGGAGAGGTTGCAAGTAGATCTTTGGCCACATTTCTGAATCTAAAGTAATCCATTTCTAACTGTTCCCAGCAGTTTACTTCAGGCCCCAAGTTTTATCAGACTACACCATTTTTTCATTTCTGTGCACTGCTATTACAGAAAAAAAAATATACTACTTTAACTCTTAAAGATGGACTTTAAAAATGGGGATGCTTCCACTTGAAAAAGGAACAGAAAGAAACATATTTTTCTGTCTTCTGCATTCACTCAAATGGCTCTGCCCCTGACTTACCTGGCCCCTTACCACACAGCAAGTCTGCATGTTTTGCCCTGTAATCTTGATTTTGATAGTTGGACTTGATGATCAATTTTGACAGTTGGACTTGATGACGTTAAAGGTCTTTTCCAACCTTAATGATTCTATGATTCTCTTTTCAACTTCTCACTCTCAGCTCCTGTCTTGAAAAGCATCCCTTAGGGCTTCACCAGACTCTTCAAACTCCAAGTTAGCACTGATGTCTCGTCAGGCATATGTACGAGTATTTACATGCCACACCTGCCATTTCATGGTGGCACTGTCAGCTTTTCAAAACTTCCATGTGTTTATTCCAGGCTCTTATGTGTTTTCCCCTTAGATAGCTCCTACTTGCCAATATATATTGAAAATACTTGGCCAATAGCCTTGCTTACAGCCCTAACCTTCTTCAGTGTTTCTTCACTATTCTGTGGATTATTCAGTGTCACCTCAAATGTGCCACCCATTGTGTTGCTGGGCCTGCTGAAATCCAGCTGTTGGCCTATGCAATAGGTCTGCTGCCACAGGTCTGTCTTGTTTTCCTCAAAAACTGAGGTACTGCTTCAACAGGGAAGAAAAAAGATGCAGATAGGACACTCCTCTGCAATACTGGTACCACAGCTGAAGAGCTGGGAGCTGCCAAAATCACACCCCCGCACCGTGACTGCCCCTGGGTCCTCCATACAAGGGCTGGACTTTAAGCACCCTGGTAGGCTTTGCAATATTTGGAGAGCAAAGTACTCCTGATGTTTCTGCCCTCCCAGGCTGTAAATTGAATGCTGGCCTATTCTGTCTCCAGAACAGGGTCTTATCTATCTCCATTTAGGACTCAGCTGAAAGGATGTTCCTGTCTAAGAAGAGTTTGGAGAAACCTGCAGAAATGTGGCCTTTGGTCTGTCATCCACTGTGCACAGCTCCACAAGTTCCCCATTGTTTGACTGAGATGTAGAGTCTCTGTCTTGGTCAGAGTGTATATTGCATTAAGAGGCAGCAAGGCTTGGAGGGAACTGGTGTTCTAATTATTACCTCTACACGGAAGTACAAATGCATCAAGCAAAGAACCAGCTCTAAATAAACACTTTAAGCACACTCTTACTCTACTAAATATTGCTGCTATCTGAAAAACTTCATATAATTTTCTATTACCTAATTTATTACATCAAAATTCAAGGTCCAATTCTCTTGCCTGCATCCAGACCACTTTGCATTGGCTTTGTAAAGCACAGGAATGGTCTCCACCTCTGTTGTTTTTTAGTGCACTTTTCCCATCTGTGCCCTCAGAAACTCTAAAGTGAAGAAAGCACCTACTTGCCCCTCACACAAGCATGAGTGAAGTTAAGCTTAGGCAAAGGCCAGAGCTAGCAAGATAACCACTGGGGTAGTGACAGATGTTCAGGCTAACATAAGATTGAGGCCAGTAGGCAGGAAAATCTGTCTGTGTTTCCCAGTACTACTAGCAGGAGGAGGACTGTGGTGGTAGCCATCACCTTTTCATTAGCAACAGCCTGGTCAGAGAGAAAAGAAGCCAAGGAATCATCTTTTCATATTCAGAGTGTGAGTTCCAGGAACAAAATTGCCATTTAAATTACTTACATCTAACTATGTAATTACTGTTCGTGTCAGTTTATTACAGGCATCTTCACCATCGATGCTGTGAAATGCAACTTAGTGACTTTTTTTGTGGGGAACGAGCTGGAACAACCATTTGTGTCCCTTCCATTGTTTATATATTAATCGTTAAATTGTAACTAATATTATTAATCTCATTATCCTAATTACATGTGTTTTGTCTTTATAGAGTAGCATTCCTTCCAGAATTAGAGTGTTTCGCACATCTCCATTGTTCCCCTCTCTCAGTTTACAAACTTGATGGGGAATCACTGGCATCGAAGAAAGGTGAAATGAGTATTGAGCACAAGAAGCCACAACATCAGCTGCTTAGCAGGAAGGGGAAATCTATGAGCGCTCTTTAACAACCAGCACACTTCACAACATACATTGGCAGAATATTTCACATGGTGGGAGGTGAGGCTTAAAAAAATTGGTCCACTATAATCCTTTAAAATCAGCCTGGGTCTCTTTCTGGAAGTCTAGGTCATGTGCCTGGCACTGCCTCATATGGTGTCTCTCTTCCGCCATTTGTTTATTTGCTTCTGGCAGTTTTGGCAGTGAGGTATCGGAGTGAAATGCACACCACTCCATACATATGGTGGGAAGAATCTAGTGCATCAGTTGAATGCATACTGTACTGTATACACATTCTGTTTTATCTCTGAGCACAGCTGTGCTGTAAAAGCTTACAAAATGTGAAGCCTTCTGTGCAGCAAAAACATCGACAGGAGAAGCTGGCCTATAACTTATTAGGTTGTGACACAAGCCAAAAAAAGACAGAGTTACAGCTGACAACTCCTGGCATCATGATGAAAAGCACAGTGGCTCAAGTTAGAGAGGGAGTGTCAGCCCTAACTTCATGTTTTGGACTTTCACTGCCATGGGTCACAAATAACATCGTTGGTTTGTTCTAGGACAATGATTCCCAATGCCAGTGCACAGCTTCCAGCTAGTGACTGAAGCAAACAGGCAAATCATCCCCCTGGTGCCCCACTGTGCTTGCAGGCAGCCTGTGCTAGGAAGGGATTCAAGGAGGGGGTGGGCAGGAGCCAAAAAGCAATTGTGTCTGTCTTCCTCACCCAGCACAGCAGCCTTCAAGCTGGGATCAGTTCTGCATTCCCTACTCCCTCTGCAAGTGGGGCTGAAGGTAGTGGAAACACATGGTAGGAAACTCAGGTGCTGGTGGAAGCAGATGTCTGGTAGGCTTTTCTTCACCACAACCTTGAAACAGGGACTCTTTATCTAAATCTGAGTAAGAATGGCCACTCTGGGTCAAATCTACGGTACCTTAGCTCAGGCTTGTCTCCAGCAGCAACCAGTATCACTCTCTTGAGGAGAATCTGAGGAGCAATGGGCTACCAGTCCTTCCAGAGGTACAGACCTGCCCTGAGGGCAGTGGGAATGGGTGTGTAAAAGGTTGGATTAGTGAGTTTGGCCTGTGTGTCCATGGTTCCTGGATTGTTTTACATCTGTCTCTGTGAAGTGCTGAGTTAGGTGAGATCATAGTACAGCTCCTTCCCTACCTACTGAGGGACTCCATATGTGCATATATGTGTAGGCAGAGGAAGTGTGGTGGTGAGTAAGCAAAACAGAGAAGGGAAATACAGGTGAGATGGCATTTTTAGGATGCAGAGGAGTGGACTTCTCAGGGCTGACCTGTGTTGCTTCCCACAAATGCTGTGAGGGCTTCCCAGCTAGAGAAAAAAATCTCTCCTGTCCAGCCTCTCCACTGCATGAGGTGATATTGACTCCCAGGGTGAGCCTCTGGCTCCAGCAGCTTCCTCACAGACATGGGTTGTGGAGAGCACCTTACAGTGGGAGAGCACACTGGCGTTCCACAGGCACTCACCAGGGGAACCGCACCCTGATTCCAAGGGAAAAGGAGAGCTTAACCCTCCTGTCAACAGGAACTGAGGGAGAAAGTCACTCCACAAGGAAGCTTTCATCTAGCTGCTACCATGTCCCTCAGCTGTGAGGAGACTTCCTTCCTCTAACACAGTCATGATGGCACCTCCAAACTCAGCTGCCCCTGGGGGCTGCCCAAATGTCATTGTAGGAGTCCTGCAGCTGGGCACTGGCTCTGCAGGGGATGAAACACAACCCCCAGCCAGGTTTAGCCTGTCTGCCTCATCTCACGGGAGCACAGTTGCATGGCTTTTACACTGCACTGTGTCCATTGCTTTCTCCCCTAACCCTGATGGTGACACCCTGGCTGCTCCATAGCAAAGGGAAAGAGGGACACGACTGTCACACTTTGGGGGGAAGACAGACAAAAAAGGGCAATTTAAGGCCCAGTTAGACATTTTGTCACCTCTCCTATCAAATATATGAAAATAAAAGAGAAGCAAGGGAAGGGAAAAATAACAAGTTCTTGCCTCAAGCTCTAATTGCTGCTGATGTTAGTTCATTTTCAACAATTGGCTTTAATTGCATCTCCACACTGGGTAAACTTTCTTTTTCAAAAGTTATTTTAAATACATGGCAGACTGCTCCTTAAAACCTGGCCATGGTCTGCACTAGAGGAAATTGTATCAGTGAAAGGCAATCAGAGTTTTGGAACAGCTCTTACATAAGATATTCAATATCTTCAAGGACTTACCCACTTGAAAAAAAAAAAAGAGAGAGAGAGACAATGGATGTGACAGTAGTCTATGTAGCATGCTGTATTTTTATGATACCAAAAAAAACCCCTCCCATATTTTTGTTACCTAAACAAAAGTAGCTAGTAGCTATCCATTAACTATCCACTGTCTCTCACAATGTAAAAAGCTAGAGGTTCAATAAATGTGCAAAACAAAATTTAAAAAAATAACTCTTTGCAGAACAAGTCACCAAGCTGGGTGATGTGCAGGTCAAAACCATGCACTATTCCAGGAGGAGTTTAATGCCTTTTGGAAGGACACATTCATCAGCCATTAACAACAACAGCACAAGCACTCCCACATGAGAGTAGTTCCAAGGAAGCAGTAGACATGGCCTTGATGCAAGGAGCCTCGAGTCTGGCCTGCAAGGTGACCTCAGCTGGAGTTTTCAGACACTCAGGCCTCCCAGCAGTCAAACTCTAGGAATTGATTTTGGAAATGGGAACTCTGGATCTGTTTTCTAACCTTGAAAGTAACCCATGGAAATTAGTTGGGCCTATAATTTCTGCCTCCAGAAAAGGGTAATTAAATTGTTTCTGAGTCTGGTAAGGGACTTCAGGGATGGGAGCTGAATTTAACTTTTACAGCAAACACAGCTACACTTTGGCTGAGAGGTGGAAGGGTGAAACAGGTGTGCATCTTCTGATGGTACTGGACACAGACTACCTTTTTTTCTTATACATGCTCTAGGAAAGGTTTGTCATTGAAGGGCTTTTGCAAGCCAAGAGGTCACAGCTTTTCTGGCCTTGCAGCTGTCTCTTCATACCACAAAAAAAAAATCTAGGAATCTATTCCTGTTGTGAGAAAGTTCAGCACTCTTGAAATTCAACAACTTTGAATATCCTGACTTAAGCCAAAAAGAGACAACTAGATTTGAAAGACATAAATATCCACAGGAAAACATGCACATATAATGAGTACAACAGAAATAAATTTCACTCTGACTGCTAGTTTTCTTTTCTTCAGTTTTACCTGCATTTCTGAGTTCAATTACATGGTCATCAAGGAAATCAACTTAGATTGCACTCCTAGAGATACATGAAGCAACCAGAAATGTCATCACTCTTGTGATGGCTTTCAGCAGGGGTTTAAATCTTTCTTTCTCAGCCTAAGGAATGGGTGTTGCTCAGAGGAATTCAGACAATTATAAATGAGCATCCTAGAAAACACCACTTCTGGAATGAGAGCCTGCTAGGATATTACCAGCTACTCAGAGACTTTCCCTGAAATGTACGAACAGGGAGGAAAAGGGCAGTTGGAGATAGTAGGAAATCAATTTGTCTAGACCCTGAGCAGGACCTTTAACACATGCTTCACTAAAAATGGGATAAAGATTTAAAAAAAATACTAGCCTTGGACACATTTTTTATAAACTTTAACACTACAGTTTTACTAGTTGTAAAGGACTTTCAAAATTACCTTCAATAGCTCCATCAATTTCAATACCCAAATCCAGAGTCTCTTGCTACTGTCAGTCACTTGCTTGGTAACAGGTGGAATGTGGCAACATTTACGTGGTTCTGGGACATGGAAAGTAGGATGTAATAATAGAAAAGAAGAAAAACCCTTGGCTGTGCCAAGATATGCCATTTCTTTTTAGCTGGTTCTGAGGAAAAGATACAACAGCCTCACTATGTGCATAAATGCATGTATGAACATGAATCTCTAGGTTTAATTCCATCACTCACGGGAAGTTAATTAGAAACTTAGAAGTTAATTAACATCCTAAACATCCTAAAACTACAACTGCTGTGAAGCAGCTACAACAGTTGCTTCACAAAAGGGCAGAGCTGCCACACATAGCTGTGGCTGATCAAATGCTGTGAGAGCTCACAAAAGCCTGTGTGGTTTTTATTTCCTTTTCCTATCATTTTTCATCCCTCTTGGTCACCAGGTGCTTGTTGCTGTAAACAGATCACGGTAGGAAGCAGAAGTTCTACAGAAAAGGAGTTTCTAAACCACCCTTGTTGGATCAACTAGATCAGATGAACTTGCTTTTTTCTTCCACATCCTTGCTCATCCCAACACACACCAGGAAAACCTGTGTTTTTCTAGATTGACTTAAATGCAAAACAGACTAATAGGAGACCCATATCTGGGCCGTGTTAGGGAACAGACCTGGAATACTCACAATAAAATTGACAGGCTTGATGGCTGAATGGATTTAAGCAACAGCTGGAATCTGATGAGTCTAAAATCACAAGTAAGCTGATCAGGAGGATAAATCTTTCATGGATTACATTCAATTAAGTGCCCTCACATCACTGAGAGGCAGCTAGACATCCATGCACAATATACTAACTAACTAAATATACAATATACTAACTGCTAAAACTAACTGGGTTCCAGATTCACCCACTGAGGCTGAAAGCACAGAAATCTGGAGTTTGTCTGCCAGGCTGGGTATTGGGCAGTGGCAATTAATGTGAAAAAGTGACCAACACTTTTGTAAACTCTAAACATCCCTCCAAGGGTATCCCCTCTCCATAAGCGAAGAGGGATTGTCTTTAAACTGAAAGAGGGTAGGTTTATATTGGATATTAGGAAGAAATTCTTCACTATGAGAGTGATGAGACACTGGCACAGGTTTCCCAGAGAAGCTACGGATGCCCCATCCCTGTAAGTGTTCCAGGCCAGGTTGGAGTTAGACTCTGAGCAACCTGGTCTAGTGGGAGGTGTCCCTGCCTATGGCAGGGGAGTTGGAACTGAATGTTCTTGAAATTTCTTTCCAAAACAAACCCTACTACAATTCTCTGGTAACAAAGCACCCAGCTCCTTTATGTCTGTTTCATCTAACATGCAGGAGATGGGCTGATTTCTAAAAGCTGCCACTCAGTAAGAAAGGCAGCAAATTTTTATGCCAGCTGCTTTTAGCCATGGAGCAGAAAGTGGCAGAGCCAAGCCCATCACGCACTCAAAGGCTTTCATTCCACAGGCTCCCAGGGCACAGAAGCTGTGGGGTTCTCAGCAAATCTGAAATAGCTTTCATGGTTGGAGATGAAGTCTCTGCAGTAAAACATCATGAAACAGTAAAGGCTGAGAGGCAAAGAACTGAACTGAAGCAAAACAAACCAACAACTCACTAGAATGACAGCATGTCTCTTGGGAAAAGTGTTTAATTGTGACTGATTTTATGATGCTAATATTTTTCATTGATTCCTTTCATTTATTTCTCATTTTTCATTAGAGGAAAGTTTTAAGAGGAACTGAAATTTCTTGCTGAAATTTCCCATACTGTATGTCACAACAGTAATTAAGACATGACAGAAGGAGATGGTGTGGTTCTGGATTTACACAACAGTGTTGGACTCAAGGGCCCACTCAATTCCCTCTCACAAAGTCACTTGGGCTTGGATTTTCAGAAGACCTGGTATAAGTTAAGCAAACAAGGTCCGTTTTTAGGTTTGGTTTTTTGGGGTTGTTTTGTGTTTGTTTTTTTTTCAGGGAAATCAGTTGCTTAATTTTGTCCCATGCTTTCAGAAATTTCAGGCTTGGCAAAAGGAGCAAAGGAAACATTTTCCCTCATTCCAGAGCTGTGATGATGACAGGTTACAAATGCCCAGCTGCATCAGGGCTGCCCAGATGTGGTGTTCCTGTGGGGTGGCTCCCATCGTGGGTGCTCCGTGGAGCATGTGGTACAGGACCACCCACCTGGCTTTCATGTGCCTTTGTGGGTGTCTTTCCTCTCCTGATGAGAGCATGCACCTCTCTGACTGCCACATCTGTCCACCAGAAAGGAAAACAAAGTGGCAGAAGCCCACCTTTGCTTGATATGTAGCCGTTTGTAGGTGGGAGAGGCTCCTTCCTGTGAAACTGTCCAAGCTGCAAAATAACTGCAGATCTTCAGCTGTCAGCTGGCCAGTTCACAATTACCTTAAACACTTTGACCCCTACTGTGTCCTGAGTATCCATCAGGCAGTGACTGCTGTCTCAGACCAGTTCCAAAAGACTCCCCCTTTGACAGTCACTACATCAGATACGCTCGGCTTTGTTTTCCATTATAGCAGTGGCTTTCTGAGGCCAGACGGGGTTGTGCTTTGCTGTCTGTCTTATAAAATCAACCTGTAGCTCAAAAATTAAGCTGTGTTCTTTCAAAGATTTTCGCTACTGGTAATAAAAAATCTGCATGTCAGGCTTTCTTGACCATTACCCTGATGATTCTTACTGAGGTGGGAAGGCATCTGGTCATTCTCCAGGCACACTGACAGGGACAAGATCCATCTGGGTCAACACAGGAAGCACATAGAGCACGCAGAATTTCTTTGTTAAACAAGAAAGTGCTGTTTTTCTAAATAACCGCTTTCTTAACTACAATCTCATTTTAAGCAGAGGTCACTGGCCTCTATTCTTCAAGGAATAAGAGTAGTGTGATAAAATCAGCACCAGGAAGGACAGAGGATTAGAAACCGGGGTCAGGGAACAAGGATTTAGGAAGTTGAGAAGGTGTCTCTAAATCTCAGAATATGCTCACTTTCCCCAAACAAAAATCTACTATTTGGGTCTTGAAATCTGAGACTCACAATAGGAACACGAGCTCCGTCAAACCAGCCGGGTTTTCTGCAACTCTGACAAGGAATTTGGTGCAACAGCTCGTGAAAACAGGTGGTAAGTGTCCAGTTCAGACTGGGAAGTAGTGTACTACTGTAAAATTCCCATCTTCCCACCCCTTGATTTAAGAATTTCCGTGTCAAAAAAAATTGGTCAGCTCAGCAAAGAGACTGAACTATCTTGTAAAAGCCTTGTCTTCTTAATTGCAATAGCTGTGAAACACACAATGCATCTTTAAGATTTTACAGTGCTGGTAATAGAAAAGAACTTAAATATTTGCCATTATCTTATCAAAATATCAGGCCTGCAACTTATAGGAATATTTAATGAATGGTAAGCCAGAGAGTCTTGCTTTTTCTTTCTTTCTTGGGTCACATTCACAGCAACGCAAGAGCAAAAAATAAGCCTCTCTTTTGCAGAATTGATTTGCTTCATTAAAAGCCAAAACCCTCTTTCTCTTGCCAGCTGAAATAGCTGCCTTTGTATCCTTAAGTGAAATAATTAAGAAACATGTCAGACAGAAAGAGATGTGTTTTTCCCAGGTATTCCTAAAGCCATTGAGTACTACAAGACAGAGCTATGAAATTATACTGCATCACTCCAAGCATTTGTTCCTCTCCCCAAACAGAGCATCATTGTTCTTATTTAAAGAAATAATCCTCACAAAGCTGAAATAATTATTCAGCCCAAACAGCCCATAGCAAGTGAAACAGTCTTTAGACAGCTGTCATGGCTCAGTCTTCCGGAAGCTTTGATTTTAATGAAACTCATTAAGGAAAGAAATTAACAGAAATTAACAGGAAAATATCATAATTTGTCTTGTTTCAGAAAGCTTGAATGGAGACAAAAGGCTCTTTAACATGACACGTAATGTGACCAGTCAAAACTCTCTGTGCCGCTGAATATCGCAGGCTGAGTAAGTCCGAAGCTGCTTATGCTGCAGCTCCCCAGCATGGTGCAGTGAAATGAAAACAGTAAATGAGAATACCCTGTCTTTGGGCACTAAAGAGCCTGCCCCCTAAGCATCTGTGCACTGTGTGCCCATACAAACATGCAGGAATGTTCAAGGTAGCGAAGACGCTACCTGTAAATACCTTAGGATAATGAAAGATGAAGGGTAATAAACTCTCTTGAGAAGGAAACAATTTTATAGATAGTTCATGACAACTGTTTCTTTTTGCAATACTCTTCAAAGGAGGGGGAAAAAAAGACCACTTATCTTTTCAGACACATATTAGGTGTCTAAGTAATCTCTGATTTCCCATTCAGAAGCACAAAAAGGAACATTCCATCATGGCTTTTAATCTGAGTGGAATTGACAGAGGAGCATGCGGTGTTGTAAGCAGCTCAGAAAGGCAGCAATAATAACACTGACATGTCTTGGTTCAGTGTCCTCAGCCTCTCCTGTGGCTCTCACTGGCACGCTCTCCCTTAACTCAGCCTGCTACGCCGCTGCCTCATCCCAGGAGAGAGCCACACACACCCATCCGCAACGTGGGACTGGCATCTGCTCAGCGGCTGGGCTAAAATCCTGCCCTTTTGCAGCCAACTGAGTTTTACCTTTGACTTTCAAAGGGGCCAGGATTTAGACTGGAGAAGTTGTGAAAAGGACAGCCATGGTGCTTGGGACCAGAGGGAAGCAAAAGGGACAGCTGGAGAGCAAAAGGGGCATGACAATCCACAGGCCACCTTCATAAAATAAAATTTTCCCACGAGTCACTATTTGTTCATCATGAGGACCAGTTGTTTTTCTGCAGAAAACAATAACACCACTAAGAATCTGTTGAAAGCACATATATAAAAGCATTATCTGTTTGGCATTTGCCCCTTGCCACCTGCAGTGGCAGTCAGCTCCTGAGGCAGAGCCATGTTGCGCTGCCGCTGTATTATGAATCTAGTGGCAATACCAGAGCAACAACAGGTACACAGTTACTGTAGCTTCCTAGCACAAGGAATTTGTATAAATATAGGTTAAAAGACAAGGCAGTGCTTCCAGGGAGGGAAGAAAAACCTTAATTATAAGGAATTTAGAAACAGTTTTCCTGTGATTTCCTGTGGAATTCACAGTAGGTGTCAGTGGCATGTAGGAAGTGCTGGGGTCCATGAGGGCAGATACAGAGAGCAGGTGTGACAGACAGGGAAAGTCAAGGGAGTTATCAGAAGCTGTTGGCAGGAGGGAGACAATGATGGGCACAGGAAATCAAGACTAATGGAAATGCTTCTGAGAGAAGTAAAAAGTGTTGGGCCTTCAGACAAAGCAATTCTTGAGAAACAGACAACAGCAGAATGACTCCTCCTCCAGTTCACATAAAGCCTGAATGATAATACAAGCCAGAGAGGATTTGGAAACTGGGTCCTATCCAAATGGTCTCAGAACAAGCTGAATATGTCTAAACTGGAATCACCTGGACCTTCCTTTATCCCAGCTGACTAGGAATCTGTTCCCAGCTTTTAGTTAGATAGTTCTCACCTGACATTTATCCAAAATTGTATGCTGTTTCTAATCAAGAATACCAGCAACATCCTTCATACTAACAAGCTTAAAGCAATGGTCCACTTGTGAATACAGCTGTTCAAAAAAATCCCCTTACTCTATTGAAATCACTCGAGACAAACTGATTAGAATGACCAGAATTCAACCCCACGATTCTATACACAATCTGGGAAAGTTTGTGAACTTTTCCTTATTCTTTTAAACTTTCTGAACTTCAAGGAGCTGAGGAAAGCTGTTGAAAGATATCAAAAGAGAAAATACCTCCTTACAGTCTCTCAGACTATTTTTTATATGCTTTTATCTAGTAACACTATGATGATAGACTATGATTAAGTTAAATAAACCCTCTTGCATTGTAGGAAAATGCCTGGATGACCCCCAGGAGGTTATTTCTGCCCTAACTAGTTCTATGTCAGAGTCATTTTAGGAATACAAATGAGTGGAGAGATTAGGAATAGATGAATCCTGGATATCGGACTACTGTGGGTTCACCAGCCCCTTCTGAACTAGCAGCAGTGATTTCTTTCGAAAAGGAATCTCCCAAAAGTAACCTCCTATCACCTAGATTACCTTCTTCCTGACTGAGAGACCACTGAATCTCTCTTTCGTTGGCACTCCTTCTCATGCAATGCATTAGACTATTTACTTAGGCTCTGAAGACTACCTTACGTGTCCTCTACCACACAAAAAAATGCATACATAAATGATTCAGGAGTACATGCTTTATCCATTCCTCCTGTTTAGAAACATGTAAGCCAAATGCTTATCACTTACTGCCACTCAGCTCAAGCTTCCTACTCGCTTCAGCCTGCCTTCAAATAAAGTCTAAAGATGACCTGACTTTCCCAGATGTGGATGTCTCGCTGTAAGCCCCATCACACTTCCTGGAAGATGAGGTGTTTACAACATCTAGGAAAATCAAATTGTTATGATACAGCTCTTTATTCTTTGTTTTGCTTATTGTGGTAGGCAGAAAATATTTCACCAAAATTTTTTTGCTATCTTGATTTGCTCTCATTTATTTTCACATGCAATTCACTGTGTGTTTGGACCATTCATTCACAAGAGTTATTCCAAAATTGCTTACACTTTATCAAGTTTCCTTCTATATCCTCCCTTTTTCTTATTTCAAGGAGGCCAAATATAATTTTTTCACCTTTTTACAAAGGAAGCCTGGAATCCTGCTGATCCTGCCCGATACCTCCACAATCAAAATATCATGTCCTTTAGTCTCTGGTGCTTCTGTTTTTCTGCAATCCCTACCTCTAATCTGTCTGCTCCTGGAGTGACCATTCCAGCAGCAGTGACTGTACCTCAGAAGGGTCCCTATGACCTGCTCTGTCTCCTGGTTTGGGAAGAGGTCAGCACACCCTCCCAAATGCAGCTGTGGCACAGAGATGTGCACTGACCCACTTCAGTCCCTGCTCTCTCATTTATGAACCCCACTCCAAGGACAACTGAGAGAGGGAACCATATTTCCATCACTACTCACTCCTCTGTAATACTCAGGTAAGGAGGCCTGTCTGTTACCTGAGAAAAGCCAGAAACCACACCAAGAAAATTGTATCAAGAACACAGAGCTGCTGCACATCAAAGAAAACCCCTTCCCTTCCTATTTATATTGGAGACTTCAAAACAGCCACCTCAGCCTTTGCTGTCACTTTAGCTGTCACAGAAGAGCCTGTTCTCTGCTTTCAGACGCGTGTATTTTATGTAGCATGACAAGAAAACACAGTCAAAACTTTTCCTCGCTCTAGTCCAAAAAAAAAAAAAAACTTTTCTTCTGTATTATAAAGGAAGAAAAGCTTTGAGAACTTCACAGGCAGTTTTGTTGAAACAGTACTTTAAATACAGAGCAGAAAGCTTTCTTATCATGATTCTTTTCATGAGTTTATTTGTGAAACATTTTTTTAATTGTGGAAACAAGAGCACATGGCTTCTGCACATACAGTCTATCAACCAGAATTGCCTCTAGTTAACCTCAGCTTTATGGAAGCATAATTAAACCAATTTCTGTGGGACTACTACTACAGTGTAAAACAGGGTGATCCCATGGAGAATTTCTTTCCCAGTGCTCCTATTGTCACTTATTGCAAAAACAGCAAGATCAAACACAGCGAGACAGTCAACTTTTCCACAGGTATTGTACACACTGCAGCAGCCCGTGATGCATGATGTAAATGATGACAAGTAAAACACAAGAAAAATGGAAACACTCAGAGCACTAGTGTCACTTACACCTGGTAATTTGTGTGTGTGCATGCATGTGTCCTGGATGCAGGGGATGTTGGCCAGCTGGGGATAATGTCTGTAAAACCACAGACCCGCATTATACCTGGCACAAGGCTTGTTCCACCTCAGGAAGTGGGCTATGACTTAGTGGAAGCTCACTTTTGCCACTGACATTAGTCTGGTAGACAGAGACCTCATCTCACAACCAGGCCCTATCTTGAACTGGAGCATCTGTGCCTGTGCACTGCCAAACATGTACATCCTTCCTGACAGGCTACTCAGAGCCAGTTAAGCCTGGCAAATGTGTTTGTGCACGGCACTTTAGCAATACAGCACACGCAAAACCTGCTAGTTTTCTTCCATAATATTTGCAAATTCCGTAACAGTTGATTATTTATACATTAACCCACAGACTTCATTTCTTCCATCTCATACCCACCCATTGTAGATGTAGTGTTGTTGCCATTTGCTCTGTTAGGCACGAATTAATGCATCAGAGCCGTGTAATTTATGCATGCTATTTTGTCAAGTCTGTTTGTATGGAATCTGCTTTGGAGAGGCAAGCTGCTCTCTACTCTGGGGCCAGAAATAGTAATAATTTTTCTTTTCTTTTGGTGCTATGGATCAAGGTAACTTCAGAGCAGTCACCAGAAAATCTCTGATGAGATGGAAATTGCAACGTTCTGTGTTTTATGCCACTTCAGGTAGAGATGATTTGTGTGCATGCAGAAGTATGACACTGACATAATAGAAGAAAACCCCAGCTGACACGGATATTCGGGGGATGCCATTCTCAGGGCAGCCAAACGACCAAGGACAAAGCACCAATTTACTAAGTTAGAATATGACTCTGCACTTCTGGGTTTCAAAAATGAGGGAGGAAACCATACTGCCTGCCTTTCCCAGGAAGCAGTATTACAAGGCAGACAGCTTGTTCCACTTAAATGTGCCCCACTGCAGTAACAGTATTACTTGTGAAATGAAGACACAACATACAGTCTTTTCTTAGTGCTTTACAATTCTCAGGTCAAGTGCTAATACATATTACAGAGCTCTCCCTGGCAAGTATTGTTAGAGCTGTCATTAAAGACCTCCAAAAGTCTTAGCTGTGCAATTGAAAATGTTTCCAAATCCTCTTATCCCAAACATAACAAATCTTGCTGTTGTTAAATCTGATGTTTTGTAAATTCGATACTGCTTGGCTTATTGAGGGGGCTGGAGAATTTTTTTGTGTAATAACACAGATCTCCAGAAAACGAATAAAGCGTCTCTGCAGCAAGGGAATAAGACGGATCTCTGGGAAGGGATTTATGTAGACCCGTGGAAAAGGAAAAATCAAAGACCACCTACAGTACAGTATGAAGATGATTCTAGGATTAAAAGGCACAATAATGCTACCCAATTACATCTCTGCCTGGGTCATGTGCTATGCATAGCAGAAAGAAGCAAGATGGCAGATACCCTGGGTTATTTTAATTAATTTAATCATGTGACTAATTGGTCTCTGCTGGGTTTCTGTGGTAACTGCTTCCTAAGTGCTGATGGGCAATTGTGTTAAATGTAGCTTGGAAACTGCACGTAGGGTGCAGTGCCTTCTAGGGAGCAAAGGGAATTGTACAGCTGTGTGGAGAAGGTGCTCCTGCTGGGGCACTGATTATCTCCGTGCAGAATGTCTACAGCTGTACTGTCCTCTTTGCTCGTCTGCTTCCCGAAGGAACATGCAGCAAACGTGCTAGACTTTCTCCCTCCTGGGCGTGAAAGTAGATTTCCTGTAGGAATATGTGAGGGCACATGTATGCGGCAGAGCACGCGCGACTTGGAAACAAAGGGAGAGCAGCCAGAGCGCCGTGTGTGCAAAACTGAAACGACTCCTGCGTGCACAGTGTGAGGCCCTGCAAACCAGAATGTCTTCTCAGTGCTGACTGTGTTCGAGGGTAAATCCATTACCAAGCCCTGACACAAACAACGTGTGAAACCGGGTGGGTTTTTTTTCCAACTGCTCCTGCTTCTCTTGTATTATTCATGAGATCCCTAAATCCACACGGGTCATAATTAGCATGGAGTACTGCAAAATGGCACAGAGCTGCCTTCAAAACTGGCAAACACAAAAATGACTTGTAAAAGTCATTCTTTGCTTCACAGGCTGAATTTCGGATCACCACGAACAAGAAGTTGTCATCCTGTTGGATCCAAACTTACGCCCATGTCTCCTGACATGATTAATGTAACAGCAAGAATGGAAAGATGATTAATAATAGCAACCTACATTCCAGCAATCACAATTGCACATAAGAAATGACTGTTTAATGGGGTGGTAAGTTAAACCCCATTAAGGGCACAGAGGAAAAACAACTGAGAATCTCCTCTCCTCAGTATCTTTCAATAAAAAAAGCAACCCAAGAAAATATCCTTAAGACAACATAAGACATGCTGCAAATACAGAACACAGTAGGGAACAGAAAATGCCATACCTTATCCTAACCTTGCCAGTGAAAATGCAGAAAGAGGATAGGAAATGAAGGAAGATATAGCCAGAGAGAGGTTAAAAGTTTGGTAGCTGTATTGTGAAGGCCAGAAAGGTTCCATTTAATAAAGCAAGGGAAAGGATAAGGCAGAATGGTAAAGGAGGAAAAACGTGCATTACCTCCCTGCCCTGGGCTACTGGAGGATAAAGAGCTATCCAGCCTAACTGCAGCAGACCTGAGCTTTATTTTATTTAATATGAATTAGGTTAAATTTAAAATACCTTATACAGCTTTATCAGCAAAAAGTTACAGTTGTAGAGCACAAATACCGAATTCCTCGTTTTTCCTGTTGTAATGCCACCACTGGCTTGAAGTTTGTCATTCAGTTCCCATCCTACTGACATCAGTGGAAATATTGCCCCTGACACTCACAAGACCAAAATACTTCCTTTGTTTTGAAACTGGTGGTCAGTATGCTATTGAATATTCTGTTCTGCAATCTGTATTGAGTTATTCACATCTAAGTTCAAGGCTGAAGAAACAAAAAGCTCAAAATAATCACATTTGCTGTAAGCTGTCTTTAGGAAATCAATTTTAGGAAACAGCTTACAAACTAGGTGATATGCTGTAATATCTCTATTGTGTTCTTTGGAAAAGTTAGGCATAGTGAAGCTGCTACACATTACATTTTATGCTGAAATGTCCAGATATAATGAATTAGAGGTCTACATGACCCTCCTTTAAAAACAGCCCTTATTGCGTGAGATTGAACACAACCTCACATACTGCTTTTTTTATAAAAAGTCTTTTACACTTTTCATATTTTCACCAACAGTAAATACTAGCAAATATTGATATTTTCAAAATACTCCAAAAGAGCAGTGTAGTGACCCTGACAACTGCATCATGAAGGCTGAAAATTTTTAAGAGAGACTTGAGAATAACTGAAAGTGAGACTAAACATTTTCATTTGAGTGACATTAACAAAAAACTCCCCAGTAAGACTATACCAAACCTATCGCTCCTGCAGACCCAGTAAGAACTAAATGGAGCAATTACAACTCCTACATTGGGCCAAAATTACTGCTGATCCAAGTAGCCCCATTTATTTTAATAAAGCTCTGCCTGTTTACACCAGCTATGTATTTGCCCAACCAAATGGGACACGTCAGTTTGGATCTGGACTATGTCACAGAGCCCTTCATGCTTGCTACGCCAGCAGCGCAGCCACTCTGATTAGGAAGATGGGTCTTGCCATAGTGATCAGCCCATTTGTTCATCTCATCTGGCAAACTGCAGCTGACAATAGCTGATACCTGAAGGAAGGAATGAAAAATATCCTATAATCTACACAGTTATAGGATGCATCTGGGGCTGACACAGTGGGCAACATCTCTCATGAATGATATTTGGTTTCTATTGCTCTTTCACTTGGTTTAGCTATACACTTTGCTAATAATAATCAGTTTTATCAAACCTCTGCAACTACACCATTTAATTTTAGTACCAGTTCAACTGCTACTCCAAACAGAGCACGCCTGTTTATTTCAGCGGCTTGTCGCTCAGGCCTTTAACTATTTGTAATAGTTGAGTCTAAAAATGGGTGGTGTGCTTTTGGGAAATAATAACTCCTGCTGAATCTGAGCATGCTATCCTTTCATTTCTGCAGGAGACAGAAAATACACAGAGGACGGTGTACGCATTCCCCCTGCCAGCGCCAGCCACAGTGTTTACTAGTGTTTGCTTTTCCCAGCTCAGTCAGTCCCAAGCAAACCAGCTCATTTCAGGCCCCAGTTACCAGTGTTAATACCTCAAAGTATTATACATCAAAATAGCAAAAGATGAACCTCTGGTCCAGCCCTCTTCTCCTTCTTCTTAACATTTTCGTGTTCCCTAAATCATCTTTGATTCTTCTGATCACTGAACTGTGCATATCCAAACTCTCTCTATATCTTGCCACTCCTTGCTCTATCCACATTACAGCAACCACCCAACTATCCTCCTCAACACTGCACCACCCCAGACCCTTGCCCATTTAATTACCATTATATCTGCATCATCCAACTTATTGTCCTTCTCCTATCCTCAGCTTCAGGCTGTTGTCTAGCTTCACTCATTCCCCTAAGATATTTTTTCAGGTTGTTTTTTTGCCCCCCATACATACTAACTTGCTTTTGTAAAAGTACAAGTTGGATTTTTTCATTATTTCTAATTCCTCCAGAGAATTATTTTCTGTCTTGTCTGGTATTTGCAACTCCTCCTAGTTCAGTATCAGCTGCAGAGTTTGTGAACTTGTTCTCTGTTCTCTCCTGGAGATCATTAATGAAATATGAAACAAGACCAACCTCACGAAAGTCCCCCTGGCACTTCTCTATCCACAACCTGATATGCTGCTCTTTATCACCACCCTTTACTTTATTCCTTGAGCCTGTTTTCAGGCCACTTGACAGTGTTCATATCCAAAGTAATTTGAATTAATCTGAGGGTAAGATTTCATGAGATGCCATTTCAAGTGCTTTACTAAATTTCAAATCCATTAGAACTTCTAATTTGCCTCCCTCAGCAGATTTCCGTGCGTGTACATACTAGCCCTGTTTGCTTGGCAAAACCTCTGTATTCGTCTGTTACTCTTTGCCCGTATGTTATAACTGCAGAAAATGGGAATGTGGTCGGGCGGGTTTGTGCATTGAGTATCTGCCTTTTGTTGGAAAATCCAATTTTTTTCTAAAAAACAATTGGTTTTTCTCAAGAAAATTGAATTAAAAATTTGTGTAGCACATATAAAAACATTCCTCAGCATTACAAAGTAATTTTTCTTTTGGCAGGAAAATTGAGTCCTTTTCGATGCAACCAGTTTCTTATTTAAATGTCCAGCTTCCTATGAAAACGTGGACTGAGGTATACTGCCATACCGAAATGCATTCACTGCTTCCATGGAGGGCATCAAACAATCCATAGACATCAAATAACACATCAAAACCAACTAATCTTATCCAGCAAACATGATCCTGAGTCTAAATAACTACCTACATATCTCTGTCTAAAAGCTGTTATGAATAAAAACTATATCCCAGCTGTTCTTTACAGTGTTACTACCTGTCAGGTCATGCCTAACTGAGGTTACTTTATCCTGCTGTTGAGCAAATTAAATAAAAATTGTTTAGGAACTCTCATTTCCTGTGCTCGAGAAGAAAGTAACCTTCTTATATCTCCTTTTCTTTTTTTGTATTTGTTTTGGTTTTTTTTAAGCACCATACAAAAGACTTCCAAATTTTCAGGAACAGTTGCTGGCTTTAATGATATATTGCAGATCCTTGTCAATATCTCTGCTGCTTCACACTTTTATTTCCTTAAGAACACTCGGCTGAGTACCATCTGCTCCTGGTGATTTACTGCTCTCGAGTTGCTGAAGTTGCTCCGTAACTTCATCCTAAGAGACTTCAATTTCTGTTATAAGGCCACACTGATTTCCTGTGGATAGTGTCCTTGGGACAGGAATTCCCTCATCATCCTCTGTGGTGAAGATGGACACAGGATATTTAATTTCGTTTCTCTGCTGTTCCACTTTTTCAGAAGAGGTCAGAGCCATGGCTGGATGGCCGACAGGCACAGGGGACTTACAGGTGCCTTTTTGTTTTCTACAGAGCCACGTTTTACATACTTCCTACACTGCCAGGTACCTGCACCTTTCAGATAATTTCTGCACTCCACCTCAGGAACCTTTAGCTATAACTGATTGATCTAGTTTTTGCATTTTTTGAAGGAAGTGTCTTGTCTTGAAAAGGCAAAACATTTGGTATTTCTGCTACATGTATGCCTAGGATCCTGGTGGCATTTCCATCATTTAACAACCACACTTCCAATTTGGAAAAAAATGTTTTTTTCCTCTCTTGCTGTGTGAAAAACCACAGAAACAATAGGAAAACAGACCAGATGCAAAATAATTAAATTGCATGTACATAATGTACAGGGCAAATATGCACAGGGCCTGATCTAAAGCTAATTAGAAGCAATGGGATGTCACCCACTGATGCCAATGGAATCTGGATCAGGCCCAAAGAAAGTACACACAAAAGCAGAGGGAGTTTTTTGTCTCATCTTTCAGTTACAGTAATCATAGGTGTTGTTTGTAACAGTAGTAGGTAACAAATTTTCCAGTAAAAGTGTGATTTTTAAGTTGACAGTGTCCCTTTAAGCTTATGCACTTCTTCACTTAAGTATGCCAGATTTACTCTCCCCTTTCTACTTTTCCTTGCTCAGAGGTATACATACCATCTGTGCATCTAATATGGTGTTCTTAAATAGCCTCCAGAGAGATTCAATGCTTCTTTTTCCCCCCTTTTTAAACTTTCTCTTGTTTAACCCTTTTCCTTGGTATTTTAGAACCTCCTCTTGCAGAGTTCCTGGTCCTTCTTCTTCAGGATGAAGTTATCACCTTCATACACTGAAGTCAGTAGTACAGCTGCTTGTTCTTTTAATGCTTGTACATTAGTCAAAACTCATAGGGAGTTGCCTTATCAAGGCAGTGATATTGATAAATTGCTTCTGCAAAGGGAGGCATGAGACTGAACCATTCAACAATAGCCAAAGTCGACCATTATTTTAATACTACACAATTAAATAATTCAAGCCTTTCTCCTCATAAATATTTAAATGTTGGTGCACTGTTTTAATCTCTAGATTAATCTTTTAAGACTTATATTTCTAGTTCTAGGAGTTCTCTTCCACCTAATCATTAGTAGCACTGTGCACCACAGCTGTGAAAGCCTGGGGGCTAAATTAAAAATAATAGGAGTTATTGAGACTGAGTTGTTGTTTGATTTCTAACTCAACATTTCTAACTCAACCTTTTTCATTTGAGACTCCAAATTTCAAGGGAAAGCAGGGCCACAGGCATACAGGACACTGCAGTGCTGCATCCATCTATGTGGTAAGAGGAAAATTACCGCACTCAGCCTATCTAATGGAGATGCTGAGTCCTTGGTGGTTTCCCACGCTCCCCAGGAAAGCTGCACCAGGCTACCACGCCCCACTAAGGACCCTTTCCCTTGCAAAGCCCAGAGAAGGGCTGGAGAGATGCTCTGCTCTGCTTCTGAAGTAAATGGACCACATCTCCCCCTCATCCTGTGTGCCAGCCAAAGGACTGGCTCCTGCCTGAGCATCTCCGCCAGCCCCTCTGTGTGACAGAGGCAGGGTCTGGCCTCCTGCTTCTTAGGCTGGAGAGTAAATAAACCAAAAACATCTGAAGAAACATGCTCCCCACCTCCAAACCCATCAAATGGCTGTTTCTAAATACTACTAAACAGACGAGTACATTTATTTTAGATACAAAATTGCATCAAGTCTGACAACTCACAACATATGTTTACTTTCAACTTAAATTCAAATAGGTGAGTTGTAAATGCTTGGGGTTTTGACAGAGCACCGACAGTCACTGGATGTATCTGGTCACCAAGTGAACAAATATTGGAGAAATTATTTTCTACTGGAAAGACATTTCACATTTTCAGACTTTTGCTCTATAAAACCCACCTCATTCTTCCATCAAGTTTAACTCTTGCACAGTGAGCATGGCTTGATTTATGGCAAGAAACTGACTTCAACTAACAATCCCCAGTAGTACATTTTCCTGTTCATCCAGCAGATTATAAGTTATATCCATTTGGCCTCTCCTAGCCTCATTTAAACTCACAAGGCCAGACTCAAGGTTAATGGGTGTGAGGGTTTCTTCAGTCTTCCCATAAACCAGCAGACGTTTGCAAACAAACCTAAAAGGGATGAAACTTCCCTGGCTAGAAGGGGCCAAAAAGATAGACAACGTGATTTACTCCCTTGGTCTGACTCAGTTTCATCCTTGAATTTATTGGAAGGTTTCTATGGCTGATGGAGAGCAAAGTCACCACACTGGGAGTGTAATAGAGTGATTAAATACAGACTGTCAGCTGACAAGAAATGTCGCAACACCACTGAACTGCTGCCTCACCTGCACAAATTACTTTGCCACTTGCGAAATGTGACAGCAGTGTCATCTCCTGAGACACTTTAGGACTAGAAATTACCCTCCACCTTCAGCTGGGCCCCACCAGTTTTTTTTACTTCTGCCCACTGTGCCACCCTGCCTGAGTGGAATTTTGTCCCATTAAACTACGCTGTTAATTCCAATTTCTGTATTCCACACACCCTTTCAGAAGTGTGTACGAATGGTGTTGCTCAAAACATTGTTCCTAATCCAAACACATTTTTGAAAACCATATTTGCTTAATTTTGGTTTTCAAATAAAAATATATAGAGTGAAAAAAATACTCAACCTCCTTTTCAATATTTCCCTAAGTTAATGAGCTGACTGATAAATGAACAGATGCCATTAAGGCAATAATTTATTCAAATGTCATGATATTTTTGAACAAACATTTAATATGCATTTCTTTATTTGCCCAGCTCATATTAGTATTAATGATTGATGTGTTCATTAGGAAAGGGAAGAATGGCACCAAATATAGCCTATGCAAATTAGATTCACTTTAGAGATCTACCCTAAGCTTTTGTCGGAATAAAGACTGTTCTTGATGCTCATTCTGTGTTGAATATGTGAAAACAAAGCTGAAAGGTGCCTAATTTCATACGAAGCCAAGGTTAATCTAAGGCAACCTGAGCTGAGACATGAAACAGAGAGCAATATTTTTTTGAGCAATTGGCTAGCTCATATAGGTTGGAACCAAAGGGGTTCAGAGGTAAAGTAAGCACCGGTGTGTATTATATCTGCTCATTTTCTGAATGCATCATTGTTATTCATTTAAACTCTTTAATCAAAAATCCCTTGGTGATGTAAAAATATCGTGGATGCAGACCATGAAGGTCTATCTTGCCAAACTTTTAAAGGAGCAAAAAGTCTGTTATCCTCTAATGTCCTCCTCTCCCCTTCAAAAATTCATCCTAAGTGATTTAAGACCTCAGTAAAGCTCTTTAGTAACCTCCAGAAAAATGGCTACTGGCCATATTTCTCTCTCAGTCACTCTGCAGCTACCAACTTCTTTCACTTCTCCAATACCAAGGTGTAAGAACATCTATTTAAATCCAAACCATTGCTCTAAACTGCATTCACCCAGTGTGCAAAAAACTTAAAAGCATTTTCAGTCAAGTCCTAACACAATTAGTGGTTTTTGTTGTACCATCTGTATGCAAACAAAACCTGCTTCTGGGAAAATGGAAAAGCGCAATCGTTGAGGCTGTCCAAAACTGATGTGAGGACACCTCGCATAAACTGGTAGCTTTGTTTGAATCAAATGCCTGCCCCCCAAGAGGCATCTGTAATTAGCATATTCATCTTGATATAACCAAAGCAGCCAGAATGCAACACGACTGATGTAATGTGACACGGTGGTTAAAATTAAAAGTGAACACGCCTTTTAATTGGATTGGATACCTGCTAGTAATTCAGACAATGGGAATTTGATTCAAATTTATAGTATTAAATGGCAGCAGATGGACATTAAAATGTCCATTGAGTTTGCAAACTGACAAGCACGCTGGGTTTGCCAGATCCCTTCATTAAGTCACTGGTGGCATCAGTCAGGTGCTGCTGCCCATTTCATTGTTAGCAATGGCAATACATTTTGCTTTGCTGTGGGTGAGCAGCGAGATATTCTGACTGATGGCCTCGGTAGGTTCATTTGGAATTTCATTTGCCTCTTCTAATCACGAAAAAACCTAGCTCTGGAAGCAGTTCTATGAGATCTCTGGGTTTAGCATCCTGTAAATAGCAGGGCCAGCTGATGACAGCAAGACGATGCCAATCTTCGTTCTGACCAATGCCACCCATTTTTTTCACAGCTCAGGATTTTCTTAATATTTCAGTCTTTGTTCCAGATTCTTGGTCACTATCTGCAGCCTTCAACCCTCCACAAACTTTAAAAACATCTTCTGAATGAGGTTATTTTCCTCATCCCTCCTTCTCCAGCCAGTTCCTCCAAGAAGTTTGCAATTGTGCCCCACACTTGAGCTGTTTCCCCTGCAGACTCAGCGTCTCATCTGCATTCACTCATCAGTGCTCATTTATATCTCAACAAAGCAATCACAGCTATGGAGATGTTTGTTGTCTTTTTCCCCTCTACCTTCAAGCATTTGCAGGAAACCTTTTTAATTGGCTGCTGTGGCAAATGCACGCACGCACACACGCAGATGTGCACACACAAATACACGCACGCACGTTCTACGCAAACCCACGGTAGCAGAAGCAACTTCCTGAACCATTTATTAAATCCTGCTTTTCTCTACAGCTCCACAGAACCAAATATGGACAATTGCAGGCAAAGATGGTGGGACACCTGCTCTGCACTGACCTTTCTGAACACCTGATTAATGCAAGTTAAATCTCTAGGAGAAATAGATTTTCTATTCAGAGCCCCATGTGTTTCAACTATGGAAAGGGAGTCTAAAGGATCAGCTAAGCTTTTTTTTTTTTTCAGGGCATTATTTGCATGAAGTTGCTTTAAGCAATTTTCTGAATTTCAATGAATAATGATCACTTTACAAATTAAATTTTGTAGATGCATAAGAAATAGATGAAAGTAGCTTTTTTTTTTTGCCATTACTCATTGACTTAACAGTGATATTGTTAAATATCTCTCATGCACTGTTAGGCTGCACAATTAAGCTTGAAATCAAGAGAACTTTCTCTGAGAATCCTCAGTAATAATTCTGGAGAATGATAGCTGCTGTTTACTCCCATATTTGTACATAAATGTCCATATTATCACTTAGTGATAGATATTAATTAACAAAAAAATTATGCAGGCAAGAGCGCTAAGGCTATATGATGTTGCATATCATCTTTAAATATAGCTTGAAAATGTGAGGAGTCATCTAATGCAACAGAACTCAGAACTAAATAAATATGTATGACTTCTTACAGCACCATTTGATAGCTCACATTCATTTTTGCCACACAGATGAGATAAAGGACCCTAAACCACACTCCCTGTCTGCATTACTATCACACAGTGTAGCCCATCACTATACTTTACAGGGAGAAAAGGGTCATCCTTGTTTACATCTTCATGGTGCTAAAGAGTAGCTTCCTTTTACTTTTTGATTTATGCCTTTTTATTTATTAGTATGAATGAAATTGGACTGCACTGTAAACAAAAACATCTATCTTTCTTCTTAATTGGGAGGCAGTGTGAAACAGGGACAAGGTCAAGTATAAATTACCGCCTGAGAAACTTGCAGTCACTATGTCTCCAAAGTCTTAGTCAAATCAAGTAAATTATTCTTTAACATATCTGTGAACAGAGTTTATAACCCCTGTGAAGTCAGTCCCAGTTCTACACTTGGCTATTTGGTCATAATAAATTTGTTTTCTGACCCATTGAGTCAAACAACTTAATTTCAAAATTAATCTTTTCAAGCTTCAGACTCACTGGATCCAATTATGAGTCCAACTGTTCCTTTTAAATTTCATATTCTGAAACTTGGTGGTCTAGTGCTTTTTGCCCTTACATGACTCTTTGGTACTGAACTTTGTATTAGTTGGCCTATAAAATTAAATCTAAGAAGGAAGCATCCAAATCTTATATCTTTGCTTACTAACATTAGTCCCAAATGCTCGCTTTTCCAGCAAAGGTTCCTTTTAATTGGTATTATTATGCACAACAGGTTGTCATTATACAGTATTCATTATGTGTATTTGACTGGGCAAACTGATCAAAACAGGGGCAGGAATTCAGATTTGTGTTATTTTTGTTTGGGCATGGCAGTGGTGTTATTTTTGGTTTCTTTCTAAATTGGATCTCGTCTAAATACTTTGGGTTTTGCTTAATGGGGTAAAAGCCTCGATTTTTTGTCCATTTATCTCTGATAATTTAGATAAATTTATTCTTTTGGGAGAGCCTTTATAATTTCAAAACATATATATTTCTATTCTTGCAAGGCATGGCTGCTGGCTGATACAAGTTTAAACGGTCATGGCTTTAAAATACCTGGAGCAAAATTCGCATTTCTTATAAGAAAAGCAACTTAAGGTTGCACCAGTCTTCTTCCTTACAAATTTCTCATTTCAGGCATGAAGCTCCCTAAAAACCCTGGCTATGCATGGATGCAGAGGATACAGGGACCCAGCTTCCAGAGCACAGATAGACAAGACTCCAGCAGGACAAAAGGCAGGAAAGCCTGATAGGCACCTCTGACTTAACTCCTTGGGTTCAAAGCTCCCAAGGCCAGGAAGGTACCAGCTTATTGCAGTGTGTTGCTACTCTTGCTAAACCTAGTGCTGGAAAAGGAAAGGGCTGAGGAGTTAGAAGCTGGGAGCAGCCAGTGCCCAGCTGACCTGGGGCTTTGTGGAGCACTTTCAGGGCACTTCAGTGTGGGCTCCTGCCAAGCCTTCTCCCAGCTGGGAATCTGTGGCATGCAACACTGCAGTGTGCATTTGCCCTGTGTATGGGAAAAGATTTTTTTATTAGGATGATTACAAAAGTCCTCATTCTGAACACAGCAATTGTCATTCAGGGATGCCTAATTCACAGCATTACTTTGTGCTGTTTTGAGGCATTAGTGATGACTAATTCTTTATTGCTTAAACAGTCCTATCATCTGAGGCAAGCACTTTTTACAGCACTTCTTATCTAGGGGAGGGAGGGAAGACTGCTTAACGTGATCCATTAGGAAACTGAAGCTTTAAATAAAGTGACCACAAAGTCCTATCAGCTCCCAGAAATGCAGCAGCTGTACATATTTAATGTAATACAACACTATATTGTGGCAGAGATCCACTGTTTAAAACATGCATAAGGCAGGTGAAACGTGACTGTTTTGCTCCTCTGTTTGAAAAATGAGAAAGTGTAGAGTGGCATAACTCCTTAAAATACATAAATAAGCATTAGAGTCATGGAGAAGACAGGTATGCTGTTGGAATAGCAGTAACAGAGCAAAGGCCAGCAGTTAAATCTGAAACTATTGCATCCTGGTTCTTTTGATCTTATTCCTCAAGACTCCACTCTGTTACTAACAGGTGAAGTGCAAAACCAGAAGCGTGAGGGTCTGCTAAGTTCTACTGTGCTGGTCTTCATTTAACAACAGCACTTCCTAAATATCCTGTCCCCGGATCATGTAAAGCCATAAACATACATGCAAGGGGCAGCTACAGATTTCCTCTGCTCAGTCAGATCCTGTGAAATTCCAGGTTCCACAGGTTCAAAGAGAAAGAAAATGTAACTCAGTGGCTTAGCTTTGAAGCAGAGCCAATCACCATGATAATGTTTTCTCATCATGTTTTGCCAAGTCCTTCCACATGACATTTTGTTAGTTTGAAGCCTCTTTAGTGAATAATAGGACATTTCACTGGGATATGCTAGTATATGAAAGTATTAAGAACATCTATTGTGTTTATATTATGTGTATATGTGGGGGGTGTGTGTATGTGTGTATATATATACACACACACACATAGAAAATAATGAATACAGAGAGCTTTCTGGATGGAAATATTTGGCATCTTTCAGAAGAAGTTAACAGAGGTGTAGGAAAGGGAACCAAGGAGAATGTGAAGCTCTAATTCCTCCTTTCTAATAATACAAGGACAAGGAGGCCTCCAATAAAGCACATGGGTAATAAATAGTAAGTAAGGTAAAAGGGAACTTTTTCATATACTGCCTTTCTGATTGAATTCATGGTCATAAACTATTACTGAATTCTACTACTAATGGGTTACTAGAAGGTGAAGTACACCTAGGCATTATGTTAACATGCATTTATTTTCATTTAGTGGAGATCTACATCTATTATTTCAGGATCTAAGCTGTGGGTGAGAAAGAATACACCAACTTCTTTCATCTGCCTCTCCAAGGTTTACCAAATTGTCTGGTACACATCAGTTCTGGACACACAGGACCACCTAACCAGGATCACTGACAATGCCTCCATTACTAGGAAGTATCTTATCCACGTAAATTTGTGACTGGAAGTCACAGGAGCATCAGCTGACAGAGATCTGTATCCTGCCAGCCCTGAGTGTCTGGCCTGTGCCTTGCACGTTGTTAGGCACACTGAACTGCATGTGATGAAAGTGCACATGTGCACATGCACATACATCCAAGAGAGTTTATTTTCAAATGAGAGGCATCTAAGGAGCGCGTATTTCCCTCCTCTACACTTTTTCTAGATAAAAAGAATGTAAACAACACTCTTCACAGAATACTCATGTGACTTTTACTTGCCTGTCTGCTCCAGTAGACACTATGAGCTTGATTATCCAAGACTGCCACTAAAATTCCACTCTACTGATTTTTGCAACCTAATTCTTCAGGCTTTTTTTTTTTTTTTTTTGGCAGGATGATGTGACCCAAATTTATAAAGGAGGTTAATTTGCTATAAAATTGCATCTTGAGTCTAGAATCCATATGTACTTATTTGTTATTATGACAGATGTAAAAGACCAGATTTAGAGACCTGATGTCAGTTTGAACTTGACAGGCTTGGAATGATCTGAAGCATGAGGGTAAATGGCATCATTTAGAAAGCCAAAATGTAAAGAGTTTTATGAATGATAAACATTTCTAAGACAATAAAGTTACCCAAAGGCTTACACTATTAAGCACCAAAAGGGCACAGTTACTTTTTTAACAACTAAAAATTTGAGGTGTTTCTTCTCTATTTTTCTTTAAATGACATGTTACAAATTCTGCTACAGAAAAACAGCTGCTGAAGTAACCTAGAGGGCATTTTCAGGCACTGTGCTTCAGTGATTACAGCAATTTTTGTAGACATTCAATATCAGGATTGCTTTCTAATTTTAGATGGAGTTAAATTTAAATTGAGTAGGAGGGGCATTCACATTACTCTAGATGTTCTAACATTGCTTACCCCAACCCAAAAACTGTATAGTGTTTGAATTTTGTAGCAATGATAAGTTATTAAAAACTAGACACTTTTAAAGAATGAAACTAGAGTTCACTAGCAGCAGTGAAAAGATGTCCAGTATTGTGATGGGACTGAGACTTTGGCCCTAAAAGCATTTACCCACTGGCCATGATCCCAATGCCATGGGACTTGGTGGCACTGTCATACACAACCCTTATCTACTCTATTTCTCTGATACTTCCTCCTAGTTGTGTATGTGTAGGAAGTATCCTGAGACTCTAAGGCCAAATTTGGAGTAGTATATTAATGCTTATTAGTATTTAAATTCCCTGACTCTCACAAAACCAAAGTATCAAGCTGAGAGAAACTGAAAGAAAGAAGGTTAGTAAAGGGCTGACAGTCCAACAGACAATACAGATGGAAAGTGGTGGGACTGGGTGAAACAGAGAAAACAAAAGAAAAGAGTTTCTATTAGATGCTAAATGAGACTCAGGCTGGGCCTGATTAAAGCCATGTCTATTTAGGTTACATCTTTCCTTATTTCTCTTACCTTGTTTCTCTTGAAATATGCTCTTCGGCAAGCTGCAAAGCACTTCTCGCTGCAGAAGCATTTCACTTCACTTCCCATACTCAGGGAATAGCGCTTGATTCCAACTTTCTGGCACCAGGCACACATTATTTGTACATTTGACACATCATCTTCTACAACAAAAATATAAGAACAATGTTTACATGAGATGCAAACACCTTCCTCAGACATCTGCACACTTACTCTTACATACAAGCAGCACCAGCTCATCTTATTTCTAACTCCCTCACTGTCAGAGAGCAGAACTGTGCCTGCCTGTGATCACCAGCTTCATCCTCAGGCAGCCAGTGACCTGTGCCAGCCAGACTCAGCAGACTGGCAAAGCTTCTAAAATGGCAGGAAAAGATAATTAGCTTCAAAATTTGTGCACTGCTTAAAATGTCTGGAAATCTCGAGAACTTTTTACCACGCTTAAGAGCGCACAACTCTTTACTAAATGAGTAACCAAGACTGAAGGTTTAGCGGGTATTGCTGCTTTGTTCTTGTTACTTACAGTCTGCTGTAGTGAGTCCCTGAGATGCTCTGCTCAGCAAGCTGGCGATAAAACACAGCCAGAAGGTGCTGCACCAAGGCAGGTCTCTAACACGAGCCCTCTTCTAAATAAGAAGGAACATAAAACACCCCTTTTCTGTATTATTTTGAAATGACTAGCATACAAAACAGGGAGCTTTTGTGTGAATTCACCAGTCACAGAAACACAGACTTGAGCAAGGCAGAAGTTGCAGCACTGTGGCAAAATCTGCCAGGTTACTTTTCAGTCATTATGCTCATTGGACAAATTTTAATTCAGGCAGAGTTCCCGAGCCTCTTTCAAGCTCTTCTCTAACATGTGTTACAAATGTGGCATGTGTGCCTTCTGCCATGTAAAAATACCCCACAGCTTATTTACTAACATGCAGCAATATCTTTTTGTGGTCATCATTCCCACCTCAGCTTCACAGACAACAGCAGTGAATAGTTAAGCCTACTAAACAGATCAAGTCAATAAGTTAGCAGGAATCTTTCTGACTTAAAACTCAGAATTCTTCAGTTCTTATGTCCAGTTTATGATACTGAATGACCTTTCAGTTACAGACAGCAGGCATTGTCTAACTTCTGGGAAAAAATATCCCTGGAGACTAATTGTTAAAGCAGTTCCTGGTCCATGAGCTGTGGAGAATTCATAGCTTAGAGGTTCTGTCATGCAGCCATCCTATTTCCCTATAAAGGATTTGTTTTTGAAGCTACGCTGTCATCGTTCTGTAAAATTATTGGCAAACTAATTTTTAGCAGAGTGATTTGGCTTCTTTCCCTGACTATCATAACTCAGAACTACGTGCTGCATTTTACTCACCTTATTGGAATAAATATTGCCAGTTTAATAACTTTTTTCCTTCCACAAATTGTGTTATGATTTACAGCTACAAATAAAATTCTACAATGTAAAATAATGACCTTTTAGTTTTAATCAGACTGTCTACCTTTAAACCTATATTTAAGGCCAAGTTATAGCACAGATTTGTGTTTAATGTATTGTATCACTTACCCTTTAGAGTGGGATTTGCCAGTATTATAAGCACCTTCATATACTGAACATGAAGGGAAATCAAAACAATTTGGCCAAAATTATCACTAGCCATCTCTAGGGCCAAAAAGCCTGCCCTGAGCTGTCTGTCACACCAGCCAGGCATGCAGGCACACAGAGCGCTGCTGTGGTGGTTTTGCATGGGGTCATCGCTGCTTCCTCTGCAGACTGATCTTGTCCAGGATGCCAGCTGCTCCAGCACAGGCCTAGAGCTCTCCCCCCATTCTTACCCTGAGCCATTTGAAGTACTTATCTTTTACAAAGGCACCCTGATGCAGCTACTTTTGCACCATAATAAACCAATTCCTTACAGACAGAACCTGCCCCTTTGAATGTACCGGGACAACAGAAGATCCTCTGAATCAAAGGAACCAGACAGCAGACTCTTGTTTCAGATAACAGTAACATATATTCCCTGACTGATAAGAAGCATTTTATCTCTGGAAAAGAGAAGATCTACCAGTGATACCTTTCTAATAGCCTTCATTTCTGGTGAGAGGAACACTCATAAATGAAAAAAGAATATTACAGAGCTGAAAGAGAGTTCACTGGCAAAGTAGGTGCTGAAGTAGCTCTTTTTGAAGCAGGTTAGCTTGTCTGGGGCAGAGTTTTTAAGGGGAAACACAGAGATGCACCACTGGGATTCTCAGGGGCTTTCATGAGTGATTTGATAGGGGGAACACCTCAGCTGTCATTCAATTCCTGTTCACTGATTCACATGAACTGTCTCCCACAGATGATGAGAAAGACCCACACAATTGTTCATTTCTAATTAGACAGGCTCCCAGAAGCAGCTGTTTACATGGAAAAGCCACATTATTCACTTCTCTGCACTTTTCTGCAGGCCGTTATGCGGGATAGCCAGGTTCAGTCCACCTCCTTCTACCAAAGACCCTCTAAGATACGTCCTGGAACGGGGAGGAGAGGAGAGGGAGAGAGACCTTTTGTGTCAAGTTGCTGTCTTGCCATGCCCTGTCCAGCAGAACTTCACCGCCACCTCACAGAGAATCCTTTGAAGCAGCATGGCTTCATTTGTGGTCCATGGATCTGACAGTCAAAAAAATAGCAGAGCATGGTCTACAAACTACTAGTTCCAGCCACTGTATGCACTTCCAGGAAGTGATATGTGATATCCAGGAAGCATCATCAATATTAGTCAAAATGGTCATCATTTTGAAAGAAGGAAGGGGGAAAGGGAAGGAAATAGGCTAGCTATATACAAAGAACTCAAACTATTTCTCTATTCTACTCCTTTCTCTCCCTAGTCATCAAACAATGTTTTCATTTCATGGTAACAGTAATAATAGAACTAGATGCCCCTTCAATTTAATAGACTCAGGAACACTGCTACAAAAGGATTAACTGAGTATGGCCATGTGAAGCAGCCAGGAAATAGCAGTACTTCAGAAGGGGGTTCAGAGTACACACTTCCTGGGACAGGACACTAATACACCACTTTTCAAGTCATCTTTGCTCCCTCAGGTGTACATTTGCCCAAGTCAATTTTTGATGCAACTCTAACTTTTTGTTAGAGTTGAATGCAATTCATCAAGTGAAATAGAAAACATCCAGTATTACATTTCTATGGACATCAACCGGGTCCAGCCCAGCAGGAGGAAAAACTTGGTCTAAAATCAAATGCTTTCTTTCAGCTACAAGTGATGCTAAGAAGAGCAGACAAAGGAAGCCATGCTTGGTACCTGGGAGAGTACAGAGCTGTGCCCTATGGGTGTGGATGACAGCTGGGGACAATGATAAAGGTCCAAACCTGTGTGCTTTCCTTCTTCATACCAGTTGTGGTAGAGATCTGAGCAGACCTTGGGAAAAGAACTAATAGGAATGTTTTGTTACAGTGTATTAAGCTCAGCGACCAAAAATCAGGACTGCAACACTGACAGAAAGTATTATTTCATGTATTTCTACCAGCAGTAAGAAGCAATAATGTAGTCTCAAAACATTAAGACTGTGTGAAGTAAGAAAAGACAGAGTCTTGGGATTTAAGTATTGTCATCTGCTAAACACAAGCTGGAATAATCTGAAACCAGAAATTCATATCTTGCATTCCATGCAAGATAAAATTCCTCTCACTTTTTCACAGACCTTTGTTTTTCAAGGCCAAATTCTTTGAAAATCACTTTACCAGATTCCTGCCCTGCTTTCAGGAAAATGTATCAAATCCCTGTTCCTAGAGTGCTCAGCTGGAAGAACTTGCTGCTAGGAGATCACAGGGAAGCAGGAAATCTCAAATCCAGTAGTTTAAGACTGGTTATCTGTCTTCAATCTTTATTCTAATCTTTTCCTGATTAGAACTGCACTAAGAAAGCTTCTCCACAGTAATTATACCAGTTTATTACATCGGCAATGGTCTCCTTTGTTCATAGTCAATCTTTTGCTGGTAGTCTAGCTTAGCATATCTGCTTAAAGTAACATGAGCTCATCCTGACACCATGCCTACATCCATCATGTGAGCTCTCACTGGAGCAGCTCTTCTGATGAAGATCATTCACCATCACTTTTAGGACTCATATAGCTATGCTGACACATGTTTGTAAAGTACAAAAATATCATTTGCAAGTCCTGGCACAGATAATTTTGATGTGAAAGAAAATACTTCTTAATAACTGTTTTTTTTTTCCCCTCCATCTGGGCCTGCAACCTTATGACCTGCTTTTGCAAAATGTTTAGCATGCTCTCAGATCTGTCACACTTATGACAGATAGCATGGGCACTCTTACAGGTGAGACAAAGAGGAGATGGGACTGACACAACTGAATAGTAACACAAGGGCTTTCAGCAGAACATACATATTGCTGTCCTCTGTAATTAGACCAGGTAATAGAAAGATAAATTCTTTCTACATACTGCACAAGATCTAAATTTCCAGCCTCTACTTTTCTGTGTTCTCAACTCTTCACAGGGAGAGACCTAGTGGGAGTCACAATATTGTGTTTTTCTGCTTCTGGGTTGTGTCATTACAGGTGGAAGAAGTACTCCCTGCACCCACCACACAGATACTGTTCAGTTACATCTCCTTGTGGTTTTTATCCTGTGTGTTTTTCATAATGAACAATGCAATAAACACGGAATGTTTGCAGTGTTAAATCATGTTCCCAAAGGGAGTAGTTTGTATAACAAGATAAAATTATCACATTATAATAACTAAATATGCATCAGTCTAAAGCATGCTTCAATTAATCATCAAAAGTTTGCACCGCCTCTTTAGGTCTTAATTAAGCAGAATGTTTGGTACTTTTTTCCTTTCAAACCCATGTGAAGGAGCTGCAGAAAATTGTTCCTCTTAAACCCAATGAGCAGCAGTTTACACTAATCGATCTTATATGGAGCCGTAATTTAAAGAGGTGGGGGGAAGTTAAGGAAGGCAATGAGTACAATGGAGTAAATCCATCATGAACAGCCCTGTCTCTTTATCTAAGCAAACCAGCATGATCTATGGTGTTTAGTGCAATGTTCCTAAAATCCCTACAATTCTGGAGTTAAATCCTGATCAGTTTACTAAGTTTTAGGTTGCAACACTCTACTAATACTGTTTTGAACTGAGATGTAATTTCAATTTTAACTCCAGCTTCAAAAAGTTGCATGAAACTAAATGCAGCTACAGCTCTAATCCTGCTTATTATGATGATTCAAGGGCAGGTACCTCAAAACTTTACTTTCCATATTTCTTTGCAAGAAATTCAGCAGGAGATACTCAATTCTTCTGGCAAGAAGATAACATCTCTCCCGAAGGTGCCCAACCACAGTACCACTATGCAGAAGGAAGACAAGGAGGATGGAGTGTTTGGGACTGAGATCTCAAGTACATCACCTGGACTGAGTGAGCCTTTGTGAAACCTGTACCTTGACTGTGGTTGTATCCATGATCTGATACAAAAAATATTTTGGAATCCCATCCCTCCTCCATGTCTCCCAACCAACCAACTCATTTCTGGCATGAGTATCATTCCATAACGCTATCAGAAGCCATGTCTCTCCACTACTACTTTCACCTACTTTCCTCTCTTTTTGTCTTTGCTGCATCCCACCCCTTCACACAGGCAGTTTGGATCTCAGATTTTTGGGAAGGGAGCTATAATAGCCCTTTTACTTTGAGCTTGGAACTGTGCTCAATCCACTGGCGTATATATATCTTTAAATATTTTAGGTGCTTTCACTATTACTTTCTAATGAAAAGCTGCAAAACTTCCTTTTTAAAGACTTTAGATCTCAACTTGATTTGAGCATCTGCAGCAATAACAGTAAGGGCTCACTGTTTCCACTGGGACCTGTCAGGATTTCAGAATTGGATAATTCTGAGTTACCCACCTGCTGCTCCTGAAATCCCAGATCGCCATTGAAGAAAACCAAGTAGTATGTATTCAGATTTTTCATCCCCAAGTAGTTCCTGAGGTTGTTGATACCAACCAAGGCAGAAACACCATTACAGTCAATTTTCTTACATCCAAAATGCTTTACCAAATTAATCTCAAACTAAAAAAGGTGAAGAAACAAAACTCCCGAGACATTGCTGCAGATCCCCCTGTGATATTGCCTTAAGCGCTGATCGTCTAAACAGATGGGGCACGTGACAAACTTAAGGTACAAAAAGTACCTTGAAAAAGTAATTACCAGAGGAAGATTAAAATATAGGGCTGACAATAGAAAGCTTGCTGCAGCCATTGCTATGGAAATATCAGAGCCTCTACAATGCATTTCCTTTTAAGGACCAGTCTCTTCAAGTTCACTACTCTGCCAATAAAGCAAAATGTCCCAGCCCCTTTTGAAAAAATCATTTTGGGGAACCACAGCCTGCCTACGTTATCTATGCATGAGCTGAGACACATTCTTATGCATAGTTCAGTAGGAACTGAATGCACAACACAAAAGCTGGCATTTAGGCAGGTTTTAAACATACAAACAAAAAAAGCACCTATTTCAGCTAACAGAGGGGGAACTCCCTGTGTACTTTGAATATATGCTATTAAGGTACATACATGGACTTCGTTATTTTCTTTTTAGCACAAAGGAAACATTTGGCCCTCAGAGAGCAAAAGACATCAACAGTGGGCTAGATGGGGCAGGCATCCTGGCAACCACTGGCATTTAAAAACCCAGGCAGTAATAACTTTAAGATCAGTGTAAATTTGATGATGTTTCAAACAGAAAACAAGAGAAATAATTTGAACAGTAGCAACTATAGGATTTGTTGCAGTGGTCTTTATCAGAGGGCAAAACCTACAGCTGGAGAAATTGTAACGCTGTTCAGCAACCAGAAAACACTTGTAAAATACTGAAGAGGGATCCAGAGCACAGCAAAATGAAAGTCTCCTCTATATACAGACTTAACTAGATCTGATAATGTGGTCTTTACTTAAGGAAAACTGCCACTCAGTTCTGCCTGGAATCAAACTTCATGCTACTGTAGTTAGAGATCCAATTCCTCAGTGAATTTTGACAGATGATCTTGGAATTCATTTTTAGTGGCCTGCTAAATACCATTTAAAACATCGTTTACACTTTCAGATTCCTCCAATGCAATTTAGATATTGAGAGAGGTTACAGCAGGCTGTTCCAGAATGTTTGTAGGGCAGGAACTCTGCTTATTCCCATATGTTGCATAAAGTTACTCATCTGCACTTGTATTTACAAAATCTCCTATAAACTTTAATTCTAAAGTGATGCTAAACCATAACACAGAAAATCACTGATTTCTTTCTATAAAATAACTAAATACTTACTTTACTAGCAGATTTGAATCTGATATTTCTTTGCCAGCCTACAAGTTGACTGACTTTACAAGTCAGCAGTGGAAATGCTTCTCCTTTAAGACATCTTGCCTCATTTAGATACCATTCCTCCATCCCAGTCCTCCTTCACCTTAAGTTTCTGATATCTTCTGGTACAACTCCAGTCATTATAATTTGGAACCTAACATTATGTCGAGACACTCATCTGTGGGTTGTATGATTTACATCCCCTTTCCTTCTCTAAATGTACTTGGTATCTTGTGAAAGCCTTGGGAAGGAGCATTATTTTTCCCTTGTACTTTTTTCCTGTGTGGAAAGCTCAGTCAACTGCATGACACCATGCTTTCTGCCTCCCCTTCTACTGTGTCCCTTGGCAGTGTCCTCCCCTCACAGCAAAACATCACAGGAACGGTTCTTGTTTGGGATGCTCAGAGCAGCCAGCACACTCTGTGCATCACCTGTACACAGAAGGAGGCAGGAAAGGGAAGGATTTTGTCGACCCTCATGCTCAAAGGACAGACCAACCAGCAGTTGTACCCCCCACCAGGGCACTACCATGGGGATCACAAGATAAAACAAATCAAAGAGCACTCAAAGAAATGGGAAAACTGAGACACCATAGCCTCCAGCAGGTGCCAGGGGAAGGAGGCAGCCTGTTCTCACCCGCATTGAAAGAATTTTTTGCATTCTTCTTTGACTACTCTTGATTTCAGCCTTCCTTCATCCCAGCTAACAAGAGTTGTCCAAACTTGCCTGAGCAAAAGGGCAGAGTCACCCTAAGTGCCCTCTCAAATTTATTCTATCATTAAAGGCTGCAGAATAACAGGAGGTTTGCACACTACATACTAAGCCATTTACCCCACACAACTGTGGTGAAATTTTTAGCTCTGGATCATTCCAGGCTATTGCATTTCTGTTCCTTGCTATTTCTATGTGACTTTTAAATTGGAAAAAACAACCAAACAAATTTAAAAAACCCACCAGCCTTCTTTACATTGCTGTGCAGAAAGTAAGTACCTTCTAACACCAAGCAGGACTAATCTTAGGATCACTTTGTTGCAATAGGCTGCACTCTAGACTACCCCTGAAGATCACCCAGACGCTGCTGCCAGGTCTAAACCTAGTTACCAGCTGGCTGGGCAAGATAGACTCTTACTAACCACAAGGAGACACTTACAGCAACTCTCCAGAGGCTGCATTGACTACTTATATGCTTCCAGATGCAGGTTGGATGGCTGATGCTGACTTACAAAGTCGTGTTTGATTTGGGCACTGTTCCAGTGTGGTCTATCTGCCTGGTGCTGCAGATCAGAGCAGTGTTCTTGCAGATAGCCTCCACATCTGAGCAACTTGCATTTTTCTGGTGGAGGCTTCCCATGACTGGATTTAGCATCCTCCAGCGACACACCATAACCTGAGTCTGTAGACGCTCAGTGCACCACATAGGGCCCATACATTTAACTCAACCTTTTCTGGGTTTAATTCTGAGGTACAGCAAGGAGAAAGTGCCTTTATAGGAGCTATTTATATTTGGTTAGTAGCATCCTAATGTTTACCAGAATCATATAAGCAAATTGGAACCTAACATTTCATTTGATTAAAACAGAAATCTGAACTGCTTGAAGATAAAATTTTACTCTGACTGCTCAAAATTATTTGTTTTTCAAATCAAAAACAAACAAACAAACAAACAAAACCCCACCAAAACAAAAACCACTTTACTGCAAAATAGGCATGAGGGGAAAAAAGGTAATTTTGTTAACTCTTCAAGGTTTTAGCCTGGTCATACAAAATAGGAATGCAAGCAGGACATTTGTTCAACGCTTTCCAGCACGCTCAAGGAAAACCTAGTCTGCTGAAATCTTCAATGACAGCTTCCTAGACAGTTTAGGATCAGCACTCCTTCCTCCTCTTTTTTAAACTAATAGCTGTTTCTGATAAAGAATCATATTTGCCTTCCTAGAAATCCTGTTTCCCTTGGCTTCCTGACTGTGTCTTTTCTAACTCTGCAACTGCTTTCAGTGCACATTGAAGAGTATCCTTCTTGTTTCTCTTCAGGTTTGTGAGCATCCCCCATGCTCTGCTCTCCTTCCTCTTACCTGTATTGAATCTTATCAGCAAAATTATTCAACTAATAATTCAATGGATCTGCTTATCCTCTTCAGATCATTACACTCCTGTCCAAATGAATACCTCAGCCTGTCTCTCTGACACCTCTTTACTCATGCTGACCCTTCCGTTCAAGATCAATACAGCAAGAATTAAAGTCTTAATAATTTCTCCCTGAGTGCTCACTCTATATTATTTGCTCAATAAGGATGGACTGCACCATCTTTCCTGTCCTTCAGGTTCATGATTTAGGTATCATTTTCACCTGTGGGCACTCCCTTTTGAGCTATATTGAAGTCTTGTAGATTTTTCTCCTGTATGATATCTAAACGCTTTTCTCATCCATTCACGAACTCTGGACACATCCTAATTCTTAGCCTCCCAGTCACTACAGTGCATCACTACATGGTGTTCTCTCTGGCCTGTAATGTAACTTTGCCTCTGTGTGTCCACACAAAACATGCTGCAAAGATCCCTTTTTCTGCCCAGCATTTTAACCTTGAAATTTTCTCTTGGCCTCTTTCTGCCTCTCTCTCCTGTCCCCTTACTTCATTTATCCACTCAAACATGGATAAACCCTTTGGTGTTTATGGTAGGTCAGTCATAGCCTGTCTGTCCCCCATGCTGAAAATGTCAACCTTCACCTTATTAATTAATGATGTAAATCTAATAATTTGCCTGCTCAAATCAAAGAAGCACCTTTGTGCTGTTTCCAAAGTCATCCCCAATGCTTGTGAGGGACTCCAAGAAAACATCCCCAGAGTTACTCTTGTCTGGCTTTGTATCACTCTGAAGTTTTCTGCTTTGATGTAGTGCCCACAAAACGGTGTCAAAGTGCAGTGCCAAGACCACTGCCTCGCATGCTGGCTCTCCTGGCACCTTTGTACTCCCTTTCCTACCAGTTGTTTCTTGCCAGGCTCTTCAGGGTGATCATGGCTAGGGCACCTACGCCCTAAGATAAAACAAAACCATTACTACCCATCCTTGTTGCAAATCCCACAAAGATGGTGATTCTCCTCCCCCTCCAATCCTCCCAAGCTTTGGTCTCTAAAACAAAGGTGAGATAAATACATTCATCTGCTCAGAAGTCATGGTAATCTAGTGCTCATTACTGATCATGGGATAAAGACAGAGGAGGCAGAGATTATGCATTTGAATCTCCCGTGCAGGTAAAACAACACTATTCATTGTTAATGAATTAATCAAAAACCTGAAGGTGGAAACGACTTACGAAGAGCTCTCTCTACACATTACCCTTAGAGGTACATTTGAACACAGGATCATATGTTGTAGGTGGACAGGCAAAGAACAGAAGGCAGTTGACTTGGCCAAGATTCCCTCGTGTCCACTTAACTACTGTTGCAGTAATTTGTTTTTCCACTTCATAGTTCAATCTCCTCCTGCTTATTTGGTGTCATAAAAATCCAGCAACTGTGGCAATTTGCACAATGCATGCTATAGCCTTGTGTTCACATACCACAAATTCAGCATTCTGGATTCATTCATGACTCAGATTGCAGGGGAAAATAGCTTGGGATGGCACAAGCCCTTGATTAAAGCTTTAGGGCCAAATCAACAACAGCTGAGGATCCAGCCCATATGGCCTGAGATCTTTAGCTGTGTAAAGGCTGCAGGAATGGGCCCAAATAGCTTTGGTAATTAGCAAATATAGTATAAAATAGATTGAAAGTCTTTGGCAAGGAGTGCATATTGAGTAACATTTGAAAATTATTCATAGCATATTATATACTTCTTTAGAGATAAAACTCAATGGCATAACAATAATTTAGGAGGGGCAACTGTAGTCTATTACATGACCAACAACAGGCAAACACTTTCTGGGATCAATCAGTATTTTGCAGCTACCTTTAGACAATGTTACGAAGGGCAGAGGTAACCGTCCAACATCTGGGACCTGATCCTACAAGCAGTTCTGCCTCTGCAGAAGCACTCTGGCACCTGCTGGCATCTCTTTAGCCCTGTTTGTGGAGAGCTGACGTTCTTGGGCAGGAGTTGCATGTCCCCCTGTATTCCTCAGTGCCTTGGTCACTCGAGAACAACCACAACACCACCCAGGGATGTCCACAGAAGCAGGACTCACCCTGCTCCTTTCTGGATTCACCAATTTTCACACCGTGAGAAGCAGTAAACAATAACACAACAATTAATCACCCTGGTGTAGCCATAAGAGCTTCTTTCACAGATTACAGCAAGCAGCATGCAGAGGGGAATAAATCATTTTTCATGCAAACTCTGAGGAATGGCATGTTAGAAAACCACTCCTGATAAAAATCTAATGAAAATGTAAAACATCTCAGTGCAGTCTCCTGGGTAGAGTCAAGATCATATTAAACCCTTGAGAGACAGCAGTCAGGGATTTCAATGGGAATCAAGAGACAGTTTCCCAGTATGAGCTTGTTAACCTGATATAAAGACATGATACTGGTTTGATGGCTTTGTCTCCTTCACTGTTTCCTTCATGCAGCCTATTTTTAATTTAATAATCTTCCATTAATTTAGTTAAAGGCTTTATTCACCTGAACAAAATCTTTATTTTTTTTTCCTAAAAGCAAATGCTGTTGAAGTGCTGAGCGCATAATCCAGCATGAGCAGTGTCACAAGCAATGGAAGTTTGTCATTATTGCATTTGCAGGAGTTTTTCAAGAATACTAAATTGATTAAAGCCACTCTCCCACTCATTTTTAAAATTCCCTGTGACTGGATTTTAATAATTTTGAAATCGGCCCTCTTGCTAAGACACCATGATCCAGTGATCTCAGGACGTTGTCAATAACAGTAACCATTTTTATATGTTCATTAGGATTTACCTGCTGGTGGCTTTATGAAAGGTGGTGGAATTAATGGGACAATAATAGGTACATTCCCATGATCCTTCGACCCTGCTGGTGAGTCTGATAGTCCATTTCCTGTGGCAAGCCCTGGGTAGCTTGGGTTTATATTGTACGGTGAAATAACACTGTCCTCAGGTAGTTTTGGTTTTGGCAAAGAATTTTCTGTAAAACACAAAGAATACATTGTACAGTATGACAAATAAATTTCTTAAATGGCCCTACGTACTTTCACCAATCTCTTCATTAAATTACATTTCCTAATACAAGAATAGTGTCCCAGGTATCGTCCCTTTTAAAGAAATTGATACTTTTCAGTAATCTTCAGAAGTGCTACATTTTTTTTCAAAATGAAACTCAAACTTTCTTTTTGCAGAAGGTAAAAGGTGGGATTATTTTGCCATGCATAGCCTTAATATGCCTGATTTAGTCAATGGCATCCTATACTTGTACTTCATTTCTACTATTTGCATGGTGATCATACTCGGTGTGCTGTGACTTCACCAGTACAAGGAGCATGAACTGAAGAATAAAAGAATTTCTATTCTCTATAAATAATATGGGTAGTATTAATGAGAGGAATTTAAAGAAAGGAACAAAACATTCAAATCACAGCAAAGTGTGCATAAAATGACGACAGTTATTATTCTAATTCTTTGATCCCAAATCACCTCAGGATTCTTATTTGTAGGAATTTCTCTAATATATCTCTTCCATGGGATTCCCTCTTCTCCCATCTCTCAGAAGAAGAAATGTGCTTTTTCCCCTCCCAAAAACTCCATACACCAAAAATTTCTACCTGTCACAGGCATTCGACATCTGTGGTACATAAAACATATGATTTGATTCATATGTTAAGTTAAATTTAAAAAGTATGTCACAAATTTCATCAAGCATAGACTAGAGCCAGTAATCATTCAGTAAAAGATGTATTTATTAAAACAGAAATAAATTAAGTGCATTACTACACAGGCACAAGTTTCTTCAAAGGTAGCTTAATGACATTACGTTTTCAATGAAAAATAAATATTGATCACCAATGTTGTTATAGAACTAACAAGCTGCAAACATTCAATTTTAACACAATTAGGTTGTTTCACCTTACCTCTAATTTTTTCCCCTTTTTTCTAGCCATCTGTCCCTCAAGCACTGGTCTCTGGTGCCAGTACTCATTTGCAACACTCACTGCATATAGTGCTGCTGCTGGCTATCAGAAAGAAAACCCAAACACTGCTGTCCACGAACACAGTGAAAAGCAGCACTCAAAGTGCATAAAAGCTGCTGGAATTCCCTCTCTTTACCTCACCTTTGAGAAACTCCTGTTGGATAAGTCAAGATGCAGCAATTTTCTACTCTTCTTATTCTGACGACAAGCCCCTATCCATTCCCTAAGACCGAGGAGTGAGAAGGCAAAAACCAAATGACTGAACAAACCAAGAGGCTCTCATCCTTTACATTTTGAATCACAAAGATTCAGCAATGTCTTGAACAAATTCCATCCATAGAAAATGTCTACCACAGTGCAGAAGACAGTATAGTACAAACATGGATGAGAAGCCTTTTGTGAACATTCACACGTGTTCCTACATGTGTGAATATTCCAGTTTAAAATCTTTCAATATTTTAAAAAGCTGTAGGCCAACCAGCCTTAGTATGGGAAGCAAAAGGGTTCCTTAAGGCCACCCTGCTAAGAAAGTACTCCTTCCTTTCTCCATTTGTGAGTAGTTTATTGATACCACAGGCACACGGCTTTCAACTGACACACAAAAGGCATTATTTGTGAAGATATATATCAATATTTATCAATACAACAACAGCAAATTTGTTAAGTGACTTTCCTCGTAGCCTATCAGCTTCCCTGTACCATAAGGTACTCTCAGATATTTTTATGTAAAGCAACCAAGACACAAGCAGCAGAACATGCTTCACAGTCAACACCAATCAGACAGGTTGAGCTATTAATCCTCCTTTACATGAACACAGAAACATGAAGTCTTGTTACCTTTGAGAACAGAAATGTGCTGGCGGCTTTCCCCATCTGCTGAGTAGTTCCTGAATTCAATATCTTCTCCATCTTTCAGTTCTACTTTATCATAACCATACCAGCCAAGGAGCTCATTCATAGTGTTTTCAGCAAAGTTCTGAAAGAGAAAAATTACCTACTTATTTATGTAATCAATAACCATTTGGAAGGAAGGGAGGACTGCATAAATCGAACCATATCTGTGCTACATGAGGAAGTGTCAGGTTTGGCCCACCTCCTCAAAGACTAATGTTCATTTCATAACTCAAGTGCATAAAGTGAAATGCATTTAAATCTCTGACTGGCACACGTAATTATGACAGAGACTCATATGTCTGTAATTTAAAGAAAATGAAAAGGAGAGTTATTTATGACTTTTGCTCTGACATTCAATGTCAGAAATATTTTAACATACATTCCTCACACAAACTTGTCTGTGTTGCCATAAAATATTTAAGACTGCAGCAAGAGAATAATAGAAAACTAGGATTTTTTTTTTCAACCAGCAGTTAATCAATCTTACTGTGTTGCAGTCTTTTCAGCTGGAGCAGGTCACTGACACAATTACAGTTCCTTGAGGTGCCCATGAACCAAATCAAATAAAATCACAGCAGACGTTTTTTCTCAGTTATAAACCCTTGCATAGTCGAAGCACTTAGAGATTCTTCACTGTGAAAGCATTCTACCATCATTTTTCATACAAACATTTCTTATATTTGTTTAAGAAAACCTTTCTCAATTTTGGTGTATTTATTTTCAAACCAATTTCCAAGCGGCTGAGTGGTTACATTTTATGTTTGTATGGAAATGCAAAGTATGGAACATGACTGTCATAACCCTCAATTTCTATTAAAAATATGTTCTCTAGGTCATAAGGCAAAAATATTTCTGTAGAAAATGCTCATTACTGGGCCAGGAGATTTAGTGGAGTAAGTTAAGAAATCTGCAGCCAGGCAACAAAGCTTTCTGAAACCAAATAGCACCACAGAGCTCTACAGCTTATGGATTTAGGAAACTTCCAAAGGAAACCAGCTAATGAATTATTGAGATGGCAAAGATCAGTTTAAAGTAGTATGACAACTATAAGTTGAAACAAAAAAGCCACACACAGAGCCTTTCTATTTGGTTTCTGAATTTTTTTTATTAACACTCTTCTAAAACAAATTCCAAACTTCATATTCCTCCAAGATCTTGACTTCTAAAATAATGCTTCTGATAAGCATTGTCTCCCAGGACTCTAGCAAAGGAATAAGGAGACTACAACCAAATGGTGAATGTCAAATTTGCAGGTTGCCAGATTTTGTCTAGTAACTGCTCTAGCTTAATTCTTGAGTGGGAGAAAGTCTAATGATAGAACACAGCAATTCTCCAGTCATTTAAACAAATAAATAAAATTAATCAGATGATAATTGCTTTTGAATTCAAAGCTACAGCAGGCGCTGTGTCCCAGAACCTTGGAGTGCTGCACTGCTCCTGGCTCATTCATCACACCAGATTACATAGGTGTTCCTGTCACTCAAGGAGTGCTGTAAAGCAGCTATAAGCAATAAACACAAGCAATTTGTACTCTTCCAAGAGTATCATCTGTGCAATTATGCTACAGACACATTTCAGGAAAAGAAAACCCAAAACAAAACCCCAGAGCAGACCCCTAAAGCATCCATTTCCTTTTGTTTTTTCCCTTTTGCATTTTCACCTTACCATCTGATGGAAGTCACAATTCTGTGGCTGCCCTGTGCAGCCCCAGATTGCTGGAAAATATTCCATCATCCCACCTCTGCTTCTAGACTCAGCATTATAAGTATGATATGTGAATTATGCCACTACTACAGTTTTTAATGAGTACAATGCAGTGTAAATGTGGCTAACAACTACCTAAATCATTTGAGTGATGCAGTGTTGTGTAAATACTAGCAAAATGAAAAGAATTTCTCAAAGTTGTTTTTGGTTGGTTTTTTGAGTTTTTTTAGCTTTTTAGAAAACTTTTCTCTTAGCATTGAAGAGTCCCAATGCACTAACCCTGTTTATAACCCATGGGAACCCAATAACAAAATTACCTGGACCTGGGGAGTCAAATCTCACCACTGCAGCTCACACAAAATGACGTGAAAGGGCCTGTGGAGGCCCAAAGGCAAGGTTTGCCAGTTTCCCTTGCTTTGCTAAATTTAAACTACAGAGACACAGCCCTAGAGACTAATCTAGCAAGGTTGAGACCAATTGACAAAGTCTTACCGATTTAAACCCCATGCAACCAAATTAATTGAGTAGCTCTAAATTTGCCTCCTGTGGATGCTTTGTGTTTTATTTGCACTGCTGATCAACTCAGACAATGAATAATTTCTAATTACTTGTCAAGGAATGCATAAGCAAGGTTGTACATATGTTTGTTTTTTCCTGAAAATTCATACATGCATCTTCGAAATGTAGTCAAAATGATGGTTGGGCTTGTAATGGCACCAAATTTAAGCACCTTTCACGTCTCATTTAAACTATCCATGATATGTGATGCACCAAAATGAACACTCATACTGACAAAAAAATACATTGGCTTTTGAAATCACTCATCATAGAGATCTGACTCTTTTATAAAATAGTAAATCAATAGCGTCTTTTCTACTAAATTCAATGAGAGTATGATGAGGTTGCATGCCAGCAATAACAAAAGTAAGCACCTTTTTAACACTGATTTCCCAAAAAGAGTGGCTTGGATTAAAAAAAAAAGTAAAAGAAAAAAAACAATTAAGCCATTCTCCTCCATAATTTATTTTACCTACTACAATGCTACAAGTGCACGCTTAATACCAGTCTCTCAGTGACTAACAGCCAGAGCTCCATTACACCACACTTTATTCACAGCAAACGGAAAGCATGACCCCATCCTCAGCGAGCTGAGTGTCAAACCTGAGAAATGTTTTTTTCCACACTCTCTTGCATAGATGGGTATCCAAAGAACAACATCACCTTCCCTCAGACTCCTGACTACAACACCCATTTGCAGAGATGTCTAACACCCTGACAGCTGAGATCATGCTGAAGCTGCTGCCCTGAAGCTGACCACTATTAATTCATTGTTTTAATGTATTTTCCCTTCTTCCATTTCAATGATAAACAAAATACACATGGATTCAAGACATGGTAACAAGATGGGATTTGTAAAGACCAGTGTGGTGGCAACAGTCAAAACACAAATGATGAGATAATTTTTCTCTGTGTGAATGCAGGGGAGGGGGAAAAGAAGAAAAAAGAAAAAAATAAAAGAGACAAAGACCAGTTTTTGGTGAAGCTAAGGAAAGGAAAAAAGCACATTAATACACAACCTGTACCTGCAGAGCAGAACATCACTGAAAGATATACAAGTTTCAAAGGCTTAGTGAAAGGAAGGGTGACAATTGTAACACTGAGGCTTGATAAAAGCAGGAATGCAGACTCCACATTGGAGTAGGAAAGCAGAAGCAGCAGTGATCAAGCAGGCTAGACAGGAGCCAGAGGAATTGCAAGATAATAGACCAGCCAAAGACCAAGGAGATGAGAAGGCAGGTGTGGATGACCAGATGGAGGATGTGCAAGGAGCTGCAATTCAAAGCTTCAGCAGGAACAGGACAGCAAAGGCACTGAGGTAGTCCATGCCTACTTTCAGACTCATTCCCCAAAAGGATGTGGAGTGCCTGCAGGACAAGGCTGCCACCCCAACCCCACAGCTGTGCCAAAGGGTTGTGATGATGTGAAAGACTAGTGTAGTCTAGACCTTACTCATAATCAATAAAACCTCAGGTCAGCAATCACACTGCTAAGCTGGGACCCATACATCCAATGAGCCCAAAGGGAGCCCCCCTGCAGGGACCCACAGATTTCATTGCAAATGCAAAGCATGGAGCCTAACTTCAGCCAGGTGTGGAGGCAATGCTCAGTGCCCTGTGTGAAAACAGAGACTGAGCCCTGGTGCCACCCACAGTGTGGGTCAGCATCAGAGCTGAGAAGAAAACCACAGAAATCCTGTCCCACGTCCTTCCGTGCTCATTCTGCCACGCCGTGCACCAAGCAGACAAGCTTTTGAGACCACAGTGGAAACACCAGTGCCCTCTGCAGCTGCCAGCGCACCCAGGCAGCTGGTTAACATCCCACAGGAGCCAAACCTCCTGCTCTTCTCTAGCTGACAGAGCACCATTACAGCTGCTGACTGCCCGAGCGTTCACTACGGCTGCGGCACAACCAGCTCGTGCCTGCCAAAGAAACTGGCCCAAAAATGCTCCGGTGGCCCCAGTCACACACCACAGCCAAAGCCCTTCCTTCCCAATAGATGGCAATTCCGCTTTTGCCCACTGCTCTGTCCCAAACCACTTACTACCACTGTGGGGCAATGTGTAATTCCCATATTTTAACTGTATGATTTCTCTATTCTTGTACTACACAGAAATATCTTCCCTCCTCGAAGAGCCAGGATAACTAACTGTTATGCTCATTGGTATTTCTACTTGAATTTGCTCCCTATTCCCCTGAAAGATGAAGAGGAGTGTGTTGATTCACTAGACTGTGGTTTCCCTCCTTTCTGACTTACATGCTAGGCAGTAAAAATATAATCACATTTATTCCGACTTTAGGATTCATTTCATTGTAACAGTACACTTACAGTTTGATTTTTTACATTACAATGCATCATTTCCCCAAATCTTTGCTAATTAATACATTCTCAAGCTATGCCATGCGTGTCTTTCCATCTTAGATCTCTTGACTTTCCTTCTCTATGAACCTTACTCACAGGGGGCAAGGCCTGGCTTCACCGAATGAGGCCTGGCAAACACGGAGGCAGGAAACACAGGGGAGAATGAGTCTGTCAGACTCATTTTCTTCTAGGTTTTACTGCTGAATGTTTATTTCAGATCTGGGAGGAAGCATAGTGGCTCCATTCCATTTCCTTGCCTGCATAACCCACTCAGTGCAGAGCCCCACAAATTCACTTTCCACTTTCACTGCATCAAGGAAATAAAAACATTTCTAGAGGCACAATACAAACCTGGATCTTTTTTCCCAGGCCTCACATTCTTTGCTTGTTTATGTTGTTGCCATTCTGAATTCTGTGATTAGACCTTTACGCTATCAGAAAGCAAAATTCCACGATGCTTTACTTTCCTTTGTCCTCTCGTGTACATTTGGTTCCGTATAACCCACTTTGTTTGGGGAAGCACTATTTCTGCAGTGCCCTGCCAGGTGAGGCTCCCTGTGCAGCCAGGCAACCCCTTTGCAGCCATCCCACAAAACTTCCATGAATACTCCACAGAAAAACCTTGGTCTCCCGAAATAATACAATTGATAAAGCCTGTCTGCTTTTCCACTTTCCCAAAGATATTTTTTGCTTTTCAGGAGAGAAGGGAGGAGTTTCCTTGGAATCTTCCAAGCACTCTGAGCAAACTGGCTCGCTCCAGGCGCAGGGCTGCTTACGCCTGCTTCACCACTTTCCTCCTTCTGAGAGTAGTACTTTCAAATGCCAAACAGGGACTATTTAAACACTAAACTGAAAGATATTCTGATGAGTTTACTATTAAATGATAACAGATGGGGCTGCCCTAAGCTCTAGGCAGCAGGAACAAAGCCCAATTTTAGATACAAATTAGTTATTGAGAATATTTATGGACAGCAAACTCCTTGGGCACATGGAGAAGCCCTGTGAAATTACAATGCAAATTAATTGCTTACCTTTCAACTGCTAGATACACATGGATACATTGCCTCATCTGTGCAGGAGAACTTTCAGTGCAATTCAGTACTGGATGTAACCTCACTTCACAGCATTGCAGAGCACCTAGCTATTCCTCCTGAGCAGCACTGCTTCCTGGCAGCAGGATGGCAAATGGAAATAAGCTGAGGAGAGATGGATGGGGGACCCACCAATGTGCCTAGGCAAGCGCTTTCATCAATTAAACTTCTACAAATATTTTGGTCTTAAAATAGTAGTGGGTTCCCTGAGGACAATAGGTTTGGATCTATGAGGTGTTCTGTTATTCAACAGCAAGTGAAAAATGGCACCAAACTGAATTTCAGAATAACTATCTGCTTTTCTTCCAAGGCACGAGGTGAATGCTACCTCTGGAAGAAAAACTGGTAAGTCTCATCTGAAGCAGGAAGGAGGACAAAAGAAAGAACAAGCAGAAAATACGAAAGAGTGGCTGTAAAGGTCACAGTGTAACAAAACAGTTCCTCGTGAATATATTTTTCATTGAAACGTAATATCAGAAAACTGTGCAGAGTCATGTACTTTTTGCACACAACATTGTATCAAATTAAAATTTGTTATAACCATCCTGTACATTAGGTTAGTGATAACAAAAACGTAACTCAATATCTGGCATAAGGAAAGAGCGAGCAACCTGGATATCCATCCAGTCATGTTAAAACCAAGCTGTAACACTACTGCTGGAAAACACTAAAGCAAGCAGTTAGGTGTTGTGATCCTTCTCGAGTAAATATCTGACTGTATCAAACAGCAAATCTCAAAGGAAGTCTCTGTGATGAGGTAATATTATTGCTCATTCATAGTGCCTTGAATTTACTGTACTTAAAATAGACACTTGTACCAATGGCCTTTTTATTATCCAAAGAGGGGGAAAAAAGAAATCACATATACACCAGTCCTTTTTCTTTCTGCTAGCAAAGGGAGGCAATTCGATCCAACATGGGCTGAAACCTGAGTAGGTCACTGTACACCATGATAAAATTCCCTAACCCCTGAGCCAAATTTCCCTGAGGGGGCCCTCCTACTTCTCCTTTACTTTCCAAGCTGACTTTTCCATTCCCTCTCTCGTCTTTTCCTCCCCTTCATCTCTTTCATTTCCCCTACCTTAAAGCCTTGATATCTGATCTGCTGCTGATACTCAGGTTACAGTTTTTACAGCTTAGGCTGTCTATTGCTGTATACATTCCTTTCTTTCTGCTCTGCTGTGATTACTTACCAGAGCTTATTTTACACTGGTCCAGATGAAAGCAGTTCAGATGAAGGGAAACAGTCAGCCTGTTTGAACATTACAGATACAAACCTACACAAGGGCACATTGTGCTCCCTCTGTCATTTCGCTGCAAACATTTTGCACACTGTAACCAATTTGTTACATTATTGTATTCCCCGGGTTTATTAAAACCAACTAGGTGTCTTAATTTATCAGTAAAGAAAAAGGGTAAATGATCACCACAGGACTTTAACTTTCTCAACCAGTCAAAAATTCAAACTACTTCTTTTTCCCTTCTTAGATGATAGCAGACAACTGTCCTACTAAAAATGCATAGCATGTATAGCATAGTTTATGCTGAAAGGTGGGCTATGGAAGGTTCTGCCATCAGCTGTCTCATTCTCAACCAGAAATTACATGAGTTCAAAATGTCCTTTCTACACACCTTTAGTTTTTAAGTCAGCTGAAATCTTGAGGTTCCTAACCTTAAAGCAGTTAGCCATGATTAAAAAAGAGAAACCCTCTACATGAAGGTTAATGCCAGTGCTTAATACCAAAGTATTAGTTTAAAATTGTGTAATTTTTCTCCTTCACACAATGTTGTTTTTGTTTCTTCCTCACCCTTTCAGACAAACATCTGTTATACTGTAGAAGAACAACTATCTCCCAAACCGCTGAGTGTGCCTGCAGCCAAAGTAAACAAAACAAACCCAGAGGATCCAGCACAGTCAGCCTTTATATCCAGCCAGGATAACATTTCACATGTTTTGATTAAAATTAGCTAATTTGTAATTCTAGAACCTATGAAACTTAAAAGCTGCAATCCATATAGATCGCATTAGGCGATGCTCAGAGGGGCCAATGCCCTGTACTACAGACCTCTGCAGTCCTCAAAACTATGTGGGATTACAATGAGCAATGACTCTCCGGTGGCTGCACAGAGCCCTCTCCGAAAATAGGATGTGTCACATATCTCATAAAGAAAGATCCCGCTCCTCTGGACTTGAAGCTACTACAGTTTGTTTCCAAAGAGACGCACCAATATATTATTTTGTTTGTGCCCCTAATACTACTCTTCTCCACATTTACACTTGAAGTGCACGCAGAACCATGTACACGCTCATTACACAGGCAGCAAGAACAAGAACGCCTGCCTTGGGCAGGAAAGGGCACCTAAGCGAAATTAGTGGAGTGCAAAAGAGGGGAGAGGGGAGGGGACGGCGCATTCCCGTTTAATTTTATATGGGGAGATCAATGTTCCGGAAAGCAAAGATATTTTCACTAGGCATCATGCATATTTATACACTCGCCTATATAGTATACATACTATGTGAACGAATGACATTTTCCAGGCACTCTTCCACTTACAATCAGCCTTTTAATAAATGACATATTCAAATTAAATCTCAGCAGCTTTATCTCGTAGCCAGACATTGCTGTTTTAGTCACTTTATCTGCGCATTTAACAACAAGTTCAGCTGAAGTCTAGCAATACATTGTTACCAACTTTGGGGAATTAGAGACATCAAACAGACATGGAACAGACATGGAAAACAGGCGCAAAAAAATAGGACCAGTCCAGTGTGGAACAAGGACCTAATGATAAAAGAAGTTCCAAAATAGCGGTTTTGTGCCATCGCAGCCATCCTAACATCTGGAGCGGCCGCCAGAGCACAGCTGGAGCGGCACCGGTTCCTATCAGGCAGGACAGCCCTCCGCGCGGTAAACACACTTCCATCAAAAGCAGCCCTCGGACAAGCCACCTTCCAGCGACACCTCGGCGCTGCCGTGAGCCGCGGAGCGAAGCGGTGCGGCAGCGGAGGAGGCGAAAGGGACAAGGAGAGAAAAGGGGTCTCCGCGCTGAAGTGCGAGACTGATGCACGGCTCAGACCGCAACGTTTCACTTTGACAATTTAATTACACAGTTGCAGCTGGCTACTGAAGAAAGGACAGAAATACAGTGTTTAAAAGAGATCCCTTTCTTTCCTAACTTTAAGGGCTTCGCAGCTACCTGAGGGGGTGGCTATAGAAAGAAAGCAAAAAAAAAAAAAAAAAAAAAAAAAGGCTCATCATTGGCACCCGAGGAGCTTAAAAGCCCAACGAGAGAGTTATTTTTAAAAAATAAATAAAGCTGGTCAATGAACAGGATTTGCAGCCTGTGAATTCGTCTCTGTTTGCAGCCCAGGAGGCGGAGTTGAGACACATTCAGTGCATCCTACAAAAAAAAAAAAATGACAAGAGATCCTTTTTTTTTTCATCTCCATGCGCGGAGGCGGGGGGTGCGGGGGGGGACCCCGCTCCCGTCCCCATCACAGGCACCTACCTTCATCTCCTCGTTGATCTCCCGCTTCACCGGGTGAGCCGGCTTCCTGCTCCTTTTATTTTCGGGAGGTCTCCCTTCTTTCTCCATTTCTGCCATTTTTTGCGCCTACTTGGTGGTGGTGGTGGTGGAGATGAAATGG
>VZSE01006462.1:5722776-5820564 GCA_013398275.1 Promerops cafer | reverse complement strand
TTTTTTTTTTTTTTTTTGTGCTGCTTTAGGGTATCAGTGTCAAATCTGTACGAATTAATGGCAAGACAGTGCCTTAACACTTTAATGCTTTTTGAAACTTCCGGCAAAAAGAGAAAAAATTTATTAAACTTATTAAATTGTTAATAACAATTGCTTTTTTGGCCTGAATCCTCACATAATTTGATAAACAGAAAGAAAAGTTAACTTGTTTCTAGGATTCTTTTTTTAAATACTTCCAAGTCTCCTGTTAAAATGCCTTTTTGTTTCTTGTTTATTTTCTCATGTTCCTTACAACAAAAGTAAGCAAGAAGTCTTTAGCATGAGAGAACACCCACGCTATTAAAAATCAATCAATATTAAACCTTTTTATAAGGCAGTAATGCATTAAAAAACAAATTAGTAAAAATATGTCCCGGACACCAGTATTGACTTTGGGGAAAAATCTTTATCATCTGTCTACTGCTACACTCTATCTATCCACTTTGGTTATTCTGTGACTCTTCTGTGATGTTTTCATATTGAATACAATGCCAAAAATCAGGTAGAGAAAAAATAAAGGACCTATGGACGAGCAAAAAACTTAGACACATTATACCAGACTTGAACTTGGCTGTGAAAAATTATGGATTTGCTTAGCTTCATAGCAGGTAAGATCTGTACCTCAGAATGAAATGAATCTTTTAAAAAGAGATTTTGTGAATCTTTTGAAGTTTAATTTGGTCCAAAATGGTGCTCTACTTGCTCTGTCTCACAGGTTGGTAAGAGCAAATACTAAGCCCTACTTTCTTGAGGGTTTCTTCTTTCATTGGGGCTGACACCCAAAATGCTGATCTCCAAAAGCTGCTTTGGAGAAGGTCTGAGGTACGGAGGCACCCTCCTAACTCTGTGTGTGCTGTGCCCCTGTTTCTTACACACATCAAAAGCAGGGAACTGTCAAAGTCAGAAGCAAAACCGGTGAGGGGTGGAGACTTGTGCTCTCTGCAACAGTCCTAAGCTGTAAACCTCCCTCTGAGGTGAACTGAGAATGTTTATAGCCAAGGCATATTCATTTCTTTACCTACCATTTCTTGACAATGACTGCTTCCTCCCTTCCTGAATATTTTACTTCTCCATACAGAAGAAGGCACGAGAGAGTCTTCTCGGTTTTACTTTAATAAACAGGCAAGTCTTCCAGATGCTACAGTGGCAGGAGAAGAGGGGGAGAGATTGTGTGGGATTGGGATACAGCAGAAAGTTCTCCCTTCTTTTTAACTTCACTCTTTTTTTTTAATAGATTAATTTTGCTGATTCCTGAAAATACTGGTACAGTACTCTACATCAAGTTCTTCCTAAAAAGTATCCCTCCTCTTTTTGTCTTTCTGTGTAGAATAAAAGAATTTTTTACAATAATAATAGTGGTTTATACATTTTCTCATAATCCTGTATTTCCCCTGTAAGCTTTGTTGCATGATATAGTATGTCAGTTTAAGTAACATCTGTCAAGGGATGGAAAGCAATTGCAGGTTCTTTTCATTCATAAAGTCATTCTGGAGTTTCTTCACACTTAATTTTCTTGTCATGCTTTCAAAAACATTACATCATTTTGTCCAAATTACCCCCTGCATTGCATATACAACATACAGTGGGTTATTCGTTTCTTTCCTGGACCCTAAGAAATATGTCAAGGTATCTACACTGATATATACTAAAAGATGTAGAATTGATAAAAGTTGAGCTTTGACATATCATTATTTGACAATTACTCTTCTACTGCAATGCTTGTTTTCCTGCCAGAATCTCCCCAGAATCCTACATGACATGTGATTCAATCTCTTGATCTTCTCAGTTATATTTACATTGATTTTACACATCCTAATACATAATGGCAATGCTTTCACATTGATGTGGTGAAAAGTCTGTCAAAAAATCCAAATGTATCTTGGGCATGCATAACAGAGACATACTCAGGACTAGAATGGAGCACGTATTTAGCAAATCAAAGAATAGCTGGGATTGGAAGGGACCCCTGGAGACCGTACAGTCCGACCTCCCTGCTCAAAGCAGAGCAGGTTGGTTCTCTGTTCAGTCATGTCTTGAATAATTATGAAGGCTCCATAGCATCTCTGGGCTGCCTCTTCCAGTGTTTGACCACATTCATAGTAAAAAAAAAGCTTTTTCTTATGTTTACATGGAATTTGGTGTACTTCAATTTGTGCCCATGTGCCTCTTGTCCTATCACTGGAAAAAGACTGGTTCTGCCTTTTCTACTTGCCTCTCCCCATTCAGGTATTTATACACATCGATCATATCTTCCCTGGGCCTCCTCTTCTCCTTGCTAAACAATCCCAAATCTCTCAGTCTTTCAAACATCAGATGCTTCAGTCCCTTCATCATCTCCATGGCCTTCCACTGTTCTTGTTCCAGTGTGTCCATGTCTCTCTTATATTGTGGAGCTCAGATCTTGACCCAGCAGTCCAGGTGTGTCTCACCAGAGCTCAGCAGAGAGGAAAGATCACATCCATCAACCTGCCAGCAAGTGCTCTTCCTAATGCACCCCAGCCATCTTTGCTGCAAGGCTGCACTTCTGGCTCATATTGAGATTGTTGAATACCAGGGTCTCCAGGGCCTTCTCTGCAAAGCTGCTTTTTAGCTGCTTCCCCAGCTTTGTTACTACAAATACTGTTCTGATTTGCGTGCAGGATTTCACATTTCTTTGCTGAAATTCATGAGATTCTTGTCAGCTTTTTCTCCTGCATCTTATTAAATTTGTTTTGATTTATGATCTTTTAGGTAATTAGTAATACTATTAGCTGGAAATATTTTGTTTTCATGAACTGTGTGGCTTTTCCTAATTAAATCATGCATGTAACATTAACAATAATAATCTATGTCTCTTACCGTAAGTAGATTTTGCTCAAAGAGAGTCCTGAGAATTCTTCTCTACACAGGCAGGATCTTTTGCCTTAAAACATGATCCGTGTTTGTATCCTTCTCCATCCAAGATTCTTGAAGTCAAGTGTGGTTATCTATTTCTTTTCACAGTGCTACTGGTTAAAGCAGAATTGACATGTTCTCACCACTTGTTTTCAGGTCACCAGAGGGTGTAGATGGGAGACAGTCACATACAACTTCCATCCCACACAGATGGCTCAGCAAAGGCTTGCCATGAGACTTCAGCTTTGGACAGCTTCTGGGAGTAGAGGGTCAGGAGCACCATGCTTATTTCATTAGCCTGCACTGAAATCCTGCTCACACACATGGTAAACCCTGCAATGCTGGTGTTTATTCTGAGTATCACTAGAGGTCCCCAGGTGCACCACCATTCCTGCAAGCTCAGGCAGCAGTGGATTGCAAAGCCAAGGCTCTGTATTATTTCTTCCTCTCAGCCCTCAGGACAACATGAGAAGTTGCCTGCTGCACACTGTGTGCCGCAGCTGGTGTCTCTTGAGCCCTGGTGAGAGGAGCTGGAGACTGAGGTTTACTGGCTTTGCCCAAACTGCCAACACTAAACCCAGGTCCAAGGCCAACTCCAAAACCTTGCCACCCATATGATTAGTTGGAGACTTCTTGTCTGTTGTTAACTAATATTACAACTACCAGTTAGTATTACAGCTATTTCACAGATGAGAAATCATCAGGAGAGAGATAAAGTGACAAAACACATGTACTGGAAAAGACTCATGGCCTCAACTAGAACTCAGCTCTTATGTCTTGTAAGACAGTCCTGTCACCATTAGAACATGTAAGCTAATCTTCTTGGAAAAAAAATGAAATGTGAGCCTCCCTTTGAACCAGCTTGACTTTGAGCTCCCCCATGAAACAACAACAACCTTTGAAAGAACATGGGGATGGCACCATTGACAGATTTTGCCTCAGCTGCCTGCAAATAAAGTTATTTGAAATAACTGCCAAAGCTGTAATTTATCAGACTTTCTCACAGATTCCACAAAAGCAAGGAAATTCAAAGTTGAAAGGCTTTCTCCAGGCAGCACATGCCAGGCATTTGTGCATGAATTGCAGGAGGGGAAACGATATGTTTCTTTTAGAGCTGTTGTTGCCATCATGGAAAGCGAACAAGCATCTGTGCTTTGGAAATCATTGGATGGAAGGTGTTCCGTGAAAGGCAGCATGTGGGAAAGCAGCTTAAAATGGTGAGAGTGTACGAAAGTAGCAGGAGTTCTGAATGCCACCGGGGAGAAGAAGTGGAACAAGGCTGACACATAGAAAGGTGGCGAGAAAGCAAAAAGAAATGCAAAGAGGAGTACACTGAAGGGAAAAAAACCCACCCACTTTTGGCTAGAGAATAGGTCTGAACAAGTTCCAAGAGAGGAAGAGAGAAAGAGAAAAAATTATAGGGTAGATGGAAAGTGTATCTATTAGATGATTGTGGAGGTGAAAATGTAAGTTGGGAGTTTTGGTGTTTTACTGTGGAAACAGATACAAAGCTGAAAATCAGATGTTCCAGCAGGACTCCTGATATAGCAAATCTGTACATTTATAGTATGTTAAACATGAAGGATGGTTCTCCTCTGTAGCGTTTGCCACTGATCCTGAAAAAAAAGGGGAAGATTCACATTTAGTTGTATTTAATTAAAGAGTACTGCTTACCTTAAATCACGATAAGTAAGGGTTGTACTGCTAGTCCTGAGGCTCTTAATTTCACTCCAGGGCTGATGATTTCCTGTGTCACTACACTGTGAAGCTGAATCCAGAGTAAAAATTTAATACTTGAGTGCCCAGAGTCAGGCAGATGCTTTGCATAAAAGTGTTCTCTTGTGCTTGTGGAATGCCTGCAGCTTCCCCGGAGATGTGGTGGGTGCTAAGCACCTCTGAAAATCAGGTCACTGTCATTCAAGAGCTCAGAAAGCAACTGAGGTGCCAAAGTTTAAGACTAAACTTACAAGTAAGTAACATCATTGTGGAAAACTGAAAGACTGCTGTGCTTTCAGTCATTTGAATTTTGCTATGTGATAGGCAAGCATTTCTAAATTAGATGCCTTTAGAGCTTGTAACACCTTCCAGAAATTAGGGGCATTAGAAGAGGAAAGAAGGAAGATGAGAGGAATTAATAAAACAGAAATGGATGGAGATGTTGTTCAAGATTATTTTAGACTAGTTTGGGCATGCCTCGTCGGTTCTGACTGCAGATAGGAAGCTTAAAATAAATTAAATGAAATGTGTTCTTTCACATAACACATAAAAAAACCTGGAGAACACAGTGTCCACAGGATGTTTGGAGGGAAATAGGTCCAAACAGCTTCAAAGAAGAGCTTGGAAAAGCCACACTTGGAAGATCTGAGAAATCACTCCATTTTCATGTATTAAACATGATAGACTTGACAGAGCACCTGGCTCAAGAAGTCTCCAACGTGCAGTCAGGTGGCAGCTGGGTGGACATACCACAGAACTTATTTCTCCATATTTGCATCATTCAATTGCCTTAATAATTTCATTCTGGCTCTTAAGGGAGACAGGCTGTACTACTTTAAATGTTCCTTTCATCTGAATCAATGCTCTCATATTCTACTTTGCATTAGTAGCTTATGTTTTCCCTCCTATAGGTTACTTAACTGTGCTGGCCTTAGTAAATTGTTCTTCCTCTTGTCCTTCTGCAGCAGTAACTATGATTGCTGTGATGTCCAAATATGAACTATTTTAGAGTGTGTACTGAAGAGGCAGGCAGGCATTTTAATTACGGGGATTAAAAGGAGAACAGATACAAGTGTAGTGGAGTGCTAGGTAAATATAAATGCATTGCCCCTTGTACCCCAGGAGTCATCACACTTTGTCTCCAACAGATTGACATCAGGATAAATTCAAAAGCAGAGGAAATAGCACTGGAAAATACCTATTTTTAACAGAAGCATTTACCTAAACTGGGGTAAAGTGTATAGATAGCACAGTATATTATAGATGGATAGCTTTTTAATTTCCTCAAAGCCATTTAGTCAGTGCTACTTAAAATACATTCTTTTGTTCAGACACAGAAGTACAAGGATGGATTCAAATGGTTTTAACTTGAGTTTTCCAACTCAAATTGAAAAAATATTTTCTGTATCATTCATGTTCACTTTCACATATTGAGCTTGGTTCCCAGACTGGCTTTGCTCTCCACCTGCTAGCATGGCAGTGAGTGGGCACAGAGGTAGAGAAGTCGCTTAGGAAACTGTTTCCTCCAGTGCTCTGGGCTCTAAAGTTGATCAGTAAACAGCAAGCCAGTGCTGTCTCTGGTGCAGAGTGCTCGTGCTGTGCAGCTCTGCTCAGGGAGTGGGTAGTGCCTTTCTTGGGAACTGGATCTTTCAGGCATGTTTCAAAGGGGATTCATAAATAGAAAGGTACAGAAACCCAGGTGGAGGTAACAAAGACACCGATGACTTCTACAAAGTTTACTTCAGAGGAAATGTGCAGCCAGCCTTAGCTTGCAGTCTAAGTAATAAAAAGAAAAAGACAGAAAAAGGTGTCCAAACCCAGGACTACCAGCAGAAAAAAACATTAGAGTTGTATCTGTGTTTTGATTATGCATGTGAATAGCAAGCAGCAAAATATAAATAACACTTCATAAATTACATATATTTCATCCCCAAGAAGTAAGCATTTTAACTGAGAAATCCATTTCCATTTATTTATTTAAGTCCACATAAAATGTGCATGTTGTGTATGTTTGCCAGTTTCCTGGCCATACTATGACTATAATCCCTGGTTTTTATCACTACCTGATAACTGTTTCATGATTTAGGTAGAGTTTTTCAAACCATTTTTCACCTAACATAAAAAATCCCTTTTTTTTTTTCCTGCAGGACCCTCCCAAATCACATCACCTCTGATGTTAAGTGATACTGAGATTGAACTAATTGAAAAAAAATCCATAAAAAATCTAGAAATTTGTGGGGAATTTAATATAGGGTACATGGGTAAGCCTTTGTTCAGCATGGCTGTCACTTCCTCTTTGCTGCACTTCACTCCTGTCTAAAACATGAATTCCTTAGGCAGGGGACCATCTCCTTTGTTCTGCTTCTGAAATGTGTCTGGTTGGAGTTTTCTACTGCTACTGATGTTCAATTAAATACAAATAATAAATAGTTAATGGTTTGCTGAGCTGCAGAGGTGGGGTTAATCAGCTGAGACTTCATGGGGTGGTTAATGATGGATTAGGAATGGGGGAACTGATAAAGCTGAATATTTAAAGACTAATATTGTACAGGATGATGGATGTTTTGTCTGCTTTGATTGCATATGAGCAGAAACTAACAATGCGCTTATCTTCCTCTTCCTTCTATTGCAGATTTCTCGGCTCCAAAACGTTGCTGTTCTGAGCCTCTGTCCAAATTCCCTGGAGTGGAGCACTGCCCATCAGAGGAGATGGCCTGAGAGGCTCTTACAATGGAAATTGGGTGGGGAGGTGAACAAGCAGTGACTCTACGAAGGGCGCGCGTTGTCAGCTGCACACTCGTCTACCCCTGTTCACACTCAGCTGGCTGAAATGGAGGGATTTCAATTGATTTTGCTTTCTTTTGCAGAGCTGACTGATGAGCCAGTGAGGAGGCAGCTGCGTTCTGAGGGCACGTGGCACAGGAGGGGTTTGTCCCACTGCCTGTGCGGCGCTGCTGAGACCCAGCGGGATCTTTGGCTTTCCATCTGTGCCTTGTACCGACGAGCTACTGTATCCCTGATGAGCTACTGTATCCCTGAGCCTGGTGTGCAGAGTGAAGAGCGTTACATACACCTTCTCTGTCAAAGGATCCCTATATATCACAGCTATATTTATTTGTTTTGAAAAAATCTTTTGCATTTGTTATCATTTATTAACCAGCAACGTATCAAGTTCTGATATTGGTATCACAGTAGGTATAATTAGACTTAAAAATTAATACTTCTAAGTGTCAAATTCTGTCCAAGGGATGTGACTTCTACTGAAACCAACTGATGCTAAATGATGGTGTTTTTTCAGTGTCTAACTATAGGATCAATACAGCCTTCGCCCTTGTCAGTAGTTCTGTCAGCTGCTAGGAAGACAGGCAGCCTTGCAGACAAGACACAGACAAGGAGGTCAGGAGAAGTGGATTCTTTTCTCAGTTTGCCTTAGGGCTTTTGCGAAGCCTTGGACAAATCACACAGCCTCTCTGTTAAACCTCCTGACTTCCAAAATGGAAATAATCATAACTCTCTGCTTTCCCAGGATGCCATGGAGTTAATCAATTCTTGGGAGGGGGAAAGGGGGGGAATAGGTGTGTGTGGGAACAACTACACAGGTGCTTTGGAAGGAACAGACATATTTCTGTTCACTTTAATTTTTGTAAACAGTCTTAGAGTACACCTGGGATTTTACATATTAAAAAATGAAGCAACATCTAGAAGATTTGGTCATGTAGACAGATTACAGCTACTACAATATATAACATCGCTAGTCTCAGTCTCCTATAGACATTGTTTATTTTGGATAAGGCCAGGGTAACTGTGAAAAATTGACAGTTCAAATGTTCCAAATCAAACGAGACTGCTTTGCAATTGTTTTACTTTACATGGCAGTCAGGAAAATATTTCCATGTTTCATTTTCTAGAAAAGAAATCTAGAGCTGGCATCAGTAGTGGCTTTGATGTATTCTCTGGTACAATGGTCCAGAGCATGCTGATGTAAACAGAAGTGTCTCTTGACCTGTCATCTTTGTTCTTCAACTTTGATATTGCCTCCAGTGGCTCCTTTCTCCTTCTGGGGAGGCTTTAAAAAGTCAATTGATACAGAAAAAAAAAAAAAAAAAAGAGTTTCAGTTTTCTTCTCTGCTTAAGATTCTAAGGAAATAACCATGTCTATTGTACAGTCACTGAAACTCTTGAAATAGCAAGGGTTTTTCTCTCCAATCCTGCAGGGAAATGAGCAAAGGAAAACAAAAAAAAAGTGGTTTTGTACACAACTTATGATATGGTAAGTACATCATACTTTTGCTTCTGATGGGTCTTTTTTTGAGAGGAAAACTGAAAAGTTCTGTTTCAGAAACAGGCAGTGCAAACAGCAATGCCTATGGGTAAGTTGGTCCATCATTGCCTATTATAGGACCCTGGCTTTTGATGCCTGTAACTGTCAAATATTAACTAATTTGTAATGATTTTTTTCCTGTGATTGGTGTGCCAGCCTGAAGCTGATTTTTTAAATAGTCCACTCAGTTTGAAAAATTAGGTTAGCAAAAAAATACATTCTCATTGTGTTAAAAAATATCATTGGCTTGCATGACTGAGAAGTCTCCAAACACTAAACCTGAAATTTGGCAAAGGATTTGCCAAGGATTTGGAGAGCCCTGCCCATAAACATGTATGATAAGAAGAGCCTATGATTAGGATTCAGGCTATGCAGACAAGAGGGTAATTGAGGGTGAAATGAGAAGGCTGTGAAAAGATTGAAAGAACAGTAGCCTGTAGGGATGGTGTGTGGGACTGAAGCAAAGAAGTGAGGGGATTGGGAGAAAGAAATTATGAACTTGGACCAGGAGTCAAAAATGAACTACTGAAGTAAGACTCTTAGGTTACTAAGAGAAGGGAAAGGGATGAAGGCATTGGGCTGAGAGTGAGAGACAGAAGGTCCTTAGGTATTACAGTACAATCTTCTCAAAGAGTCTCTGTGGTCAAGAAATAATAATTAAAAAAGCTGGAAAGTGACTGACAAAATATTTGCTTTATTCCTCTAGCAGTTGCTCCTTTTAAAGAACATCAACCTACTGATAGTGAATCCTGAGGAAGCCCTAGTGACAGTGTGCAGTGTTGTGGATATCAAGGGTCTTGCCCTAGTTCTACACCACTTGGACTTAGAAGAATTGTACATAAAGAGTGCAGAGGGATTCAGATTTTTAGAATAACATGAAGTACAGCAATTTTAAAAAGTTAAAGTCTCACACGTTAGGAGATGGTAGGTTTACTGCCCATAGAACCCTAATTCTCCCCAGTTTATATGTATTATTTTAAGCAGACTTTAATTGTATAATCATGTTAAGTTTTTCACAGAACACTAAGCACATTAAGTGCAAGAATGGATGTGGCTCAGGAAATGAATCAAGGAACTTGTCACCGTTACAGGATGAGGTGCCTTGGTAGCTCCTCTTAAGTGCATCCCTCCGGCAATTTTCATTAACTTAGGCTTTCTGCACAGAAACATGCCACTGCATTCTGTCATTTCTAAACTGTGTTTATGAGCTGAAACTCCCTATTTAGCAACAGTTTGTTCTGTGACACCAGCTAACTAAACTGCCTCAGTGGCACCTCCTTCAAAGCAAAGCGTTATTCTCTAAGAGACAGGCAGCACAGAAAGCAAAGATTTGACACCAGAAACTTAACTCTTAAGTTACCTTTCCAGTTCTCACAGGTTTTCTCTATTCTAGTTTTTCCTCTCTCCATTGGGAGAGGCCACTTATGGGACGCCACAGGCATGTGCAGGTGTTGTTGAGTCCACAGTCAAAGCCCTTCCTTAGGACAGTACCTTTTAGAGTTTTGGAGTTGTCTCAGGTGTCAGAGCAATAAACATCTTGTCATTGTAATTGAAAAACAGGTAAAGGTGTTCCATTTTAGCAGCTTCTCCCTTGCAACTGCAAGAGTTACACTGTGCTTTCCTGGACATCTTTCTTTGTGATGGGATTGTTTTTTATTTGCATCTTCTTTTACAGTAGTATCCTTCAATGTAACTCTCTATAAATAATGCAAACAAAATAAAGTGACCTGTATCTTGTATTTTGAAATATAAGAAATGTAACACCCTCATTTTCAACATGAATGTAGTCAATAGCACAGTTTTCTCCTCAAAATTTTGCCTGATTTGTTGCAACAAGGCCTTGAAGATATAGATGGAATGGATGTCAGTGATTGTAAGACAGAACATGTCCTATTCTTCCTTGAGTGTGAGGAAGTCACTTAAACCCAGTTTCTGAAGATGGCCAGTGACTTTTTCTTCTCTGTTAAGGCTATTCCCTGAAATAGAATATCTATTCTCTCAGTTCACAGAAGTTTTGGGGGCAGGTACCTGCAAGGATGCATTGGTGATGGCTGTGCTCAGAATTAAGGAAAGACTACACGATATACAGCAGACCACACTGTAGAATTGCGGGTCCCTGAAGTCTTCACATTTGCACTCAAAATTCGCTGTCCCTTTTGATGTTCACTGTTTGGTTGTAAGTACCTCCTCAGCTCACAAGGAGGCTGTTCATTATCCCTCAGCTGGCTCACAGCAGAGCACCATACAACACAGCTACAGTGCAAGGACGAGCATGCAGTAAACAAGGGCTGTTGATGCCATGCCCCAGACAACTCCGGGAAGAGGCGAAAAAGAATGCCCATACACTGCAATGACAGAAGTATAGGATCATCAAGGTTGGAAAAGACCGTCAAGATCAGAACATCAGCTGTCAGTGTGAGCATCAGACCAGCACTGTGGCCTCTAAACCGCATCACCCAGCGCCAGACCCAGGTGCCTCCTGAACACGTCCACGGTTGGTGTTTGCACCATCTCCCTGGGCAACCTATTCCAACCCCTGCACATCCTAACAGCGGAAAAATAAAAAGCACAGAAATCATGACTGTGTAGCTAAAGACTACAGGCCGAACACATTAGGTGGGACCCTGACATCTCTTCCCCGCTGGTCCCTGTAGCAACCCCGGGCGCAGGCAGAGCACATCCCGTTCTGTGGGGCACCCCCAGCCAGCCGGGAGTCCAGACCAGGCGCGGGGAGCGCTCCCCCTCCAGCGGGACCCTCCGCCATGGCTCTGGCAGGCGACAAGTTCAGAGCGGGGAAGAGAAGCGGCGGCGCCTAACCCGGGGCGGTCTGAGGGCGGAGGACAGCGGGCAGCGCTCGCTGCCTGTGGGCACCAGGGCGCCCGTCTGCGGCGCCCGCCTCGCCGCCCTCGCTTTACGGCGCGCCGTGCTTTACGACGCCCAAGATGGCCGCCCCCAGGGCACAATGAGCCCACTCCGGCCGCCGCCGCCGGGGGGGACGCGGGGCACGGGCAGGGCCGGCCGGGGCACAGCTGGGGCGCTCCTCCGGCAGCGGGACTCGTCCGCGACCGCTCGGCGTGTGGGGCCCCGCTGGGACTCGTAGCGGGAGAGCGGAGCGTCCCCGGGGAGGCGGCATGTGGGGCGCCCTGCTGCGGCGCGGGGTCCGCGGCGCCGGCGGGCTCCGGTGCCTGTCCTCGGGCGGCCCGCCCTGGAGCCAGGTGGTGTCGGAGGCCGAGAAGATCGTGGGGTACCCGACGTCCTTCATGAGCCTGCGGTGCCTGCTGAGCGATGAGCTCAGCAACATCGCCATGCAGGTCCGCAAGCTGGTGGGCACCAAGCACCCGCTGCTCGACACCGCCCGGTAAGCGCTGGTGGGAGCTGGCGGGCACGGCGGGGCTGGGGCCGCCGGCAGCTCTCGGGAGCCTTGGCAGACCTCATGAGAAGTTTTGGGCTTCCTGCCGTGAGTGGGACGTCCCCAGGGAAAGGCTGCCCCGGGGGCGGGAAGTTTCCCCTCCGCTCCGGGATCCTCGTTTCCTCGCCGTAACAGGTTTTCCCTAAGGTTTTCCGCTGTCATTCGGAAGTTGCTTCCTTGTGACGCCACGTGCGGCGCTTCCCCCGTGCGGTGCGGGGAGGGGGGAATTCCCTTGAAAAGTGCGGCTGCCTCGCTAACAGTTACGTATTATTTTATAATTAAGAACTATATTGCAAGGAAAACAAGGAAAAAAGCAGGGAGACTACTCAGTTTAAAAGCTTGGACACTGTGTATGACACAGTGACACTGTGACACTGCTCGGAACTGTGTATTTTGTTACCAAGTGTTTTGGAATATCCAGCTGGGAGCTGTGAGTTTTTGTGTGTTGTTGAGAATTTTAGGGTTGCTAAGCTGTTTATCCACCCTTTCATTCTTAAAGCAAACTAATGGAAGTCTTGCATTCCTGCCAATAAGCAGAAATTGGGATTGTTGAGCAGGGTTTTCTTTGACTGTAAAACAAGAACTGATTGGCAGTGGGTTTTTTATACAGTAAAACTCCATACATTTACCAAAATGAAGGAAAAAATGAAAGTGCAATTTTCCAAAGACTTTTGGTTGTGGATTTGAGTGTATTGGCTGTGGGTTTTTTTTTTTTTTTTGGTTTGGGGGTTTTTGATGGTTTTTGTTTGATAGATCTGTGTTTGCTATGATTGCAGCTATAGCAACATTAATAGAATCCAAGTTTAGTATGCACAGTATTTTTAAACAGGTGTAAGACAAAAACGAGCATTTGTTTAAAGTGGATGTTCAGCTTTTCTTTTAAGGAATGGAAGCCGTAGCTTTTTAGTGGTCTTTGGCAAATCCACAGTGTTGTAATGATAAAAAAACAAGATTTGTTTTTCAAGCTCTCTGTCTCTAAATCTGGTTGTCTTGAGTGAACAAAATGCATACAGGGGACAAACAGCGTTTTTAAAGAAACATAATTTTCAGGAAGGAGGATTTAGACATTGGCCTTAAGTACACTTTTCTGCAAGAAACAAATTAAATTGTTAATAAAAATGGAAAATACATGACGTTTGAAAATGGTGGTGGAGGGGATTTTGTTGAACTTTTTAAACTGAAGGTTGTGATACGATAAAGAGGAGGAATGAGAAGAAAATGCTCTTCTGTCTTTGTAAGGTCAGTTGATGGAATGGAAGGAATAGGAGGAGTGAAGCACAATGTGTTTGGGCTCTTAAGTTTGCACTGCAGTCACAGAAGTGTCACAGGGACCTGCAGTGCTAAGGTGGAATGTTAGAGTGCCTATTCAATGTGTGGTAGTTGCTGGTTTGTTTTTAAATTAAGTTTAAATGTGGTATTTTGGGGCATGGTTGGAAGTTTTGTGGTGGAGCTGTGATGTAAGGGTTTGTTGGGTTTTTTAAATTATTTTAAGTGGGCTGCTTCAGGGTTAATTCTGTAAGCCTGTGGCTTGTGGAACAGCAGTAGGAATATAGTCATGCCCAGCCTCAGCAGGATTAAATACATTCATTTAAAAAATTCATATATGTTTCAGAGTACACTACTAAACTGATGTGTTGTGCTGGAAAGAAAAAGTATTTACTCACATAAAACTGAAACCCTGTGCCATTACTTTGGATCTTCTTATTTGGTTTCACTGGTATTTCCAAGGGCTTTGTTGCAGATGTATTTCTGATGGCCTTGACCTTTGTGTTATAAGAAGAGTTAATATCCTGCTCACAAGTTTTAGTACACCCACAGTAATGCACAAATTGTACCTTGCTCACCTTGTTTTATGGCACGATATTGCACTAAGGTGAAATTTGACCATGTTCTTTCTCAATAATCTTGATAATTTATTTCTGAAATTTAAGTGTTGTCTGTTTCAATGTAAATGTGAGTAATTTTAGTTTTGGGTCTGAGATCTATGCCCTGACTTGTCATAGCAATTTAGGAATCAGGTTGAGATTTTTCAATACTAAAATTTTTTTGAATACTTTTAAATCTGTCTCATTACTCATTTCTAAAAAGTAACAAAGGTTTCCTGTTGTGTGTTCAGACAAATGTTTTAAATCATGGGTATCTAAAATATTTTATTTGGTTATTTTTTTTTTAAATACTTAAGTGATTGATATGTTCTGGAACTCTAATCTTTGAGACTCCGAGTGAGTAAATGCTATCTGAGAAGTATTCCAACATTTAAGGAGATTTTTGTATTTGTGGAAACAACTGAAAAATATGTGCTGTAGTATTGATTAGTTGCATGTGCTGTTTCTCAAGTTTCTATACATTTATTTTTGATGTTATAAGGGGTGAGAATCAAATTGCTTGCTTGCTGTCAGGTCTAAACAATTTTCTTTGACTTTCCTTGACTGGTGGCATTTTGTCATCAGTGGCTTTGTGTCTACCCTCCCTTCCTGCCTAAAGGCTTTGCCAGCTTTTGAAGTCTTCCTGCGACCATTCAGGGTTTCTTAAAGCAGAGGGTTCTCTACCAATGCTTGTCTGCATGGAATAATTTCTGAGCTGAGACAGCATAGGACATAATTGCCACCACACTGAAAGCCTTTAGTGTAACCAGAGTGTTGATGAGTGTTTTTAACATTTTGCCAAGCTTTGGCTCACTAGGCTGTTGCAATGCAGTGCCTGTGCTGAGAGCCTTGAAGAAGGCAGCTGAAAGGTATCTGTGCATGGGAGACAGGACATGTGGAGAAACAGCTGTTGGGCCAGTATATGTTTCCCTGATGATCCCATCCATTTCTTCCTCTTGTTTGGATGCAGCACTGGCAGCTCCTGGGTGTAAGTGCCTGCTGTGAATCAGGACTGCAGCAGGTGTTCTTCTGGGATGATGTGTGACCCTGATACCTCCTACCAAGCTTGTGCCTGGCCAGCAGCTTTAAATCTGAGAGCTATTGCTGACCCTCCTCTTGGGTAACTGAGCCCTACAGTGATGGATTTGGGAGTTCTGTAATTCATACGGTAAAGTTGAGCTTATATTTTATTAATTTTTGTTTTATTTTTAAGATTTTGATTTCTTAAAAGTCAGCCACATGAAGTGAACAGCCCCTGTACTAGCTTTGCCAGACTTGTTAGAAGGAGGGCAAAATGTGAGGAAAGAGTTACATTTCATTTTAGAAAGGCTAGTATCTAGTGGTTAATGGATCATTGGAAGCTGAGGTATCTGGATTAGATTCACAGCTGTGCTTTTGGCTCTCTGACTAGAGCAAGTCACTTAATTTTTCATACTTGCATTTACTTATCTGTGAAATGAATAATGTAGCATCTGTTTTCTGGAGATGTTGCACTTCATTCATTGCAGCCAGTATCGATCACTGTGATCTTCCAGTGGAAAATGGTGTATAAGCAATATTAACTAAGAATACCTTAAAGAAATGCTATCATTAAAAAAAAAATATTTGCCTCTAATGGATACCCTGGAAACAGAATTGCAATCTGACTACTACTGGATATTTCTGTTTGTAGTCCTGTGAGTCACTGTATGGTTTTTTCAGAGCTTTAAGATTTGCTATAATGAAGTGTCTTCAGCAGCTACTCAAAACTAGCATTTCTTGGTTTTGTTCTCTTCAGGTTTTGCTGGAATAAAGCAAAACTTTTTCAATGCATGGTTGTATGACCTCCTTTTCACTTGAGAAGCAAACAAATCTCCTGTCTTTTCTCTTTCCCATCTCCTTTCTAGGCTAGCATACATCCTTCTTAGTACAGGGAAGAATCTGTAATTGGCACAGTGATCTATTTTTCTCAAATACATAGTGTGAATAACATTTTCTTGATTACTTAATCTCCCTTGAGAAGGGTATAGCTTGCTGCAGATTGTAAACAGTAAATGTTATGGCCAATGCATCACTTTTATAATATCACTAAATGAAATGGAACACTTCGTACACGTAAAATTATTATGGGAGACCATTTAGCTCCAGCCATTCTCTCATTAGCCTGCGGGAGGAATGATTATATTTTAGTTCTGTCAGAATTGTTTGTTGGTGATAAATGCTTAAGTAGACATGGTTACAGTTTTCCTGGATTATTACAGAAATAAAAAGACTGGCTAGACCAGGTTTTGTTCTGTTACAGCCTGCTCGGTGTAGATCCGTAGACATTTTAAGGCCCAAGAATGTGATCCAGAGCACTTTCAAGATGATGTGCTTTTTATTTAAAATGTCTGATAACTGGCTTCTTGATAATTCTGTTTCTTTATCAGCTTGAGTTAGCTTAGTTTGGTAGCACATCTTGTAACTCCAGGTGTGGCATGCATCTGCCTTCCCATGCAGGTGACCAATCTCAGCGTAGATGTAGGCATTTGTTCCAGCCTGTTGTTGATGGAATCATTATTGCCAATTCATATTTTGTCTTAACAGAATGGCAACCTTAAAATTGTCCTTTTTTTATAACTGAAGGTGCTCTGAGTGACTACGAGTAGCTTTTTAGCAACTTGTTTCAAATGTTAATTAGTTTTTATTTTCTGAGCCAGAAAAATGATAGCATCTATTTGCTTGACAGTGGCTAATGAGGTACTTTTCTCTGAAAACAGCAGGCAGCTGGACACTCAAAGTGATAAGCAGAAGGTCTGGCCAAAGTTGAGCTTCTACTACAAACTTTTAAGTTTTACCGAGTTGCTTAATCTATAATGGGTGTGGGGTCATAAAGTCCTTCTCCTACAATTGACAGATTAGAAGTTAAAACACATTGTCTTTCACTAAATTTTATTCTATTTTCAGCCTACTATAACACTTTGTGAAAAATATTTTTGCAGTGGAGTGATGTGATTTTTATAATTGTGGTCAGAATGCTTGTGAAGTAAGCTATGATGTGACAGCAGTGTCATTTCCTATGTTCCCTGCAGAAATCTGTTTGACTTCCTGGAAGCACTGACCACCGCAGCTGGCATTCAGGACACTTCTGCAGAAAGTTATGCAGTGATGTTAGAAATGCAGAAATATTTTTCCAGCTTGATGTGTTTGATACAATTTGCAGAATATGCTGGTGCTTATAGAAGTCAGGCTTTGTCCAGGAAGACTGTTTCCCAAAGCACTGCATATAGCTGATGGAAACAGAAGTTTTTTCAGGAGAGCTCCAGCTGGTTGAAGCACCAGAGTTAAATTCTTGGTTTGACTCACCCTATCAAGAAAATTCCTTGTCTTTCAAGGAATGCTGGCCCCTCTTAACTAAGTTAGGTTTTGTAAGTATCTCCCAGTCAGTTGTGATAGACTTGAAAAACCTTCATCATGTTACATAACTTAGAAATGTTGGTACTCCCTAGGGTTTTCTGTTACCATACGCACCATCAAGTAAACCTTTCTTAGACACCAAAACCAGTTTATTGTGTATTTTGGCTGAATGAACTCACAAAGAGCTATTGTGGTAAAGGTAACTTTGGAAGGTAAAAAGACAGGAAAGAAATAAAACCATTGCAGTTTCATATACGGACTGAAATTTCCTTCTGATTGCTTCTATATTATTCCTTGTTCCTGTGGCCTTCAGTATGGTTCTCAGTCAGCCACCACTTAATACTGTCTTGTCCAGTTAAGAGGAAGAGAAAATCCATTTTTGTAGGTCCCACTCTTCCTTTATGCCGTAATCAGGTAGAATGGGAGGAATAGATCTGTGCTGTTTGTTCTCTCTTCCAAATGTTGTGCTTTATTTCTCATTCTGCATTACTTTCACTAGTGTATGTTTTTTATTAGTTTTCTCCACCAACAATAAGTATTACACTCATATACTTAAATGCTCATATCCATCAGTTATTGCTGTTCTTTTGAAGAGCTGTCAGTAGATGAGAGTTGCATCAAGATTTGTACACTCGGGCTTCAGGTTCACAGTTCATGTTTAAGGGATCTTAACTTTCTTTTTTTGTTGTTGTTCTTTTAAACATAGCACTTTGTTTGATTTGGCAGTGATAATCTCATTCTGGAAGGTAAAGCATATTAGCCAGTCGTCTGTGTGTCTGTCTGTCTATCTATCCATACAGACACACATTGTATTAGTAAATCCTAGCTCAAGAAGTCAAGGTAGCCATTGTCAGGATCATGGATTTTCAGCTGTAGTGGTGCTGAGTTCTTGTCTTGTCATTCATTCATAGTAGTTGTGTGGAAAAAAATATGTAAAGGATGCTTAATTGTACGTTACGATACTTAGTTTTGCTGAATATTTTGCCACCATAAGTAAAGCAGGATTGGGTAGGAAATCTGCAGTATGAAGGTGCAAATGCTAGGCTGCTAATTAAATTCTTTTGCACTTGAATAATTGTGGTTTTTTGCAGTGATTCTCATTTAAATATCTATGTTGAATCCAGGTTTCTGTGCTTATGAAGAATGTATTATTTCAACATGTAGGGTGGTCTTTGTAAACAAAGTGTACTCAGTAGGTGGTGATTCTGTTTGGGATTTTCTGGTGGAATTATTTACAGTGAAAACTAATATGCTGTTGTGATATTGATAATTTCTGGTATTTTGCATAGGAAGTCTGAAGGCTTCAGCAGAATTTCCAGTACAACACGATCTGCTTAAATGAAAGATTGTGGGAGTTCTTAAGCTTATGTTCTCAAGCATGTGACAAAGAAACTGAATGTATAATGCCTAGATCTAAGTGTCAATCAGCCTTGAAAGGATGTAGTATGGCACATCTAGAGAACACTTTGCTTCACTTTGGGCATGCAGTAACCTAAAATGAAGGTAGTTTTTAAAGTTCACATCTGTTCTTTCCTGCTTTCAAATACAATTGATTTATAATGCATGTGAATATTCAATACCTAGTTTAATGTACCAGTGAATGACTGTTAGGTCAATGTTTGCTCAACGCAGGAAAAGAGTACTGAATAAGTGGAAATAGTTTCAAAATAATTCTTTCTGTAACACTGAAGAGAGTTGCCAAATATGCCTTTCTATAAAATGAAAATGAGAACCAATGTCAAAGACTAATCAAAATTAATATTTGGGTTACTGGAAGTGGTTTTCACTCAGTGAATCTTCTATTTGGCAATAGTTAGTTAGCCTCTTTACCTTACAGGAATAACAGAAAAAGTATTTTACCCAGGGCTTTTTCTCTCTCTGAGGTCTGTGTTTTGTAGCTTACAAATAGTATTCTTCCCTGCTGTGCTGCCTCTTTTGTTGATGCAGCCTCCTAGTTGACTTCTCTCCTGGATTTGAAGGTCCTGGCTGTGGCAGGAGGTATTGTTAACCCTGAGCATTTTCAGAGCTCCTCAGAAAACATGGGTAACACTGTATCCTCTGCAGCACTTTGTCAACCTGTTGAGGAAAATACAAGTTCAGGGAGTTAGATGTTTCCATACTTACACTATTGCTTTGTCCTAGGGGTGGCAGGCCACTGTCTTAAATTATTAATATCTTCCCTTTACCCCACATCTGAGTGTCTTAGTTTCCCTCAGGGTAGGCAGACTGTCTGCAGTGCTTGCCCTAAAGGAACTCCTGCTAGAGACAAACCTGACAGACTATAAAGGAGCACTGTGAATTTAAAAATCGGATCTATTACAAAAAATAAGTTTAAAATCTGTAGCAGCTGCTTTGCTGTCCTTGAATTGTCCCTGCCAATTGTCTGACATTGACAATCACTTTAGCTTGATTTTTTTTTTCTCTATTGCTGTATGAAAGAATTACATTTAAGGAAAGAAAAACTGATCATATAGGAAAACTGTTGAGACTCATTATATATGTGAGCTTTTATCAAACACATGCTGTGAACTACCTGGATTTTACGTATAATGATAGATAAGGCTTAGAAATTTGCCTCAATACTTTATTTAACTGAGAAACTCTAGGACCTTTTCAGCTGCTGGTAGTTCTTCAGGTGAGCCATAGTCATCTTTTCTTCGATCTTCAGCTATTCCTAAAGAAACATCAGGAGCTCCAGCTTTTGCATTCATCTTTCTCATTTCTTTTCCATGTAAATTACAAGTGATGGTTGTTCCAATTTCCTTTCTCATTCCCCCAGTTTCTTTCTTCAAAATAGCACTAGTTAGTTCTATTCTATGGCAGCTCTTCCATTTTGGGGAAAAACAAAGATTACCTAAAGGTAATCCACTGTTTCTTAATAAAATTAAACTTTATACTTTGTTACATCCTAGTTTGTTTTGTTCCCCTCCTTTTTCCCAGCTAGGGAAGGAAGTCATACACCTTGGCACCACTGATTCAGGTTTATTTTTCTAATTAAAAATATGAACAGGCAAACCCTTTAGCTTTTATCTCCATTTTGTTTCAAAAAGTACTGCCTTTAGAAGTAGATTTATTTGAGATCAAGTGGAAATTATTTTTGATTATTTGTTGGTTAAATGATCCTATAAGCATGAATTGATTGACTTGATGGCTGCCACTGAACTCTTAAAAGAAAAATATCATTCTTCCTAACAGCTCCCATTATTTATTTTCTAGATCTTCACACTCATGGTGCAAAGTTAATTTTATGAGAGCTTTTTCATTAACTGCCTGTTCAGCACTCTCCACGAAATAATCATAATCAAAGGGTCCGTACATCTGTATGTTGCTGTTGCTGCTGGAAATAGATTACCTACTGCACCTTAAAAAAAAAAAAAAAAATAGAGAGACTCTGTGTTTCAGTCATGAAGTAGGACTGGTTTTGTAGCAGGCTGTGCTTGTGTAGACCCATCCTGCAAATGCATAGTCCAGATTAAGGCAATTTGAGGGTAAATGGTCCGTGCCAACACTCTTTGTGGCTGGTTGTCATATGAATGATTAGCCAGTAGTAGAAGCACCATAATTAGCTGACTTGGTAAGACTGCTTTTAATCAGACTTAACAGAAAGTTCAACTTGTTAAGAGCTAAATGAAAATTGTTAGGCCAAATAGACAAGGAAAGCCACAAGTGGAAAAATCGCTTCTTTTGCACATTTGAAAAATGACTGTGCTAGCTTACGTTTGTTAGTGGGTGGGGTTTTTTTACTAAAGACCAATTAAATAAATTGTTAAATTAGTGTTGAACTTTGAGATTGAATATGACAGAGCCACTGTGTTTTTCTATTATGGAAATTTATATATTTTCATAAGCTAGGAACTAAAGGTTCATTTGATATATCAGTGCATCTTATGCTCATGCTTGTTATAAAAGGGTAAAATTTTTACCCCAGTGACCTTCCAGTCTTTGATTCCCAAATGCTTTCTCTTTAATGTGGTTTGTGAAGATGAAGGTATACTGTGTGCATATTTTAAAAGGATTTTGGGGATGTTAATGCTACATTATGAAGTTCATATTTGGTTTTCTTTTAGAAGTTGGCTTCTGAATGTAATCTGTCTCGTATGACTATATTTCAGTAATTAAAAGTTAATCTACAGGAAAAACAAGTCTTCCCCAAACCTGTGTTGCCTCATGGAAGTGACGCTGAAGCATTAATGGGCCAATTCATTGTCTATTCTTTGTCCCCAGTTTTTAAATCCAGGAATACCAGGGAGGATTTGTATTCCATGTTTTAATGTCCACTGGAAGAACTTGTCACTTTCTGATTATATGTAAGTTTAGATAGTATGAGAGTCATTGACAGGCTCGGCAAGAAATCAGATGTCATCTCTCAGTAGGAGTAATAATGTGAAAAGACCATTTTTAGAAATTAGGCTCAGAAAACTTGAGAAAGCTGGAAGTATGGAGACCTTTAGAGTAATTGTGGGGGGAAGCCCTCCTTCCAATTCACATTTATTTAAGGAATAGAAGGCATTAAAGAGTTTCTACTATTAGAATTTACAGTGTATTTTATGTGTCTTTTGTCCGTGATATAACTTCATAAAACTGAAACAAGTAGTCTTGCCAGTTGGAAAGTAGGAAATGAATCCATGTAATGACTATAACGTGTCGTAGCAACCAAGTTTTAAAATAGTCAGATTCCAAAATAATGTTATAAAAATTACATCAGAGGAAAAAAAAAGTACTGTGTGTTATGTTATAGCAACAGAAACATGGCCTTGTTTGTTTGTTTGTGAATCACTTGGGATCACATTTCTGCCTGTGGATTTTTGTGGGGGAGCAGGGCTGGAGTTTATGTCCTAACACACAGTGTTTGTATGAGGGGATGTGTGAGGTTATATTCTTTTTTGTCATCCTCATTCCTGTGACAGTTTGAGAGGGCTGAAGTTAATTTTTTTCTGGTTTGAATTTATTTTCAAATAAAGTACCAACTGAAAATTCACCTTATTGATTGCTTTTCTAAGACTTCAAGGGTTCCCTTCAATCTCTCTAAGTCTTTTACCAGGGCTTGCCAGGGAATGATAAAATTTTAGTAGCCGAAAATCATGAATGAAACTTCAAGAGGTTGTGTTTTTTCCTAATCAATGCAAACATAGCACTGTTGGTGGATGCCATCCTACAGCACAATGTTCCAATGCTTCCCAGAGCAACAGTGAGATTCACAGTGGGAGTATGTGCATCCCTCATCCCTCCACGTCGTTGCCATGCGCATGGTGATCCAAGCCTGGAGGAGCTGCTCCTTGGGGCTGTTTCATCTTATTCTCTTAAGAGAGCAGCTCACAATCACGGTGTATGTCCATAACTCTGTGAGTGCAAGTGGTCAGCAGCACAGCTCTGTGTTGGATTCAAAGCCTGGACGCAGAAATGGGATGGGCTGTCTTGTTCTGCCTGCACAGATGTTCTGCAGTTGGCTGCTTTGAATATGCTTTCATTTGAGGGCTTTGATTTCTAATTTTCACAGGTCTCATCCTTAGTCCCCAGTGTTCTTTCATATATACCATCTTCCTAATAGTTAATTTAGGAAAAAACTTTTTCAGGTAGCTGCTAAGATGTAAACATGCATTGCGACTAGGAGTTGAGGTGTCTTCATGACAATGGTTGTTCCCTTCTCTTTCCTTCTTCTGTTATAATTGCTAGGTGATTTACTTCCTAGAAATATCAAGTCTGGATTAATATATTGTCCTTGGGTGGTACCAGTGCTTCAGATTACCTTGGGGTGCATGTAGATATTAAATATTGAAAGCTGTTTTCATGTTCTCATGTGATGGAGCTCTGGGTAAACAAGACTTACTGAGCAGTTTGGGAAGCATGTACACACTGGTTTGCCTTAGGAAATCTGCCATTTAAGCCTTTGTCCTGATTCTTGATGGCTATAGTGAAAGGAGTGGTAGACAAGGAACCATAACAGTGAGTGTTACTGAGAGGAAGAGCCATAGTCCTGATATTGTGAAGAAAATCTGTTTAAGCTCATGAATAACTGAAATGCTTACCAACTACTGTCACTAATCCTCATGAAACAATTTTCAATCTTTTTTTTTTCCAAAGGCATTCAAAAGCAAAAGTCTCTGATGTTGTATAGTGTCTTTGCTTTCAAGATTTGTTCCCCATGTGTTCAATCTTGAGACAAATACAAGCCCTTCTTATAAATGTATTAGGGAAACAAGAAAATACATTGAAGAAGTTTGAAGACAAATTAATACTTTAAATCTGTGTCGAATTAATGTTGCCATGCTATGGGGTGTAATGTAAAAGTGAAACCTGTGAAGGTGTTGCTAATATCTGGGAGAGTGTAGTTACATGATTTAAAAAACCACAAACAACAGAAAAACCCCCATTTCAGGGGGTGATGTCATGCAAGTTTTATCTGTTTTATAATTCAAATGTGTATTGCTAAAGACAGGAGATACTCAGACCTTATAAATGTTTAGTCTTAGCTTTATTATGAGTAATTTGGAGATGTTTTTTACACTTCCATATCAAGAATGGAAACCCCTTTCCTCATTTGTGTGCTAAATAAACATTTCAGAGCTAGTCTAGCTCTAGACAGCGTTAAAAAAAGTGAGCTAGCTCTCTTTTAGCTTTAAATTTCACTTTTATGAATTTTATGAATTCAAAAAATGTTGAATATTTATTTATTTTTGCTACTGAGACACAAAAGGCAGAAGCCTGCAGGCTTGTTATGGTGTGGGTAGCCTATTGTGTTTCCATACCTGATGTAATTTTACTTAAAAATTGAATTTTGCATTAGATTACCTAAAAAATGCCATCATTTGTTGATGTGAAGAATTTTAAATTCTTCCCCTGTGAATCATGAATTATTCTTTCACAAGAGATCTAAATTATTTTAATTAATTACTTTAGGCTTTCAATCTTAAAATTTAAAATTAAGTTACAGGTGAGTTAAGCTGTTCCCTGAGGAGATTTTACTATGTTAGCAGTGGAGAGGGATAATATTTGCTGCATAATTCTCTAATAGGCTGTTGTATGCTGCTCTGTTGAACAAGTCTTCTGTTTTGCTCTTGATTTTTGATTTGTGTCCAGCTTTTCAGGGATCAGCTTGGACAGTTAGAAGATATCACCTGAAACATATTTTCCTGTCTGCTCTCTGGAAGAGATAAATTAGGAGCCATTGAAATACATTGCTTTCTGAAGTTGTTGAGGACCACAGAAATTTAATGTAAAACCAAATGAGGCACTGATAACTGGATGCATGAAATTTTGTAGAAAATGTACAAAATACAGAGCCAGTTTATTGGTGTTAATTTCATATCCTGATCTCAGTGTATATTCTCTTTGCTTAAACTGTTTCTCATATATGTATATAATTCGATACAATTACAAGAAGGTAACCTAATCGTTGGCTTGTGGGCTGCGAGGATTGAACCACTGCTTCTTTTCCTCTTCTCGTGTATGATTACTTGTTGAAGATGTGATACATTTAGGTCATATTTGGCATGTGTTTAAACTGAGCCCGGGACTGATTTATGAAAAAGAGGGAATAACAAACCTAAATTGTATTTTCCCCTGTGTGACTATTGTAGCCAAGCTGCAATTTATTTTGTAGTGTCTTAAGTTACAATAAAAGATACATTCACAAAATAAAGTAGGGTAAAGAGTTCAGCCATTAAATCTTTTTTTCCTTTTTCTTTTTTTCCTTTTTCTTTTTTTCCTTTTTCTTTTTTTCCTTTTTCTTTTTTTCCTTTTTCTTTTTTTCCTTTTTCTTTTTTTCCTTTTTCTTTTTTTCCTTTTTCTTTTTTTCCTTTTTCTTTTTTTCCTTTTTCTTTTTTTCCTTTTTCTTTTTTTCCTTTTTCTTTTTTTCCTTTTTCTTTTTTTCCTTTTTCTTTTTTTCCTTTTTCTTTTTTTCCTTTTTCTTTTTTTCCTTTTTCTTTTTTTCCTTTTTCTTTTTTTCCTTTTTCTTTTTTTCCTTTTTCTTTTTTTCCTTTTTCTTTTTTTCCTTTTTCTTTTTTTCCTTTTTCTTTTTTTCCTTTTTCTTTTTTTCCTTTTTCTTTTTTTCCTTTTTCTTTTTTTCCTTTTTCTTTTTTTCCTTTTTCTTTTTTTCCTTTTTCTTTTTTTCCTTTTTCTTTTTTTCCTTTTTCTTTTTTTCCTTTTTCTTTTTTTCCTTTTTCTTTTTTTCCTTTTTCTTTTTTTCCTTTTTCTTTTTTTCCTTTTTCTTTTTTTCCTTTTTCTTTTTTTCCTTTTTCTTTTTTTCCTTTTTCTTTTTTTCCTTTTTCTTTTTCTTTTTTTTTTTTAAGTTAGCTTTCATCATCATGCCTGTAATTGTGTTAATTACTTGAAAGAATTTTTTGGGAGGCCAGTTGAAGAACAAGAGGGAGGAGAAATTGCCTCTAGCAAAGACTTTTTTGTGAGAACATTCTTACAGTATCTTATGGGAGAGATATCACTAAAAGAGTCTCTTTTAAAATCCCTATCTTCATACCTTTTTTAATATGCAAGTATTTTTAGTTTCCTAATAATCTTTCAGAATACCAGATTTCAATGCCTGCAGCCAATGGGAGCGAGCAAAATTATCCTGTAATTAAAATTTTATCATATATTTTCATTTTTTTGTATCTTTTGAAAGTAGGATGCTAAGTTACATGAGTTCAGTTGTTGAACTTGGTGTGCTCTCCCAGCATTCAATGGTTCAGGTGCTGGCTGCTCACATGAGAGGCCCAGGCTGGGTTCTTCATTCTTCTGTGTGGCTGTTGGCAAGTCTTTTTCCTGAGCAAAATGTGGCAACTTGATGTGCACAGCACCACGTAGGGGTATGGACTCAGAACGTGGCAGGAGCGTAATGCCCTAGATACCCTGAGATCAGAACACGTGTCCACGTTCTGCTTCCCAGTCCGTGTGTTGTGGAAATCCCCCTGACGAGCCAAAAAAAGTCAGTGTCCTAGCCTGGAGCCTCTGCTTACCAGGGTGCAAGAGCTGACATATTAACTGAAAAACTCATGAAAAACTTAAATGTGGGTAATTGCATGTGATTGGAACTTAACCACTCAACCACGATGTTGTACAACTGGTGAACTTCGGTTTTGTTGCGATGTTTTGGTGATTTTTTTTTTTTACGTTTTTATTATCTGCTATTGTGAATGCCTCTGTTCAAACACTACTGTCAGTTAACTCGGAAAATGCTTAATTTTTTTCACTACAAATGATACAAGATTGTTTTGGCTGTTACAAACTCAATATTACTAGGTTATTAATAGAAATGCAGTTTGGGATGTAAAATAGTGGAAACATTATTTATGGAGATGTTCAAAGTCAATGCTAAGTAAATGGGAACTTTTTATTGGCATCCTATGACATTGGAAAAAGAAAAAAAAGTATTTGTTTATTTCATTTGTAAAGAAAGTTGCATCCAACCTGATTTATTCTTTTTTCTTCATGCACAAGTGGTCCTAACACATTTTCAGACTGAGGCAGAAGGTAATCTCCAGGTAACAATATTCTATGCTATTTTAAGGATGCATGCCCCACTGATGGTTTTTAAAGCACAAAATAATGATGACATACCATGCAGAGGTCTTGCTTGCCTGAGGCAAATAGTCTGAATGCACTAGATGCAGACTTCTGTTTGCTGATGAAAGTGTTGAAAAGGTGCTTGGTTTTATTTTTGTTTGGTTGGGTTTTTTTTTAAAGTGACAGTTTTCTATTTTGCTATTAATTATATTGCATTCAATTGACAGCTGAAATATATTACACAGAATAAGAAAAAAAAAGCATAAGGTCCCCTGGGAAAGAAGTTTGATGCTCAATTTTGGCAAAAGTTGATTCAATTGATTGCTTGATAATGGCAAAAAGAACACCAGGCAGCTTGGATGAAATGTGCCAAGCCAGGGGCAAGGTAGATTTTTCAAGCAAAGGAAAAGCCTCCTGACAGATTTGCTAGCGAGTGGGGAATTGGAGTCTTGCCCCTAAATTATTAGAGAAACGGTTAATGAGGGAGGAAGGAGTCAAGGAGGCTAAAAAACCCACAGATTTCAGAAGGAAAAGGAAGAGGTGTAAGTTACAGAAATCAGATTGAAGAGGAGTCAGGGTGGAGTGTGTGCACACTGAGGGCTCATCACGGTGAGGTTGTTAAAGACATGTGAAACAATTCCAGTTTGCATCCAGAGTGTTCCAGTGGTTCCAAGAGGTTTTTGCCTGTGTAGTGCTTTTGAAAGCTAAGAACCATACATGCTCTTTTCATAACTTTAAATTGAAAACAACAGAAAGATGTAGTTCAGTGGACAAGCAGCTCCCCTTATGGACAGCAGTTCATGAACTTCATTTGTCTTGCAGTGCATGTCTGAATTGTGCATACACAGTCTGACAGCCTTTCTTCAGCATCAGCATGTACCTGTCAAGTAAAGCTGGAAATACTTAGTGTTTTTCATACTAATCTTCAGAGAGCGTATGATACATAAAGGAATGCAATGTAACTTTTTTTTAATTCAAAAGGAATATGAATAATATGCTAGAACAACTATAGGGAAGAAGAACCTTTTAATTAAAAATACAGAAGTCCTGGTAGTGTCTGAGTGTGCAAATGACCAAGCATTAGCATGTTGCATATATGCTTTTATGCAGGAATTGGAACTGCTTTCCTAGTTGGTTGGGATTTAAAAATATTTAATGTATTAGCTTTCTATTTTGTAGTGAAGTGATTTCAATTTTAGACTCATGATTTGCCGAGGAATTTAATACTTCATCTGAAATCTTGTATTGGCTCTTGTAACAATTCTTTCACTTAAAACTTTTGCAAAGCTTTTCCTTTGGCAAAGGAAGTTCTTGGCTGTAGTAGGCTCTGATAAATTTTATTCCTTTTTTTTTTTTTTTTTGCCTTAGTTATTACATTCTTGTTTATCAATCTTCTAGTTCAAAAGAACTCTGTGGAAGAGGAGAAATGGGAGAGAGCAAGAAAAACACAAAGAAATGTGATTCTTGTGAACAACAAATGAAAGTTTTACTGAAATGGAGGATTATTATGGAAAATGTTGTTTGTGTCAGGCCATTGTGTCTATCACTGTGTCAATGACCCATATAGACACTAGAGTTCAGAAATAAACCATTTTTTTTTCCTTTTCTCAGTTTAGTATCAAGCCCATTTTTTCTGCATAGAATTAATATATAAGACATATTTATTATTGCTGTATTGTTTTTGTTTGAGTTTTAATTGCCTCTTTTGGGAAGGAAAAATTTAAGGCAGAATAAAAAAAATCTTTGCATCTACAAGAACATGATTAATACTTTTGTGAGCTTGTTTTTTAATGATTCAGGAGAAACTTGTAGATAAACAGTTTCATTAACTGAAAATCTTTCTGGATATACTGCATAGAAAGCATGCAAAAGATCTTTTTGTTTTGGTTGGATCTTAAATGATGCAGTAGGGTAGTTATAACAAGAGGCTTAAGGCTCATTGTGTTGAGTGCAAGAAGCAGAGTTGGCCAGAGAGGTCTTGGATTGTGGTTTCACAAGGCGTTGAGTTGGTCTGCTGGCCATTGCTGCTGGAAGGAGAGGTGATGCTCTTTTCTCCCCTGTTTTTGCCTGTCCCTTCTGTGCTTTGGCTATGTATGATGGTGGTCTGACCTTTCTGTGAACTACTGTAACTCCCTAGTCCAGGAGAAGAAAAAAACAGGTGTTTTCTTCATTTTGGGTGCATTTTATGTTTGATCTAATTCACTGATGGAGGTGGTTTACTGTGCACTCTCAGTGCATGACATTTAGGTTCCTTAGCGAGGCTGCCTTGTTCTGGAGAAGTGACTACTTCCCTTTGTGTTGGCAGTTTGTAAGGACAGTCTTGTCTCTGCATCTGAAGTAGCAGCTGAGCTTCTAAACTCTGCAGCACCACCTGAGGTTCCTCCAACTCTCTGCTAGTTTCTCTTTTAGCCAAAATGAAAAAAGCTTAAACAGTTCTCTGTTTCTCTCCTTGATTCCACAATATGGGTCCTTCTTTGCCGTTACTACACATTGGTTTTGTTTATGAATGTAGTTCTGCAAACAGCCAGTGAAGAGAACTTCTAAGTAATGAACTCAGGTTTCTGTCTAGATTTTCTCTGTTTACCCCCTCACTCGATGATTGAGACAGTAGGGGAGCTCAGCTGTTGGCATCTGGCAGGAGCAATCCTCCTCTATTTCATCATCATTTCATGTTAATATAGGGATCAGTGTAGGAAAGGATGTGTCTGTCTTTCACAGGCTGTTTAGCCTTGTGAGGTGAATAGGTGTCAAGTATGCCTTGAATATTTTAGTAACTGGTTTTATCTTGGCCATAAAAAGAGAAGATTACAGATCTATTTTCTTTTTAAGGATAGCCGAGGTCACGCTCAGTCACCTCTATGTTTTCTGAAATTTAATTTGCCTTAGGAACTGAATGCATTTCAATGCTCTTTTTAAAATACCTTGTCTGAAGAATCCCAGATAAGCTGAGATGATAATGGCTGCCCTCCCAGACAGAGTAAGTGGGATGCTTAAAATCTTCCAGCTGTTTGTCAGATACTTAACTTTCTGCTCTGAAAGTGCTATACCATCTGTCTAGCTAAAAAAGGTGCACTGAGCAAGAAGAAAAGTATCTTTCCAATTCAGATGAGTTTGCTGCATCCTGTGAGATAATCAAGCCACAGATGATTATGGGAACAGTGAATTTTAGATTTTATAGGGATAGCTTCATAGAAAGCATGAAAGATGAAATTTGAATGAATTCATCTTCTGGGTATCTCAGAGGAGCAACAGCGTACCATCCTAAATTTAAAGTCACATTTCTGTCTGCTATGTGAGTTTATTTGTTATTCAGTCTTATGTGTCGACAATAGGCTTTGTTTCCTCTGCTAAATATGCCATCTTACTTAAATTACTGGTGTTATCCATCCATTATTTTATACTATCTATTACAGATGCCTAATATTTGGTGAATAAAGGTTTTTTTTTTTTGAAATTTCTGAAGAGATCTTAAAGGTGCAGCAGGAGGACAGGGTAATTTTTATCGATTTGAAGTAATCAAGATGCATAAAAGATGAGTTCTGTGATACAATTCAGTGAACAAGACATGAATACAGAGTAAAAGACCTCCGACAAGAAAAATATGAAAGAAACTTCTTAGTCCCTAGTGCCACCTGCAGGATTACTACTGGAACAGGCAGGCCGAGCAGAGGAACAGAAATTTGAGTGATAGTTTGCAGTGTTTGGTAAGAAAAGAAGAAAGCGTCACCTCCAACAAAACCTGAAGAAATACAATTTCTTTGTCATGCTGAGTTATGTAACAATGCATGTGTCAGTTGGTTTTCTGTGAGCAGCGTTAGGTTTGGTGGGAATACACTGTGTCATGAAGTTTCTCTACACATTTTGTTTTCTGCTTCCATAGTAGCAGGTGGCTTAACCAGGCTTTCTTTCTTTGCACTTCTTGTAAGAAACATCAGTCATGTAAAAACACACATCCATTAGGAGCCATTTTTGGGATGACTGGCTCTTTGGCTGTGCTTCCTTTTTGAAGGCTGTCTCTTCAGAGAGGAGTGATGGACCCTAAATATTTTCCTAATATTCCTTCCATCGGCATTTGTGTAAAGGTGCATAACAGAAAGAAAGATGTGAATCTGCAGCTCCCCTGCTAGATCTCTGGTATTAGGGAATTCTTTTCTCTGCAGACCAGTAGGCAAGCTGACTGTAGATGTGTGTGTTGGCAGTAGGCAAATGATGTATGCATGAAAGGATCGCATATAAATAACAAGCAAGAAGAATCAAAGTTGGGGTTTTGGGAAAGAGGGAGTGTAAACTGAAACCAAATGTGGGTAAGATGGAGGTGATAATGGTGATGGTATCTGGAAAATTGTTAAGCCCTACAAAGTTGCCGTGTGTTTGGCATGTGGCTTTGTCGGGAGTGTCCCCATCTGCTGTACAAGAGCTTAGCATTCACAAAGAGTGTTTTCTCTTGCCTCTTGCTGACAGAAAACTCTCCCTTGTCAGAGGCTGACCTGACCTCAATTACTTATCTATTCATCACTTTTCTCCTGACTATTGTAATGTGATACTCCTGGGCACAAAGCCTGCAGTTCCTCTGGAGCGCCAGCTGGTTTACGGTCTTGTTGTGTGTCGTGCCGGCAGCAGTGGCTGCCACAAGTTGAATCCGATCTTTCTTTCTTTGTTGACTTTCTGCAACACACCAAGCTAAGGTGTCTGTTCTTAATCTTCAGAGTGCTTGCCGTTTGGGGTTCAGCATGTGTAAAAGGCTGCAGGAATCTGCAGAGGAAAAGCTGTGGATGCTTGCCGTGCTTTCTTGCATACTGGAGCCCTTTGGAGTGAAAGTCGTACGTAGCAGAGCGTTCTCCAGGACTGGCCTCACCAGAGGGGTAGGTCTCTTTGGGCCTAAGGACTTAAGCCTTTGTTGGCACTTTTCTGGCAGGTATCTGTTGCACATAGGAAATGAATCATGTAGAGTTTTGGAGTATCATGGACTTGGGAACAAAAGCTTCAGCCTGTGTGTTTACGTGTCTATCAGGAATTAGTTTTCACTATGTCAATGTCTGTATCAGAGCTTGTTGCTGTGGAGAGCCTTTCTAATGAGCATAGGGAAATGAATGCTTCAGAAAGCACCATCTGTGGCGTCCTGTGCTATGTAAGTTCAATGGTTGCCTTTTTGAGGAGCTGTGCAGGAGGGAGATGAATGATGCATGCTGACAGTGTTTCAGGTGTACAGGCATCAGAATCTTAAGTTCAGTAGTCACTTTATTTGTATGAGTGGATCATTTTGGATCAGTGTAGGGAAGTGGATGTGGGAGGGAAATACCAGAAGTCCATTGAAGACTTTGCTGCTGAAGTTGAGCCCAGACATAAGTCAGGCATACAGGGTTGGTCTTGTGAGAACTTAAATTGAAGTATTCTCTTTATCTTTTTCTTAAAAAAAGAGAGCAGATCTTTCTTCCCAGGTACATGCACCACCAGAGAGGGACACCAAGACTTGCATAACAGAAGCTGGGTTAGTAAAGTGGTTTCAGCACTGAAAGAGTATCTTTACTCAGAGGCTGTTCTGATGATGAAAGCCAGACAGAAGCACTGTAGCAGGACCAGGGAGAAGGAAAGGCCTTACTTCATAAGGACTTTCTTCTGAAGTAAGTCTTTTCTTGTTTAGACGAAAGAAAAAAGCTGTAGTAGAACTACATGTGCCTGTTAGTGAAAAATTACGCTTCTCTGGCCTTATTAACCTTAGTATTATGTTTCAGAATTCAAAGAATTTTGCAATTCTGCATCAGTTCTTTTGCTTGGACCAGACTAAAAATGAAGTCCTGAAGTGAATTACTGCTCCTACCAGCCACCAGAGGAAAGTAAACTAATAGAAATCCAAGCTGTATTGTACAAGCAGTCTTTGTACATAATGCATATCAAAGTGGTAGACTCCTGGCTTTGAGTTCTCCAAGGAATGCTATGCGTTTGTATTTTGCCTTTTTTTTTGATATAGAATAAAACATGATAAAATGTGAAAGTGAACTTCAGATGCAGATTGAGCATTATCACAAAGCAAGAAATGGTGCTGATGCTAAATGGAGTAATTATAGGAATATTGCCACTGGGCACTTTGTCATTCTTCACATTTAAGAGGCAGAAGTCTGCTTATATGAGAGCAGGTGTGATGAGATGTTTCTGCACAGAAGCATAACTCCATTTCTTGTGAAATATATTTTGTATATTTTAATCTGCAGGATAATGCTGACTCTCATTGTCACTTGTGTCCTGTTTGTTTTGATTCCATCTTTGTTTAGACTATTATTGGTGTTTAGAGAGCATGCAGGGATAAAGAACAGTCTCAAACAGCAGGTTGTACTATGTGACATCTGTTCTGCTTCATTATAGAAAGAAAAGTCCTTTCGAATATTTAAAAATTCTAAAATAAGTATTTATTTGTTATTGCTTATTAGATCTACATAGAAACCATAAATGGTTTGAGATCAGTAGAGCAGTTTGGGCATAGCAGAAGATGTTTCACTGTTTAAGGATATGTGTACTGTTCTTTACTGTTCTTTAGCTTTATGCATGTATATAAGCTTGCTCTCAATTTATTTCCAAGGGCTTGCAGAGAAGAGAATAATTCCATTAGGCAAGTTCTTGTAATGAAAACAGATGTACTTTTGGCCCAAGTTCTTCTCTAATGTGAATGATTTTCTTTGAAAAGAATTTGCCTATGAATGTGTGCCTACTGAAAAGCGAGGTTAATATGAACGTAAAAGCAGATGCCAAAGTTGATCCTTGATTAGAAGAGTTTTCCTCTCAGTTTTAAGTGACGTAATTAGTCCTTCACAGTGACAAGGTGGGGAAGGTTTTCAGTGCAGCCTGCAAGAGTACATCAGTGAGTTAGTGTTCACAGTGGGAATGGTGTAGTCAAATCCTCACGCATTGTGCTGAATGTCTCTCACATCATGTCAGTTATTAAGGGATGAACCTACTGGGCAAACTGCAAGAATTTCAGAGGGTTGCTCTAGACATTATTAGGACCAATAATTAGTTCTGTAAGTGAGCTATACATGTATAGTCATTACTTGTTTTGTGCTGTGCTTGGATTGTAATGAATGAAGTGACATTTTAAAAAATCTGTGCAGTAGGGTCCTTTTGTAGCAACTTAAATAGTCAACATTTTGATACTTTTCTTCCAAAGCAAGAACATAGAGGGAGATAAAAAATTTTTCTCTTCAACTCTGGTGAGATAATTTGACAAAAAAAGCATTATTCTTCCTTTCATAGCTGTGAAAGAGACTACCTGGACTGAGTTCAGGGTTTTGGTTTCATCTCCTAGCTTCTTTGTGTCTTTGTTCTTCTCTTTGTCTTTTCTTGTAAAAGAAAGAACTAACTAGGTGAAGTGCCTTTTTTATTAGCTTTTTATAAATATATTTTTTAATCGTTATTTTAACTCTATGCATGTCTGTGGGAATCCTGCTATTAGTGAATGTCCTAAAATTGAATTTGTTTTTCTAGTGTAGGGCCACTCTCCTGACGCACAGCTTTCACTCAGCTGAAGAGAGAAGCACCAGCTGATAAAAGTGGAAGATTGCTCTGTGGCCAGGAGTCAAAAAAGCCCTGGAGCCAGAGAGACAGGGGCCTTTCCCTATGTGGATTCCTAGTTAAAACGTAAATTGAGCCACTCTTATTTCCTCTTATTTTCTCTAGAACCCACCAAGAGACCCTGTATACAGAATTGTGGTTTGATGGGATGGTGTTTTGATGCATTTTTGTAAAAAGAGATATTTCTTTTGGAGACAAAGAACCAACTCCCTTAAGACACTTTTTACTCCTCACTTTTTTTTCTCTCCTCCCATTCTTCCTTCTTTTTTTTCTGCAGCACCTTCTACTGTTCAACAGTTGTATATTGTTCAAAAGATTTCTGCAGCAGCTTTCCAAAATGAAAAAATGAAGACCTCTTACCAGGAGCAGAGGAGATTTTTCCTGGTTGTGGACTACTGAGCTTATCTTGGGACCTCCAGAGACATGTGTTGATTCATATAGGATAAAATACTTATTAAATGGATATTTGAATCTGGTAGAGTTAAAGGATGCTTTAATGGAAAAAAGTCTGTTCTCTTTAAGTAAGTGGAACTTTCCAAGCTGTCATGAAATTAATTTCAGTGTTCATTTGGGTGCAGGTTGTAGGAGTATCTCACTTGAAATGATAATCTACACTTACAAAAACAGTGTCATTTTTCTACCAATTCAACTACAAAGTAAATTTAAATCCTACATGAGAAGAGGTGGGCAGATGTTAAACTGTCTCCCAGTGGCACTTACAGTGGAAATTCTGTTAATTCCTTCCATGGTTTTAGCATGTATTTAGCTGCACAATAATGGTTTTTTGGTTTTTTGTTTTTTTTAAGGACCAGGAAAGCAAAACTGTGTGCTAAATTTTCAGGTTCTGACCATTGTATTGCCAGTGGTAGTGTACTGTAACTGTGTTTTATCTCAACACATGGGATTGAGTCTTAAAACCAGAATTGTTTATAAAGGGTGTGCAGTGAGGTTACTGCTGGTAAGATGAGCTGTGAACACTGAATAATGTGCATTCACGTAGCCCAAAGCAAATGCAAAATAATGCAATGTAGCTTGACCTTTTCTCATTGCAAGTTAACCTGAGTCTAATTAGCCTAGGTTTGCCTCAGGCTAAAAGTGGACGGGAATCACAGCTTGGCTGAGTAACAACTTTTTAACTCTTTGTAACTTGCTTTTGTATTTACATCCTGTGCTGTTAGGGGGGAAGCAAGGAACTGGGAATAGAACAAAGGAGGACAAACCAAAAGTACTTGTTGCTGCAGTGGTAGTCACCTGCTAGAAATTGAAACTGAAGTTTAGCACTAAACATCTGCTCCGTGTTGTGCAGAGCCTTCAGTAACTTACAGTCCAAACAGTTTTAGGAAGAAACCCCAAAATAAAAAGGGATCAGTAATTTTGTATCAACAGCACATGGGTTTTTTTCTTTTTTCCCTTTTTAACATTGTGAGAAAATGAAGCTGAATTGTAAATGTGCAGGGTCAAAACTTATACTAGTGTCTAAAGTGAAGTTCTTAAGTTTTAATTTTGTTTGCCTGTGTGGTATTGGGTGAACTACATCTCAAATATCACATCTATTTCTTTAAACTTGTGTAATTTTTATTAGCCATTATGAAAATGATTTCAATTCATAAGTCTGTTTCCTTCATTGACTCCAAATAAGGTCACTGAATTGGGAATTCAGTACTCCAGGCTTAAAGTTTAGAACAAAGAAATATCCAGTTTTGACACACTTGTTTTTTCTGTGCTCTGTAAATTCATAGATTTGTTAATTTGCTCTGAAAGTACTCCAGATAGGCTTAAGAAATAAACTGTCCATTTGTATGCTGAAGTAGTTGTGGCAATGCACTTTTGCAACTTTTCCTTTCAAAATGTGAGTAGCAACTTTTTTTCTTTTTTTCTATTTTGCGTGGTATGTGCTTTCCTTACTGTGTGTTCTGCAGTGAAAGGTCACTGCAGCTTGAAATACCAGTCAAAAAATTTGTACCTTATACTGTCGAGTCACATCCAGAAGTTCATGCAAATCTTTGAATTTCATTTTTTCACCAGTGTAGCTGAAAAACAGGAATTTCACTACCTTGTTTCAATTAATGTATAATGTAATGAAATGAAGAATTATACAGCTATTCTAAATTTGCAAAATGACATGTAGCTATCATGAAATTTGGTTTCACAAGTTATTAAAAAATTCCTTGTGTGAAGCTTTAAACCCCACACTTGCAAATAACTTAGTTTAGCTAGTGGTGGTATGTGCCAGGTAGTCTCAGTGTGTTTATGCCTTTATTTTGCGTGTGGTTCAAAATCTCCGACACTTCAGTCTAGTTTTTGTAGCTAAGAATAAATATACCAAGTAAACTGCTTTCAAATGGGAATGCTTTTATGCTATAGCTTTTTGTGCAGCCATGACAAAGTGAAAAGTGAGGTAAGAAAGTCTTCACTGGCCATGAATTATTTGAAAATTCTTTGTATCTCTGGACATATGAGATATTTCATAATGTGATATGGATGATTTAATGATACACTTGCTATGGGTGCAGCATTCCTGGAGAATTACTAAAAAGATTCAGAAAAACATTCTAGTTTTACTGTGAAGAAACAGTAGTTTTTGGGTTTTTTGTTTTAAGATTATGGCCAACATCCCATCCATGTTCTCCTATTCCTTGACTTTGCTTTGAAAACATAGTTTTGGTCTGGAAAAGAACCAGTTTTACTCTGAAGAAATACGTTTCTGTAAAAATGTAAGTGAAGTCTGAACTACAGAACACTTGTAGTTTTGTTGCAGTTTTTTTTTTTATGTTTTAACTCAAAAAAAATGGCTTTCTGTTTTCATCTGAAACAGCTTTACCTGAAAGTATTTTCAACACCTCTTGAGACTTATATAGGGTCTATAGCTGAAGAAAAAGCAGTGTAAGCCCATTCACAGAATAACAGAATGAACTAGGTTGGAAAATACCTTTGAGATTGAATCCAACCTATGACTGAACACCCCCATGTGAACTAGACCATGGCACTGAGTTCCACATCCAGTCTTTTCAACACTGCCAGGGACAGTCACTCCATCACCTCCTTCGGCAGCCCATTCCAGTGCCAAATCACTCTTTCTGTGAAGAACCTCTTCCCAGTGTCCTGCCTAAACCTCCCCTGGCACAGCTTAAGGCTGTGTCCTCTTGTCTTGTCACTTGTTACCTGGGAGAAGAGACCCACCCTACCTGACTACACCCTCCTTTTAGGTGGTTGTAGAGAGTGATAAGGTCACCTCTGAAACTTCCTTTTCTCCAGGTTCAACAACCCCAGCTCCCTCAGCTGCTCCTCACAGGACTTGTGCTCCAGATCTTTCCACCAGCCCTGTTGCCCTTCTTTGGACATGCTCCAGCACCTCAACATGTTTCTCAAACCTTAGGGCCCAGAACTGCACACAGCAGTCAAGGTGCGGCTTCACCAGTGACGAGTACAGGGGAAGAATCATCTCCCTGGTCCTGCTGGCCACATTATTCCTGATAAAGGCCAGGATGCCATTGTTCTTCTTGACCACCAGAGCACACTGCTGGCTCATGTTCAGTTTGCTGTCAGTCAGCACCCCAGGGTCCCTTTCTCCCTGGCCACTGTCCAGCCACTCTGTCCCCAGCCTGTAGTGCTGCAGGGGGTTGTTGTGGCCAAGTGCAGGACCTGGCACTTGGTCCTGTTAAATCTCATGTTGTGGGATTCAGCCCATCCAGCTTGTCCAGGTTTGTCTGCAGAGCCCTCCTATCCAACAAATTGACAGTCAAACCCAACTTGGTGTCATCTGCTAGTTTACTGATGATACACTTGACCCCCTCATCCAGATCATCAGTAGAGATACTAAACAAGAGAGGGCCCGACACAGCTCCCTGGGGGACACCACTGCTGACTGGCCACCAACTGGAGACAGCACCATTCACCACCACTCTCTGGGCCCAGCCATCCAGCCAGTTCTTAACCCAGCAAAGAGTGCTTCTGTCCAAGCCGTGGGCTGCCAGCTTTTCCAGGAGTATGCTGTGGGAGACAGTGTCAAAGGCCTTGCTGAAGTCCAGGTAAACAACATCCACAGCCTTCTTCTCACCCACCAGAGGGTCACCCGGTCATAAAAGGAGATCGGGTTGGTCAGGCAGGACCTGCTCCTCCTAAATCCATAGTGGCTGGGCCTGATCCCACAGCTGTCTTGTAGGTCCTGTCTGTTTGATCATACTCAAGATGATATATTCCATAGTCTTGCTGGGCACTGAGGTCAGGCTGACAGGACTCTAGTTTTCCCAGATCCTCCTTCTGGTCCTTGTTGTGGATGGACATCACACTGGACAGCTTCCAGTCATCTGGGACCTCCCCAGTGAGCCAGGACCAGTGGTAAATGATGGAAAGAGGCTTGGCGAGCCCTTCCACCATCTGCCTCATCACCCTAGGATGGATCCCATCTGGTCCCATAGCATCCAAGTGGCTCAGCAGATTACTAACTGCTTCCTCCTGGATTACAGGAGGCTATTCTGCTCTCCATCCCCATCTACCAGCTCAGGAGGCCAGTTGTCCTGAGGACAACCTGGCTTATTGTTGAAAACTGAGGCAAAGAAGGTGTTACATGCATGATGAAAAGGTCAGCCTTTTCATCATCTTTGATAGCTACACTCCCCACCATATCCAATAAAGAATGGAAGTTTCCTTGCCCCTCCTTTTGCTATAAATATATTTATAAAAACATTTTTTATTATCCTTTACAGAAGTGGCCAGTTTAAGTTCTAATTGAGCTTTTGCCTCTCTGTTGTATTAAAAAATACTTCCAATAATAATTTTTTATCCTAATTCTGCTCATTGTTTTTTACATCAGGAAAAATTTCTGTTGTACTTTGCAGCTGACATAGCAGTGTACAGTACATCTAGTAGTACAAAGTATTTTGCCCTTGGCCTAGGAGACAGAAGGATCAGCCGGTCCATTGCTTAAATGAAAAACTCACCTATTCAAAATCCCCACTCCCCACATAAAACTAACACACAAGACATTGAGCATGTTTTGCTGGCAGTAGAATTTTGGTGGGTTTTTAATAGGAACCTCCATAGCCGTCGTGCTTTATCTACACACAGCAATTGATTGGCATAACTGTAACTTACAGAATAACAGTGGTTTTATTCTAGACCAATTCTGGTCCTTTCTGAACAGACCAATTATTTAAAATTGCTCTCTTAAGTGCTGTTTGCCTGTAGCTGCAGACATGAGTAGTTTAAAGACCTGTAGCTGTGGTCCCCAAAGCAGCATCTTGTGAACATCTTGCCTTTGTGATTCTTTGTAGCCCTGGGAAAGGAAAAGTCAAAACTGATGCTGCCACTGCTATACTGACATGGAGAGCAAGTTACTGTGATAACACTTTGCAGACCAGCTTGCTGAACATTTTTCCTGGGTCAGCAAATGTTTTATATCACTGCTCTTTAGCTCTTGGGGATAAACTTCATCTTTCAATTTACTCCATTTTCTTGTAAGGGAAAACAGTTGTCATTTTTTCAGTTGATGCCTGATGATACTCAGGATGTGGTATGTAGTTCCCTATGCCTAACTGAATTAATCCGTTCTGTATATGTTCCAATATAAGAAGCCCTGATGAATAGAGAATTCTGTGAATAGGGTACGGGAAGAAAGCAAGGAAAGCCAGTGGAACATCAGCTGTGCCTATGTGTAATGGACATTTTGGTCCCCTTAAAAAAAATCTCTTTGCCTGATTCCTTAGTGTGGATGGTGATATCCCACATCACCAGTAGGGCTTAAGAACACACTTACTTGCTGCCCATCACTAACATTTTTAATTATTTTCCACAGAAATGGGATTGCTGATCACTGACCTGCAGTGGTAACATGAGCCAACAGCCTTGGATATTCATAACCCTTGGTTATAAAAGGCACTTTCCTAGAGGCAGGAAAGAGATTTAGATTGTGTTGGGAAAGATGAGTTGCTGTGTGCTTTACTACATGTTATTTACAAGAACAGTGTTCTGTTGATGTGTAGTTAAATAAGACTTTCCGCTCCCTTCCTGTCTATCTTTACTGTTCAGGAAAATTCTGTGTGAATTTTTTTTTGTTTAAAAATAAGAGTAAGTAGTCACATACATGACTGGACCATCAACATTCAGGAGTTGCTGATGTTGTGCTTGTAGTCTTGTACATTTTCTTTGAATTGTCATGCTACCCTCTTAGATGACAGAATAGAATGCAACAAATGTTTTTGGTATACTTTTTAGCTGCAGACTAACAATAGGATTGTAGCAGATCCCCAAGAACAAGAAAGTGTACCAGAAGCACCAAGTCCTTGTTTTTAAGGAAAGAGCTAATTTTCTTTCATTAATGGTACTTTATCCTTTATCTGTATCAGTCCTGCAAAGAAGTACAACCATACATAGGCTTCATCACTCTGTTAGAGTTACAGGATGCAGTTACTGTCTCTGCAAAATTGGAAGGAAATACAAGGTTAGCAAGGGAGTATTTGTTCCTGTCTCTGCTCATCTCGTAAGTTACATTGAAAACTTCCCTAAAAAGAGAGAATTCTAAGAGACTGTCACAAGCACTTCAGCCTAAAACTTGAAATCTAGTATCACTATAAACCGTTTTTCATGTGAAATTGGAAGATCATTGACTCAAAGGAAGAATTAAAGTCCCAGGATCAGTTATTTTTGCATTAGCAAAACCAACATTTACTACAGTGGTTTTAATAACAGAATAGAGGGCAAGAGTAAAATTCTATTCTAAATGTTTATGTTCATGGCTACTATTATATTTGAATATAACAAGCATACTCTATGTAGATATAAAAATACTACATAATTTCTATATGATGAAAAGGGGAAATTATGTAAAAAGAAAGACTTTATGCTGTTTTATAAATTGTTCGATTGAAGTAATTTAAGTCATCAGAGTCTGACATTTTGATGACTCTGGATATACCTGGAATTACATATTATGTATATTACTTGTCATTTATACCAGCTCATTTGAATTTTCTGCTTGATGTACTCCTCTGCTTCAGAGTGAACTCAAAGTGTTACAAATTCCAAAGTCTTTGTTTTTATGGATTTTGAAGATGTGTGTGGTAAATTTCATGCAGCATTATTGACTGACAAAAAAGAACTGAGATGTTCTGTATTCAGATGTTATCATATAAATGCTGTCATACGCTTCTTGCATTATTTTAAAGAAAGAATATTTTAAAATTTGTTGTTCTGGTACTGCTGCAAGTATTATAGACCTGATAAGATTGGAACACCAGTTCTACAAAATCACTGTCACTCATGATATTTGCAAAAATAGGTTAAAGATGGTGAGATATTTGGCTTATCTTAATATGAAGTCTTGGAAAGAGAGCTTGTCCTAATGCATGAAAGTGCACTGTAGCTCTGGTTGAGGGCAGTGTATTTTAGTCAATTTTATGTTAAAATTAGCAGATGCAACACACCTGGAATTAGCATGTCCTCTCTTTTGTTGCCTGGAAGAAGCATTTACATTAAATCAGGACATTGTCAATCAAGTCTCTAGATGGCATTAGAAATTTCCTCTTAACACAGGCACCCAATTTCTGTCTGATATGAAGGACGAATATACTGCCTTTATACTTTTATCAAAAGATGGGCTCTGTGGAGCCAGTTCTAAGAAGGTCAATAAGGGGAGCTAATTAAACTTTACTTGTTGAGAGTTTGCACCAGGATTGACATTTTCTATACACAGTCTATTAACATTTGCAAGTTCTTATTTTTAGATAGCTGACTTACCTATAGCTGTCAGATGCACCCCTGACAGTTGAATTTTCATTTGCAGTCATTAAGTCTGGGGCAAGAATCTGATTACTTAAAGACTATACACTTTAATTTGATCCCAAGTTCTGCTCAGTGAATGTAACTAGTAACCACTGTTGTCCTTAAATTTAGTTAGCATTTAGTGTTGTTCTAGATCATACTGTAATGTTAAAGTGCCCTCAGAAGTTACTTTGTTTTCGAAGCAATGGGTGATCCATTATGTATTTGTGGTGGTTGAGAACGTGAAATATTTTTCCTTAGGGACATCATTCTCTGTATATTTGCTCTGTGTAAGTTAATGTAACCATATAGTCTTCTCGGTGATATAACACACTGTCAGTAAACTGAAGTTTGTTCTCTGTCCCAGATGGGCAAAACTGTGGCTCTCTCCAAAGATGTTATTGTTGGGAGTTATCCTGCTTATTGAAGATTGTCACCATGGTACTATCATTCTGTTCTGTAGCACTTCTCAGCAGAAGTGTATTTCTGTAGTGAGGATGTTGGTCTTGCAAAAGTGTACAAACCCCACCATGGGCCTGAAGCGTCTTTTGATTTTTATCTGCTTCATTGTCTTGCTCCAGTCCTCAAAGAGTAGGAGACCTGACTAGTAACTGATTTCAAGGTATTGGGGGTTGAGGTTTGGTTTGCTGTTTTTTTGCCTTGTGGCTTGCTACTAAAAGCCTGCTTGTCAGTATTTTATTGTGTGGTGAAAGAGGAAGTAAGCTGGAGAGCTTGTCGAAGCTGAGGAGGCACTGCCTGTCCTCTGGTCTGCTGGCACAACAAAACTCTTGTAAGTTTGCATTGGGAGTGGAGACCATTTGGAGTGAACATGTGTGCAAAGAACCAGGTTTGTTCTTTGAATTTGTACATTTTGGGAAAGTTAAGGAGGATGGTAATCGTGAAATCTGGAATAAAGTTTGCAGTGGTGTTATCAGCCTCTCATTAAAGTTGTACTAAGGTACTTTTAGAGTGTTGGGGTTGAAGTGAAAGCTTGCCTTGCTGGTTATACAGAAAAGTCAGGCTAAGCCTCAATAAATAGTGAACAGCCTTTTTTTTATCTCTGACTTTTGCAGGTGTATCTAAAGAATTATCTGGGTTATAGAAAACAGTTAGCTGTGTGTTCTTGGGTGTTTTTTACCTTCTGAGAGACTGAATAATGTTTGTGGCAGGGGGCTGTTGATCCACACTTGTCTTTCCACATAAGCACCTCTCCAGAGGCTCAGGTGTTAAGGAAGAATGTAGAGGGGTAGAAGTGCATATACAGGCATTTTTGTAAATTATATCTTGCTCTGGGTCAGACTGTTCATTGTGTCTGGAGATTTTTTTTTGCAGTTTCTACTTTCTTCAATGAAGTGTCTTCAGTTTCCTCACAGCAGGCTTGCACGTCTCTGCAGAATTTTGCCGTGAAAGGAAGGACATTTATAATTCTTATGTATTTTCTAGAGGAACAAGTAGTCAAAATACAACAAAGCATAGAAACAGATACTAGGCTTTAGTGGAGAATTTAATATCTTTGTTTTCTGCCTATTCTTTATTTCTGGTCACTCGCACTTCACCACAAAATACAAATCACATTTCATTTTAGAAACCTCAGGATCCGCTGTGGCTGGCCTCATCGGCAGGAAGGGGATGTCTAAGCACAGACCTAGAGGCACTGAAAGGTTCTAGCGTTCTCGCTGGCTACCTCGTAGTCTGGTGAGGAGGGAAAATGAAATCTCTGAGATTTTTTTTGGACTGGCATATCTGACAATGCTAAAAAGCAGTATTTGCCAACCAGCAAAAGCAAAGTTGATAGGCAAAGAAAATTGTTGCGAGCACTGTATGTTATAATGGTATTGGTACTGGGTTAGGGTTTTTTCTTAAAAGCTCTGTATAATTCCAGTGGCATGCTTCTTGGATATCTGTACATTTTTCATTTACATTTTGACATTTAAATTTACGATCCTGTAATTTTGCAGCTCATCTTACATACGCTTTTTTCAATGGCAAATTGAAATCACAGATGAAGTGTGCTTGAGTACAGAAAAAAAAATGTTTAGTGGGATGGGGGAAAAAATGTTGTAGCACACAAACATATCCCTTGGCTGCAAGCTTGTATGTGCAAATTAGGCTTACTTATGAGAACGACCTTTTTCTTTTTTTCTTGTGCTAACATATCCCAAGGAAAGTGCATATGCTTCCTCGAAGTATTAAAATGTATCCCGCTGTTGGCATGGTGGGGAACACAGTTACCATACCCAAGAACTTGCCAGCAAACTGCAGCAAAGATATAACTGGACTATTGGATTTGTGGTGAAAGCTTAGCAACTTTGCTAGAAATTCTTTGGCTATGGTCCAAAGTTATGTTCTGTCCTTCCGACGTAAGGTAACATAGAACAAAAAAAGCTCTTTACTACTTTTGTCATGCTCTCTCTTAATTTCTAAAAAGTATATTATTTTTAAAAGTCAAGTGTTTGAGAAGTATTTTCCGCTGAAGTATTTGCCCTGGTGTTTGTATTCTAAAAGAAATTTAGTAATTAGACATCTACACATTAGAGCTAATAAACAGCACTATTGCAAGAAGTGTAGTGCTAAGAAAATTTTATTTGAATGCATGATATTGTTTTGACCAAGGATAGCCAAATAGAATAGAACAGGCTGGCACCCATCATAAATTTAAAATCTTGACCATGCAATCAATGTTCTTTTCCCAGACTGAAATTATTTATAGAGGTTTTCATTCATCATATCAAGTATTAACTCAATCAAATGATTTTTATGTGTAAGCAGCACAAAATGGCTGTTTCTGAAATCTTATAGAATGATGTAGAAATTGAAGCAGGAGTTTCAAGGCTGTCTGGTTGTGCTGAGATGGTAGTTCTCTTGAATTCATTCATACTTACTTACGGGAACATTTGTACTTGCATGTCATAAGCAGAATGTTAGCATCATTGTGGTGATTGATCGAGTCATGGCACGCCATGCAACGCGTATATTGAATTTTGTCTTCTTTTCCATGGTCTCGTGAACTGAGTGAGGTCAGGCATAGTTGGTGTTTAGCTAAAGGAACAGCTGGAAAACTGGTGGAGGAAAAACCGATTTTAACAGGTAACTTGTTAACTTGTTTCTGCAAGTCAGCACTCTATTAATATTGACAAAGTATCATTTGGGAAAAACTGTTTCATAGTACCTGATAAATTTGGGGTGGAAGTTTAAAAAAGATACTGAAATCTGACATTTGTGTAATTTTTTCCTCAGATGAGACGTAGCGCTGCCAGATCTATGCCGTAGTTGTTACATGTTTTTTGGAACAATTCTGGTTTTTCAGAGGGTGGTGGTGATTTATCTGAATCCCCTTTTCATTTATTTTTATTTTAAGGTTCTGCTTTAATTTTTTGAGAGTATTGCAAGAGCTGGTCATGAAAGAGTATTTGTATTTCATTCCAGAAGTGGCTTATATAACTGAAAAACCGAAAGATAAAATAATGGAACACTGGAAATCAATGTCTCTCTTTTTTCATAATTGCATTTGCTCATTTTTTTTCTTGAAATGTCAGTACACCCAGGAGAATAAAAAGCCTGGGAATTGTCATAGTTTCAAGTGAATTATAGTTTTACATGGGTGCCTTTTGTCATTGACAATAATAACAGTGTGCTTTTGGTATAACTAAAGAATATGTAAAATACATACAGAATTACTTTCAGGAGATTTATTTTCTTTTGTTGGTAGGGTGTTGTTGGTTTGGATAATATTACATTGCATGACTGAAAGCAGCATTTTGTTGATCTTCATTCCAGAAAAATTAGAAACCTTTTAAGATTCTAAGAGTGAAGATTATTAATACTGAGCATAAAGATGCTTTTAGGTCTTTAAAGAAGAAATAGATACTCTTCAAAATAAGATGGACTTCCTGTAGCAATTTGAGTTGACATTCTTCATATAACAAATTCTATAATCTTTTAAGATTTGTTTAAGCTACCGCTGATAATGCAGGTCCCATTCTGAGTTACTGTCTGCAGAAACTATTACTGTTGTGAGCTACATGGCAAGATGTGTGCCAGGTTAGAGTAAAATGCCTGGATAATCTGTGTAATAATAAAAAACCCACAAATGTAAAAAAAAAAAAATTAGTTATCTTCGCACATGTCGCAGGTTTCTCTCTCCTCACTCCCATTGTACTTTGTCTCAGCAAATGTTTAATATCAGTGCTGTATTCCTTTGTCAGAACCTGCTAATTCCTTTTTGTTTCTGTATCTCTTGGAGGCAGGATCAGATCTGTGACTTAAATTTCCTTCCTTGTGACTCTTAATTCTGGAACAATTTTGCTTCTGGAGGTTTCACCTTGGGCTCTCTAGTTTTCCCTAGGTAGTGGACCTTGGAAAATCTGTATTTTCAGATTACCTAAAGAAGATTCTTCTATTTTCACGTCTCCTATTATAATGGTTACTTGGAGGTTTATTCCAAGGTTTCCTGACATAGTGTTGTCCATATAGTGAATAACAATTTTCCTTCTACTATAGGTACCTGAAGTGGTAGATTTGCTTCTTCAAAGCAAATTGACAAAGGATGGCATGGCATCCATTTTTCATTTTTCTTTTCACTCTTCCTTCTACTCCAAGAATGACATTTTAGTAAGGTGTTCTCTTTTGGCAGTTCTAGAGTGGCTCTTTTTACGCCTCTGTTAGCAGCGCTGCCTTCTACTTTTTTGCCATGCTGTCAAAATCGTTGGGAGTTGTGGGGAGAAATTAGGTTCCTGCTTCACATTCCAGCACTACTTCCTCTTGCCAGATTTTTTCTTGTGGACTCCAGATATTCCTACAGACTTAAGTTTCTTAACTTGCCTTCCAGACTCTGGCACCAGGCAGTCTAGGAAAAAACTGGGGTGGTCAGCACCACCAACACCTTTCCCAAATAACTTCGTAACTTCAGTAAAGCAGCTCCCCCTCTTTCTTTGTGTTGGTGTTCTCTCTTGGAATTTGGAGCCATCTTTTTGTGTTATGTCCAATGCAAATATAGCAGTTGGTGTGAGGGCTGAGTTGTCTTGTGTTACAGGTCAAGCCTGCGGTCCTTTTGAGTGATAAGAACATAGTTTTGCCTTTCATTCCCCACACCATTCTGAATTTAGTGCTGTTCCATATACTTGCTAAACTGAAGTTCAGGTCCTTTACACAATGCTTGTTCTGCACTGCCACCCCTTTTAAAAGGGCTCTGTTAAATTGTATCCTGATTTATTTGGAATACTAGTTAAAGTAGTTTACCCTACCTGTGTACTTTCAACTGTCTGTGTAGCTTTCCAGCTTCTTTCTTGCCCTTCTTGAATGTAGGAGTGATGCTTTCTTCCAGTCCTTGGGAACCTCCCCTGATTACCATGACTTTTAAAGATCATGGAGTGACCTGGCAATAATGTTAGGTAGTTTCTTCAGCAGTTGTGGGTGCACATCTGACTTGTTTATAAGTTCCCTAACCTTACCCTCATTCACCTGCTATTGACCAAGTCGATCTATCAAAGATCAAACTAGATTTATGTTTTATGAAGCTAAATCATGTGGAGCATGGAAATGGTGAGTTTTGATGTAGTCAACAGGTGAACAACAGTATCCTAAAATGACAAAGGTGTATTGGGATTGCTGGAATGTTCACCACAGCAGTGGCCAGTGGATTGATCCTTGAAGACGTAGACAACAACAGGGACTTCTTGTCATCTGAATGTGTGCTTCTGAACAGGCTGTGCAACCAAACCACCCTAGGAATGTTATGTTAAGTAGCGTAAGGTATCTACAGTTTAAACACTGTTGGAAACTCTTGGGATTTTGGTGGAATGGACCCCACAGTTAGACTGTATTTGTGTATCATTTGCCTGGTACCAAACATAAAAACATACAACTACCAACACAAAAATTGTGTGTGATTATCTATCTGTAAAACTTGTTGCTTAATGCAGTCTCATTTGACGTGCAGGAAGACTTCTCATCCATAACCCTAGCACATTTCTGGCTTCTCTGTGCATACTGAATGCTTGTTATCCTCTTGATCTTTGCCAAACATATTCACATCTTTAGTAGTTCACACATTTCCAAAATGTATTATTGGTTGTTTTATGAAGTTGAGTGGGTTTTGAGAACTTTGGGTTGTATGGTGATTTTTTTTGAATCCTGCTTATTAGTGATAACTGGTGTGATACTGGGAGCAGATTGGATAGGAGTGGACCTGGAAATTTGTGCTTGCTGTAAAGATAAGTTTTTAGATACTACATTTGTCCTTGAGATTCTGCTGTTCAGTGAAAAAAAACCCACCAAACCACAAAGTAGTTAACAAAAATAAGCAATAGAGAATTTATGTGCCAGCCCTCATGGAAAGGGCATGAATTTCAGTGGAAGCTGGATTAGAAATACTGATATTTTTATAGTATTTTGATAATAAAGTAATTTCTAATCTGGTTAGAATACAGGGGATACTTTGAGCTAAAATGTGTGATTTGAGCTCCCGACATGCAGTCAAAAACCTGATGCAAGTTCTGCTTCTACCTTTCCTCTACTTTTTTCTTTTTTCCCACATCTTTGGCATGTAACATATTAAACAGTTAAACCACTGGAGGAATCAGCTGAATTCAGTAGCAAGAATCTATGTTAGCTTGCACTGCCAGCAGTTGGTACTTCAGACTTTTCCAGAGAGGTACCAAATTGAATGCTGTACCAAATCAAATTCTCTTGATACTACCAACCATCTGTGGAAAAGAAACCATTTGTATATCGTGTGCCATGGCTATAACTGAAAGATTTAAATGCAAAGAGATTTTCTTTCCTTTACAAATTGCCTGCAAGAATAACCTCTACTTATTATGACATAATGAAGATGAGTTTACCGTTCACTATATCTTCTCTGAATAATTCCAAATGCAATACAACAATTCTGAAGTACACTTTAATACCAGTGGATGTAAACAGTGAGATTTCTATTTCTTGTTTGAATTCATTATTTTAATCCCTGTCAGATTCATATTTGTGGTAGTAATGTAGCCTACATGGTGAGTGCTGGGAAAACATTTATAAAAAGCTTTGCCAAAGAAATCTGCCTATATAGACTACAGTGACTTTACTGTTGAGAATCTTCATGTGTTTATGGAAAAAACCCACACTAGTTGAGCAAGTCTGATTTGTAGATTTTGTTGCTCAAATACCCAAGTTACTTAATAACTCTAATACAAGAGATAGAGTAGTACAGCAGTTCTATTGATATGTTGGCAAAGAAGCAAACATGACTGGTCTTTACCATCTGTTTATAATGCTATATAAAGAAGACCTTACTGGTTGCCATGGAAACCAGCATTTCCAAAACCACAAGTGTTTGCTTAAAATCTCAGGCCTTCTGAAGTCTTGCATGCTCTGAGGAAAAAAAGAATTGAAAATATCTAAAATTTTGCAGTGATTTATATTTCCTAACAGTTGTTTTTGTAAAATACTTCCAGTATTTTTGCACTGTATCTTCTTTCAAGACTTGAGAAATTTAAAGCATGCTCCTGGTAACTTCATGAGTTTATTTGATGCTTAGCAATCATCCATGAAAAGGTGACAGATACTTGCTGGGTTTTAGGTTGATCTTTGTAAAAGGAGGGGTTTTATTTCAGATGAACAAACCTAATTGTTGTATTGACTCAGTGGAGTGACAAATATGGAATTTGGGTGGAGGTCACATTGAAAATACTCCTTAACCTTAGTAAAAACCCAGATTCATCTCAACTGTCAGAGTTGGTTACTTGGGTCTCACTGGAAAAAAAAAAAAAGGACTCTCTAGAATCAGAAATCTAGAGAAAAACAGCAAATGAAGATAGTACTGTGAAGAGTTACAGTCTAAGTGTGTCTGTGGTCTCCACTCTTGGCTTGAAATGGTTTTTTTAAAAAACGTTTGCTTTGATTACTTGGAACTATTGAAAAATCCTCAGGTATAGTATTTAGAAGAATATGCATTTATCATAGAATCTGGGAGTATTTCTTTTTTTTCTCATTTGAGACTGTATGTTCATATTGCTGCCTTGCACTTTGTGCTAATCATCCAGTGTGTTTTAAGGTGTTTTTTTCCCCCCACTGGCTTACAAAAGGCTTCTGCTGTATATAACCACCTAACTCTTCCAGGTAGTGACACGTAGAGGTGCTGCATTTGGAGTAATGCTGTTGGTTGGGTTTCAACCACCTAATTTCTATTTCTGTCTAGAAGAAAGCTTTTTGTTTATAGCACGTTTGGCATGTATTTGGCTTTAGCTACTTCAAGGGAGAACAATCTATTGAAGCACAAAATTTGGAACTTCTTTCTCACTACTAGTAAAGAGCCTTCAGTGTTTTTAGGGAAGAAATATTTGTAATTAATTCGTCTGAATAAGGGTGAAAATCAGTGAAGTTATTTGCTAGAAGTCTTATTCAATATGGCAGGTTAAAATAACTTTTTATATCATTCTGTCATGGCAATACATAGCCTAACGTTTTTGCCTTTTTATATTTCATCCATTTGTAAAACAAGCTGTGAGCATTTTCAGCCTGAGATAATGGCCCGGAGTTGACCTATTTCATTGTTACATTTTTCTAGTAAAGTTTATTTAATGCAAAATACATTTTTATGACAGGCTCTACAATTACAATATTGCTGAAGTGACACTGGACCTCCAGAGGTGTCTGAATTCATTAGCCTTCTGAAGCTAATCATCTTTCTGTCATTCACTGAACTCTTCAAAAATATTTTTATTCCTTTCACTTAGCAGATTATTCCTGCATCTGAGAGAGCCTGTTCTCAGAAAAGTAGTCTTGTGCTTGAGTCCACCTGTTGATACTGGTTGGCAGTGGGATGTTAGACCTTCCACAGAGCAAATAAAGCAAATATTGATGGAGAAATCAGACACACAAAATTTAGGCTTCTGTCTAAGTATTTGCGGTTAGAAAAATAAGGGTGCCAGACCTGCAAGCTACTCTTGGTCAAAGTAATTGCACTCAGATACTAACTGCATTTTTTGATGTTAGCTTGCCTGCTATCCACATCACATTCCAAATCAAATCGCTGACTAGGTAAAACAGTGGAGACTGGCAGTTGGTTTAAAAATACAGTTTTGGTGTTTTGTTTCCTGTGTGGTGCCTTGATTGTCATTCATTGCCCTGACTCTACCTCTCATGGGTGGAGGGTAGAATTACTTAAACTAATAAGAGTAGTAAATAATTTGTTTTACTAAATAATCAATGTCTTTGAGACAAATGTCTGATTATACCTGCATTTTATTTTTACAGTGCAGTTTTTGCAGTGTCCATGGTAGGTATTTTTCAGATCTTAGATGACCGTGCAATCTCAAAACAGCCTTTTTCACACTTAAGTGTCAAACTATTCCTGTTCATCTGGTTCTGTTCTCACCAAGCAAATCTTTTTCCTCTTTGTCTTCATCTGGTCATAAGTTTTGCAGAAAAATGGGAGTTGTTAAATTGGGGTTTTGAGCTTTTTTTGTTTGGCTTGGGTTTTTTAATTGATTTGTTTTGTTTCTTTTTTTTATTGTTTTTGTTTTTAAAAGTAACTCTTCCCATTGATCCTAGGGAATATCCTACCCTAAAGGAAATAAGTGCATCGAAACCCCTGAAAAAAATATGCATCTATGTAGCTGATCTTCATGGGAGAATGATTCAAATAACCTCTGCCTTTTTTGGGAATTCAAATAAACCTAGCAGCAGTCAATGGTAGACTGATACAAGTGTCTAAATAGGGTTCTACAGACTCCAGGGGAAACTTTGTGGGTTTTTATTTCAAGAATTCAAAGCCTGTATTGATTTCTAGGAGCTACAAGTGCTCAGTTACAATTAACTCCAAGTTACCATGGCCATGTGTCTGTTTTTGGGGTTTTTTTTGTGCCCAATCAAAAGCCTGTAGTTTTTGGTGTTTGTGGGATCTTGCCCATTTGAATCTCCACAATTTTATTTAACCTTCTGACTTTTATAGTTTCCTGGAAGGCTCCATCTTTTGTTGATCATTGTTGCATTTTGAAGCTGTTGGAATTTTCTTCTCAAAAGTAGTGCAATATTTGGGATAGTTACTAAAGCCTGTAGAAATGAGCGCATGTAGCAGCTCCAGAAAGAGATCAGTCTCTCTTCCAATCTTGAAGGGTGATGTGGCTTTTCTTGAGATTCTTGAAAAAGTTATGTCCAAGACTTTATCTTGTGATAAATTACTTCTGGGAATGATGCAGTTGATCCCAAATTCTGGGCGCCTCCTGCCTGGGACTGCAGTTTTCCACACTCCTGGTCCCTGTGAAGATCACATTTAATAAACAATAGAGTGATGAAACTTTGGATGGAATTTTTCACCACTATTTAAGAAATATTTCTCCTTGTAAGGAATACCCCATGAAAATTGAGCAGCTGGAGTAGCTTGAGTTGGAGAGGACCCTAGGAGTTTTCCTCTAGGAGCTCTCTGTTCTAGAAGCTATGCTTTTGCAACCTTCTTCCAAGATAAGGCAACGAAGATCATCTTTATGTTTCTGTTCAGTTTGTGAAAAATATATTTAATATTTTAGAGACACACTTTATGTGGATTTCTGGGACTCTTGAACACCTGAATTTCGCACAAGCTGTACATGATCTTTAGTCACTTTCTCCAGCCGAGTAGGTGTCTGAGGCTTCATAAATGGAAGAAAAGGTACCTAAATTTATACAGTCTTTGCATCCCCAAAAATGCTGCAGCTTTTGTGGAACTGAGCATTTTGAGGCCTGTTTTTTACTGAAGACCTTGGTTTCAATTCATTCCCCAGTACTCCTAAGTCTAAGAGTAGCCACGTGAAAGCACAGATACAACATTTTCTGTATTAATTTTTCAGTGACTCTGCCTGTAGATGTGTAGCTATGAGCCCATAAATTAAAGGCAAGTACTTCCTCGCTGGACCACAACCATTCTTGTTTTGTACATTACTAAGTTACTGTTCTGGCTTACTTTTAACTCTCCAAGCATCACAGCACATAATGGTTGAACTTACTAAGAAGTTTCCTTGTGTCATAAGTGAAAGCCACACTCCTAAATTACCTTTTTAATTTTTTTGCCTTTGGAGGAAATGCTAGTGCAGAGACAGGCCCGTCTTCTTCGCACCAGAGTTTTGTTTGGTGTTTTGTCGGTGAAATCTTGTGTTTCTTTGTGATTGGCTTCACAAAGCTAAGGGGGTGAGAGCCCTTATTTCTAGATGCAGGTGGAGCAGGGGGGCTGTTAAAGACTCCCTTGTAACCTGGTCTAAGAGCATATTCCTGCAAAGTGGGACAGGAATATCAATTCCTGCAAGCCTGGTGTGACTCATTGCACAAGTCTGCCCTTACTGGATAAACCCTTTAATTACCAGGCAGTTACATGATGGTTATGAGCCCCATCCCATTTTTCTCAAGCCTGTTTTTCAGGTAAGGAAATTCCCCAAACCTCAATACTCATTTTTGATATGCAGAGATGTTTAGTTGTCCAAATCCAAGAATAAGTTTCTAAAACACACATTCTCATCTGCAGCGTCTAGTGGGCTTTTGAGTTGAGATGGCATGTGGGTCGCAGAGCATCCCCCCTTCTATCATTTCCCATCAGCTATGTATTTAATTTGAATCCCATTTTTTAATTCTGTTCTCTCCATGTGAAGTAAGTTTGTCTCCTCTCCCTTTCTGAATCATGCTCAAAGCACATGTCATGACAAGGCTGATTCTCCTCTGCAGATCTGGCTGTGGAAGTTGGAATGGGCCAGGGTTTTTAATGTGTTCTGGAGAGATATGCAGAAGGATATTTAATAAATACTTGAGTAGCAGGTGAAAACAAGTTGCTGTAGATTGCTGTTAGCATATACCAAATGTATAACTTTGAATGCTCTCAGTATTTAAATATATGCATGTCTGAGTGTGATCATATGGTCAGATGGTGAATCCTATGATTCAGATATGCACATCAATAATACAGTGGTTTAACATCCATTTTAAAAATGAGTATGTCAGAGAGTTTTCTCTTATTTACTTCTGACAAGTCATTAATAAAGCAAATTGAATAAAAGCCCTGGAGCTGGTATTTCTTGCATTTCTAATAAGGAAGCCAAGAATCTTGCCAAGTAGCTCCATGCCTTACCTCTAGTGATAGGTATAGAATTGTCTCTTATAATTAATTTTGACAAAATGGGTTGTGTTATTTTTAAAATGTACCTGCACCTGTAACTATGAGTGCATCCTGGTAAACCTTCTATATTGTCAAAATGGAAAGTACTTTCCTGAGATGTTACAGACTGAAGACTCTGTTTATATTGTCACATCTGGGATGGTCAGTTTGAATTGAGTGGTTTCTTTTTCAGAATAGTTTGTAATTCAGCCTAAAACTAGCCTGGACTTTCACTGACACTATCCTATGCTTATAAATCTTCTTCATCAGTGTAATTGATTTTGGTTGTGTTATAGACTTTCCCAGCTGCTTTTTATTAGAGCTGTGTGAACAGATCATTTTTTTTCCCCTCCTTTTGTTTGACAGCTGAACAGGGAAGGTAGAGGAATGGAATTCCTCTCTGTTTTCCTTCCCTTTGGTAACTACATGGGGCTTGTGTACGGCCTGAAACAAAACGATTCATCTTGTCAGTGGGACACCGTCAATAGAATGCACGGGAAGGAAGGGTAAAAACCACCAGAGGAGGTGAGGAGGACAATGGTGTGTCCACTTCAGCCCCTACCAGCAGTCCTGTGGCCACCAAACACGCCTGAGTGGGGGTGGAGGGGCTGCTGTGGGGCAAGTGATGAAAGGGCTGCAAGCCCCACAGCTCCTGCTTGCGTGGGTCATGAGCAGAACTTTTGGGAAATACTAACAACGTTTATCTAAACATTTATCAACCCCTTTTTGTCCCTCCCAAAACACCTTATCACTTCAGTTTTGTTGGGAAATTTGTTCTGGATTCTTCATAATTAAATTTGAATTAGCACTAGTACCCATGAGTATGGCCTCTTACGCTACACCCACTTGCAGAGTCAGTTGACTTTACAGTTGCCGGTGCAGGGGGGTTTTTTTGCTGCCTTTTGGTACCATGAAATTACCCTTATGTCCAGCTCTTCCTTCCAGTAACTGTTGTAGTTGCCATGTTTCCTCTCTATTGTTTAAATTCACAGTTTAATATAATGAAAAAAAAGTGCTAGGAACGTGGCTTTGTCTCACGCAAATAATTTTAGAATCTTTGTGGTATTTAAATATTTAAATACAAATGACGCTTGCAATGAATAACAGATCTTTGTTTTAATAAAAGTGTAAATTACAGATGGAGTTAAACCTGACGGCTAAAGACTGGAGGTTACAATTCCACGGCAATACTGCACGTGTGAAGCAGTACACAAAGCACTAAGTGAAGTGTTCGCCTGGTTTATTCCGTGCAGCAGACGGACCCCGGCAGTAGGAGGTGTAATTTGCAGCACATTAGCTATTAGCCGGTGTCACTGCCTGAGTGGGTGGTGTGAGTCTTGTGCGTGTGCAGTGTCACAGCGCGCATGTGTCGGAGCCAGGCGCTTCTCCCATGTGCTGTAAGATGGAATTTTTTTTTTATTTTTTTTTTTGTGAACACTGTGCTGTATTTAAAACTGTGAATCTGCCAGTTTTCAACTGGGTTACTCTGTCACACGGATAATATCTAGAGTAAATGCCTTTCCCTCCCTCAAATTCTGAATTCTAAAACGGAAGCGTAGAGGTGTTTGACTTTCCTACCGTTTTCTGGTATGTAGTCCCCCGAGGATGAAGTATGTCATTTGCAGATACCAGCCTGTAAACTTAAGAGGAAGCAAAATTGTGCTAATGATTGAGGGGTTTTTTTGGGTACTCTATGCATGCACTTGTGTTGTTCAGCAGAGGTTTTCCAAAAGAGTGTCAGCTTGATGTATCTTTTTCTGTGTGCGCAATTTCACTTGGGTTGCTTTTAGTTCACTTTTTTCCCTGGAGGCACCTGTCTCCTGCCACATACCCATCAAGACTAATTGCACCATCTGGAAGACTTTTGTGTTGCTGTTACTTGTGCAGGGTATCTCTGGGGAGCTCAGTTCAGAATGTGAATGTGACCCCTGAAGCCATGTCAAGTAGCTGCAGTAGTTTCTAGTGTCTAAAGGATGATCACCGGAGGCTTTATTTGTTTCAAGTCTAATGCGGTTTGCTTTAGTGTGGATATGTTACATGTCAGTAACACAACATGTTTTGAGAATGGAGTTAAACTTTGACTACTGGTTTGGTAATTCGTGGAAAATCGTGTCTAAAATTACATCCAAACCATATGTAACATAGAGGCTGTATGATTAGGTGTAGCAATGATAGACATATTGCTGCTCCTTATTACTTGATTTTTATGTTCTGTTCTTCCCCCCATCCACAGCTGCACTTTTCATTAACAGTTTTCTCCTAAGAATGTAAGGTATTCTTTGCTAGTGGTGCTGCAAACCTCCTGAACAGCCCATAACACTTGCTTTTGCTCTTGCTACAGACTGAGTATTTTCAACACAGGTAATTTTCTTCTTCTGTTCCTCACCTAGTCTGAATCAGGTAGAAGTGCTTCACTTTCTAGGGTCTGTCTAGGCAGTGGTTTATTTAAAGGCCAGTACTCCATGTTCCTGTGATGAACATTTTTTATGTCTACTTTTGTAACATCCTGTCACTTGACAAGCCGTAGAGCACTGGGCATGAAAAAGCCAAGTGTTCTGATTGTTCAGAGTATCACTGTAATTTGCTATTTTTTAAAACATTATTCATTTCTCACAATATCTCTGCCTTTAGTAATACACTCTGATTTTACCACATATATATGTGGAAAAAAGCAATTTTTTTCCCACATCCACTTTTCTTTAAAAATGATGGAGTTTTAAATAGTGTTGAGGAGATATATTTTAATTCAGTTGCATCATCTGTATAACTTCTGTGGTTGTGAGTAATGTGGTCAACTGAAGTTCAAGCCAGAGAAGTACTTACACCACCACAAACAATTATGAATTCTGTGTACAGGATGCATACACACTATGTATTATTCATTATATGTATTTTCTGTCTTTTTCCTGGGTAGTTTAATGTTCCTTGTGGCTCTGACTATGGAAACCTATAGAGTTTAAGTGTATAACTGCGTCGGCTGCATTAACTGTATATTGGAGCATGGTAAGAAACAAATTATATATTTGTGTGTTTGGTGAGAATAGAAATATGCAGGTTACAAATTCACAGAATGCTGAAGGTAAGCAGCTGTCCCCCTCCTCCTTAAAATCTCTCACTACCTGTACCCAGTAAACAAAATAAAGGTGCATGTTACATGACCACAGTGCATGTGCCCTTGAGCAGAGAGATCTGAGCACTGCAATCTTTCATGGGTTTGAGTGGCTGGGGAGTACTGGGGGACTGAACTAAAAAAAAAAAAATAATTTCTGCTTTGGAAAGTTATATAGAATCTCCCTCCTACTGCTTTTTGTGTTCTGGTCAGGGTTGCTGTGAGCATGGGCTATCCTGAGCTGCCAGGCTCACTGGGCACACCTGACTTGTGCAGGCAGTTGAAGCAAATAGGATGTGAGCAGATCATGAAGGCACAGAAGTCATGGCCTCATTTGGCTAGTTCGATCTCACCAGAGCTAAAAGTGTTGTGGGTTGTGGTAAAAAGCCATACTGGCCTCCTCTTATCTTAATTGATCATGGCATTTGTAGGGTGTAGCTGCACTGGCTGGGAGCTTGGGCTTCTCTGGAGGGAGAAGTATTAGCCTGGAATCGGGTTTGTGAGTGTGGATGTGAAGATCAATCCCAGTTGTTGATTAGCACCAGCTACCTGGGTGGTCCTGCTCATTCTTCTCTGAGCATAGTTCAGACCATTTCCTCATCACTGTAAAACAGGATGTAAAGACTCAAGAAGTCGTTTTATTTGCAGTAGCACAGGAACTTTCACAGAGAAAGGTGCTATTTAAATGGTTCTTCTTCATGTTTGTGTCTGTGTTAATGAAGTAGCATACAGAAGGTACACTTGCATTGTGAAATGTACATGTAATGACAAAAGTCCAAATGAAACTTTAGATTGCATCCACTGTTTTCTTTATTCAAACATACTTCCAAGATCAACATTTTAGATTTTTTTCATTCATCTAATTTAAAGACAGTTCTGTTTTGATTTCCTTCAGTTATTAGGGCTAAAATTTTACTCTGGGATAAAATGAGTTAAAGTGCTTAGTAATTTGTGATGTAGTTCTTCATGTGATTTATTTAAAAAATATTTATATGATATCAGAGATATTGGTTTTTATTTATTGGAAATTAGTTTACAAATTTAATAGCATCTGGAGTGTGTTCTCCTTTTGTCTAGCTGTTTAGCTGTATTGATGAATATAGGAAATAGAAAGCAAGTTTGCAAAGACAGGAAGAATATAATTGGAGACATTGCAGTCAAAAAGGAAAGCTAAGCTCACTTGACAACAAATTAACTTCTGAGGTGTTGTATCTAAACGGTAATTTGGACTTGCTCTCAACAAATATGATTTTGAGGGCAGTTTCCTTCTGACCCCAAATTTAAAGTTGTAGCATTTGAAACAGTTTTTTGTTTAAACCAGCTCATCTCCTCTACTTCATTTATCTCTAACTATTATTGTACATCTTCCATCACTTTCTGCATTTTCATTATTTTCCTACTATAGTTAGACCTGTTTTATGTACTCTGCCCTCTGTTCACAACCACTAAACACTTTTCTTTCAGCAGGTTATAGATTTTGGCTGTACCTTTCCTCCTTTACCTTTCTTCTCACAAAGTAGGAGGCTTCTTTTGGCTTTTTTTTTTTTTTTTGCACTTCAGGCAAGAAACTGAAAGCTCTTATGTTCCTGTTACAGTAGATTACATTGAATTATTCTGAAATACTCCTGTCATGACATGATGTGAAATGCAAGAGAAATGCTGCTCCTTGAAAATAATCAAGATTTAATTCAATCCTAAATACTTGCTTTTCTCTGCAATAGTAGGATTACACTGTACACTTACAGGTAAAGGATGACGAAAGATCATGATTCATAATTGCAACTTATTTCCCTGCTAACATGAATATTAAAGACATGATGAATGGATGGTACCCTAAGGTCTAAGTCTTTTTTTCCACTTTGGTACAACCAGTGAACATGGATTGTGAAAATATGTCTTTTTTTTTTTTTTTTTCTTCTTCCTATTTTAGGGGTTTCGTGTACGATAGCCGAAACAATTTACAGATGCGAGGTTTGGTCGTACTGCTTATTTCCAAAGCTGCTGGACCCAGCACAGCAGAACTCTCTTTCCAGCACGACATGGTCAGTGGAATTTATTCCAGGTATGTAGTATGATATGCTAAGGTATATTTGATGGGCAATTGGTGGTATCAAAGCATCTTAAGTGGCCTGTTAAGGAAAATCAGTACTTACGTAATCACAAAGCTTTGTTCCTCAGGTTTGTTATAAGCTTTCCACAGTGAAAACCATTTCCTACTCTTTGTATAACTCTTATTGTATCTTAATTGTGGGTTTTGGGCACAACCAAATTGAAAACATTTGGGTCAAAATAGTTGAAAGTTTAGATTAAGAGGCACTCAGAATGAAAAAAAAAACAATGCTAGAAAATATTTTTAAATAGAATATTTGCATTTTGATTTCCTCCAGTGTTATTTAGGTACACCACTTGGTCTCACTGAGCACAGAAGTTTTTGTATAGCCTATTTGGAGGGTGTTTTCCCATGCAGCAGCAGTGTAGAATAAAGTTTTTACATCCCACGTTACAGCCTACCATTTACTGAGCCTATCATTACGGTTCCTTAGGCTCTCACTGAGATATTTCAGCTTCATTGAGTTCCTAAATATTTCTTAAGCTTTTAAACAAAATTTCTTAATACTAGTAACAACAGTAGTGAAAATTAATGGTTGCTCTCCTTTGTATATTTGATAGTGAACTATTCCATTGAAGTAAGTAATGAGATCTGTTGAAAAATTGTAAAATTTGATTTTTAAAATCCTTTTGAAAAATTGTGTGTTGCTTGGTTGAGGAAACAAGACTGTAGTATTTTTTGTTAATTGTGTTTCTGACCTCTGTAATACACTAAATGAAGATGCATAAGCTTAGTGACATGTTTGCATCCTGATTTGTTCAAAATGCAGAGGTAATATCATAGAATTGGAAGGACCAAACAAATAAAAAATTTAAAATCTATGTAGTATATAAAAATAGCAGAGAAGGAAAATATATATGAATTAGTACAGGCAGAAATAATAAGAAAAAGGACAAGGCTGTAAAGCAGGCTTGATATGGAGAGCTGTGTTGTCCCTTTAGCTGTTTAATTCCATTCTTATTTTGTTTCATCTGTAATGTCCCCTTAGGGTTGCAAAATTTTTATATTTATATGCAAATGATGCTATATGAAAGCATAATTCTAGTTAGTTAATTATGGCACAGGAGGTATTTTAGTTTGTTCTGTAAATGATTAAAAAAGTTTACCTTAAGTGTGCCTTGTAAGAGGAGAGAAGAGGTATTATTTTTTTGATAACTAAGTTCTTGAGTATGATGATTCTGACCATGGAGGTAAAATTTGAGCATTTAAAGCTGCCGTGGGGAAGGTGACTAGTGGAAGTATTCATTAAGGAGCAAATAAGACCTTGAATTAATAATGAGCCATTTGGTGTAAATGGACATCATTGGAATGATGCCAGTTCAACCAGCTGAAAATCTAGCCTAATAATCTAAGTTTGAGCAAGTCAATAGCCATTATAATATCTAGTTCAGAGTTACAAAGGTATGCCAAAAACAAAGCAGTTTTGAGTGCGCCCACACAGGTTCACTTAAGTTCATTACTGTCTGCAAAAGTGATGACTGTGGAGATGTTAATTTAAGTGGGGATTTTCAATGACACTTTAAGTCCTGCAGCATGGTGGTAATACAGTCAAATATGCCACTGCATTGTTTCATTTTGTGTCATAATGATCAGTTCCTGCCCTCTACTGAAGTCGCTGTGGGCTTTGGCTTTGGAGCTCTTTCTTTATTTAAGGTACTTTTCTGACAACACTTATTTAAATGTGAGTCTAATTTTTGATTTCCATTTCTCCATTGTACATAGCTAAGAGAATAGGCAGCTTGTAAAGTTGTGATCTTAAAGGGTTTTTGTGATATTTTTAACATGTATTACAAGTAGTGTTTTACAAACTGCCCTCTCCTGAAGATGAACAAAAGGATGTTGTTTTCCATTAGTGCATTTTTGTCTGCTGTCTTGGTTGCAATGTAATTATATATGGTTTGTGTATATTGGACATATATATCAAAGGCAAAGTATATCCCTCAGTGATATGAAGTGAAGAAATATGCTTAATCCTTTATTGCTTATATGTCTCCAGCTTTGGATAGTATTTTTTGGAAATAGATTCTTACAGATTTTCAGCTCAGCTGTAATCTATACAGCTCTTTTTGTTGCCATGCCATATAATTACTTCATCTTTATATATAATGTTTTGCTGGAAATATTATTTCTGGCACTGTAATAAGCATCTTCATTGCCTGATACTTACGTGCTGTGAACATTATATTGTGGACTATTAGCTGGGATATGGCTGACTTGATTTTAGGATACTTAGTAGTGATTAATTAATTGTGTTTCTGAAATCTGAGCATGAGCTAAGTTGTTCCAGTACTTGTCAGCGACTGCACCAGCCCAGTCTTTCTTTTCCCAGTGTTTGTGTTGGAACCAGTTCTTGTGCTGTATTTAGATATTCAGTCCTGCAGTAGATAGCCAGGTTATATCAGTCCTCTGTAATAGGTACTACTCTAAATGTACAATCTGTGACCAGGAAGATGTAACACTGTGATAACCATTTAGCTTTAAAAAACACAAAAAAACGTGGTGGACTGTTTCATCCTGCAATTTGGTGCATTCTGCATAACCTCTTCTCACTATTTCATATTCTTAAATCACAATAAAGCAATACAAAAATTAAAATTAAAACAGAAAGATACTGAGAGCTGAATTTGGAATAGAAAAAAAATTATTCTATTCTCTTGTTCTCTAGATATGCCAATTCAAAGGACAATTGACCTAAATGTATAAAAATAGATAATCTAGCTTCCTAGCTGGCATCTGTTTTTCACTGGTACACAATGGAACAAAACCAATGCCTGCTACCAGAGAACAATCTTTTCCAGAATAATGAGGATTACAATTTAGGTAGTTACAGGAGCAAGGCTAGTGTAGTTAAATGGTGCTGCCTCTGGCCAGCATTGCCTTCAGCTTTAGCAGTTCATAATTTGCAAGAGTCGTGATCTGCCTGCATTAATCTGGGGCCATGGGGGTCATTGTGTGCAAGGGTATCATAGTAACTGCTGGTTGCCTTATGAGCCATGCTGGAGATAAGAGAGGAAGTGTTATAAAAGCCTGCCTGGCATGCTTTACGCTGTACAGCCACCTCCCTATCATGTTGGCAGCAACCTGACTTAATTCCTATTGGCGGGGAAAAGAACCTGGCTTTACTTTCAGCTCAGCACCAGTGATCCCAAAAGAGGATGAAGAAAAGTAGCAGCATGATAAACAGCTCAATTTCAGCTGCTGGACAGATTTCCTAAATTAAAACTTTCTGCTGGTCTCTTAGCATTAAAGAAAATATTTCCTTGGCTACAGAAGCACTGCAAATATAAGGATCCATTGTAGTGCTCACTACTGAGTATGCAAACAGTATCATGTAAGAGTTGATGTCATTGCCTGTGCTCAAGCAAAGCAGGCATCCCACATTCCCTTGAAACTCCTTACCTCTGTGCTAAAGAAAAAGCAGAACTCACATTTGGGTTTAGGCAGAATCGAATTAACAATAATTTGTCATGCTAATAGTATCAGAGGGTACCTCAGATGTTACACAGGAGGCTAGAGCTTCACAAGGGCTTTGAGATCCATTTCCTAACTGGTGATTGTACTAGAGTCTGACACTGTATTGCCTTCTGTCAGAGCAAAGCTCACTTGGATAGTGAAGTATGCAGCTTGCTGTTATTTTACTTTGCTGCTGGAAGTGAGGTTTGTAATTGAAACTCCGGGATCATGTGGTTTCTGAACGCTGACAGCTTTATGCTTCATGGTGGAGCTACATTCTCACAGTTGAAGATACCAGGACTGACTTGGGTCTTCTCTCAAAGTACCCAAAAGGGTATCTTTTTCTGTTCACATCTAGCACTGCCAGACACTACTGCCTGGGGACTGAGGGATCTCCTTGGTTTTATATTGAGTAATGAATGCCTGACACAGCCTCTCTATTGTAGCTTAAAATGCAAGTGACACCAAAGAACAAACTTGGGCCGTCTCTTCAGCCCTCAGTATCCTTGGCTCTAACACAGCAAGTTATTTTCTTCTCTCTGTTTCACCTTTTTTCTTTGTTTTTTTTTCCCTATTAGTGCCAATTTTAAAAATACCCTCTAGTATTGACATCCATTGCGTTAGCTCTGCAGATTTCCCTTGGATACTTGTCAGAGGTTTAAAACAATCCTTTTTTCAGTCAAATCTGCCTGTGCATTCACACTGGTGGATCCTATGGTCATTGACACACAAAGACCTTTTAATCACTATGGAATATTGAAATTGGAATATAGAAAGTACTATTTCAGTTCTGTACTAAAACCTGGTAAATCCAGCAGATTGCTGGATTTGGACTATTGATACTGGGCTCTGTCCTTGCACCTCCTTCCTCAGGATGATGCAGCTGACCTTTACAGCTCCAGGAATTCATCACTTTGCAAGATGAACATGCTTCACTACAAGAAGGTACTCACTGGATAAACTTGTCTGTGAATCAGAATCGTTCCTGCTGCTTGGAAGGGTGGTGGCAATACTGTAGTGTACCCTCTGATACTATTAGCATGACTGTAGTGAATCATGAGCATAGATTCCTTTTCCTTAGTGTTTTAGTAATTATTTTGGAAGCAGCATTGATGCTGCTTCCAATAAAAGCTCAGTTTAAGAATAAGTTGGCAGCAGATGCCAACTCCTTGTTATGGTGGTGAGTCTTTTGCTTGTCGTGTTCTAATACTAAGTTGTCTGAGTACCTTTTTGGGAGGCGCACACACACAGAAGGGTCACAGAGGGATTTCACATGCTCTTTGTCATTGTGGCCATATCACAGTCATCTTGTTCTAGCCTTCTCTAAGGAACACTTAAAACTTAAATCCAGATCTTGACCAGAGGATTCATTCACCCTTAGGTTTCTTTTTCTCTGAATGTTTCTTTGATTGCAAAGAAGTCAGAGGGGGTAGGTGTCTTTCTAAGGACTTTAAGGACAGATGACATACTGCTCTGTCACTTTGCAGTTCTATCTAGCTTTCTCCCAGCTTCTTGCTAGATATGAAAACAAAGCTTTGCCTTAACTTAATTTCCTTTCCCTGTATTCCAACGAGCTTTATGCCATCTTCAAAGAAAGTTTGACCTTCCATTAACCTCCTTTAGGGTTAACCAGATGATGCCGATAGTACATCTAGGTTCACAGGATAATTCAAGTTGGAAGGGATATCAGAAGGTCTGTAGACCCACCTCCTTCTGAAAGCAGAGTCAGCAATGAGGTCAGACTCACCTAGCTTTCTTCATGAAGGTCAGGTATTTCAAGAACAGGGTCTTCTTCACAAAGTGATAATCAAGATGTGTTTTGAACAGATTAGTGAGCATTCTACCCCCTGTAGCCTCAGCGCTGTGTCCAATACCATCGCTGGTGTGCATTCATGACTGTGGAGCTCACAAGAGGCTACACTGATGTTGGCATAGTTTAGCCTGTTAGGTGTCTTTATGGTCATTTGACAGCTGAAGTATCCAAAGAACTTTCCATCCCAAGGTTTTCAGAATTAGAAATGGTGACTGTGTCAAGGCCTACTTTAAGAACACAACGGTAAAGGTCTTGTCTGTCTTAGGGGTATGCCACTGTGTGTTAGGGCCAAATTGCTGTGTATTAATGGGGACACTAGGCGTCTCTTCTGTTTCTCACAGGTGACAGCTCGCCATCTACAGCTCTATCTGTTCTTCTCCAAAACCCTTGCCATGGCAGCTGTAACAGGGGTGATGCTGTGCTTGTTAGAGCAGTCTTTAATCGTTGTATGCATGAGGGGCACTCAGGCTGCCTCCAGGGAATCCAAACTTACGTGAATGATGGTCCTTGGACAACTTCTGTCTGCAAAGATAAATATGGGCTAGTGTAGTCAAAAGCTCAGAGGTAATATGGTGATTATAGTATGCTTTTGAGACTTGCAGTCTGCAGAAATATGCACAAATGAACATTGGTTGGTTGACTTGACTTATTATGCCTGTGGCCTGGACTGCTGTAGGATTTCATGGGTGAGAAGGATCTAAAATGGCAATTCACTGCTTTATGTATTTAACTTAACAGCTTATGAGGTGTGAGCACACCTTCTCTGGAAATGGAAAAATGTAAAAGGTGTTCCACGTTGAGTGAAAAACAGAATAAATACTGCGTGAGGATATACACCTTTGACTCTGCATTCCCTGAGAGCTCCAGTTATTGGCAAGTAGCTTCTGTCCTGTTCTTGTGAGTGCAACCAAACAGCTGAGAGATGCTAATACCTGGATGACTCACATCTTCAGTCAGAGTAGATGGCTACAGTAGCAACAGGCTGCCTTCTGCTTTAGGAACAGGTCAGTGCTCTCTGGCAAAACAGGTCTTTTACTGTGTAAGCTGTATCTTCACTTGCTCAGCTCACCAATGAAGTTTTGTCAGCAGATTCTTTCTACTGTAGAGAAGTTTGAAGATGTTTGTAATTTTAAATAGTTGTTTGAATGCTCTCCAACTGGAATGTGTCTCCACATTAATCTGTATTTGATTATCTATGGAATCTATGGAAAGAAATTAGATAGTCCCCTTTTAAAAGAAAGGAAAAAGCAAATCCATTACAAAGCCTCCTGGTTAATTAGCCATGGGAAACATGAAGGTGAAGGTGGTGGGATTTATTGTATTACTAGAGTGTAAATGACTCTTAGAGGTTGCTTTGACCTGTTTGCTATTAAATTTTACAAAAGCCTTCTTTTTACCTTGCGTGGTGTAGGTATAACTGTGAACAAACTGTCTTTGAGAGTTATTGTAAAAGGTAAAACACAAATGAAATAAAACCAAAGAACGACCATACAAATTATGATTTAGGTACCTACAAAAATACAAAGAGCACAAGTGTGTCTCTTCACCTCATTTCAGATCTTGCCCTTCTTTCAATTCCTGTACTCTGAACTGCATAGGATGTTAGCTTCAGAGATTGGATTTGACTGTTTCTTACCTTCATATTTTCAAGTAAAAAAAATGATTCCTAACTCTACACATGACTTCTATCATGTGAAGAGTACTTTCATATTCGTAAGAAGTTGGGGTTTTTTTTCCCTTGCTACTTTTCTGTGTTTACTAGTAATGGAAACTGAACTAAATTTGCCTTGATTGATGCAATGTAGAGGGAGTGGCTGTGAACCAAAGTTTGGGAGACCTCACGCTCCATTGCACCTATCCCCATCAATGACTGCTAACAAGTCGTGGTAGAACATGTTTAAGCAAAATAAAAAGTATTAAACGAGAAAAATATAGTAAGACCAATAGTGTATGTAGGAACTCAAAACTTGAAGAAAGCAGAGGTGTTCTCTTTTGTGTAATGTAAGTATTCATCCTGGGAGTTTTAGTGCAGTGTAGCTGCTGCACTTTAAATTCACACTGGCTTATTGCACACAAGCCCTGGGTCTCAGCTGTAGATATTGCGGAGATTAATCTTATTAATGGAACTGCTAATTGGTGTTTGACTTCTAATTATAGTAACAATAGGCCATAACAATCAATCCTCACCTTTACTGGGGCACATTAGGACTCTTTATCATAAAAATGATTTCCTTTGGGACTTACTGTTCTTATTTCTATCTTCTGGAAGGCTGGCTTTCAGCAAAGGTACAGTATCCCAACTAGCAAGTACTTTGGTAGCTTAGCTAATTAACTGATAGAGAAAATGCATGGTCCTAAAATATTCAATATCTAAGTACATTAAGAAGTACAGCGCTCTTGACAAAATTGTTTGAAAGATAATGGGAAAAGTATGTCAAAATATGAGCAGTGATGTCTTTTATCATCTTTAAGAAATATATAATTTTGTCTCCTAGTCCTTGGTAGCTTTCCCATAGCTTTTAGTGAGAGGAAATCCAAGCAGTTATTCTAAATTATTGTATTTAGTTTTTTCTCTCCAGGATAAATCCTGTGAGATTCATCATCTCATTTACAAGATGAGTCTCAGGAGATGAAAAGCACATACAACTTGATTACATATTCCTATTGATCATCTTCCATCTACAACAATAAAAATCAACTCCAAATACAAATCTAACAATATTACTAATTCATTACAACCAGTACTTTTCTTCATTAACTTTTATTGTTTTCAGCATACTTAGCATGTGCAAATACAGCAATTATATGTTGAATAAGAAAAGGTCTTCTTACATTGTAGAATAAATAAAAAGGCACTGCATTAGAGCTGGTCAAAGACTGTTCAGAGTTATAGCTCAAATCTTGTTCAAAATAAGTCTTTATAGCACTAGATATCTGAGCAAGGTAAACTCAGCATGTACATCATTAAGTGTGTTTGGTTTCCATTTTAAAAAGGAAGTAATTTTCAGTATCAGAGAAAGCATGATAGGGATGGCTTACCTTGGAGAAATTGTAATGGCACCTCTGTCTGTCTGTCCAGCCCTCCCTTTTCTTGGAGCTTCTCCATCCCACTGCTTGTGAAGTGAGAACTGGACTGCCACGATGTGCAGCATAGCATACAAACCCAGAGCAGCACTGGTGGAATTCTGCAGTGGGTCAGGAGCAGCTGTGGGAGCAACAAAGCCCTGCTTTCACCCCAGTGGGAGCTTTTCAAAGAAAGGCCAGGTGACCTGTGGGTAACAAGGCTTGGCACAGGCTTCCTGGGACATGGCATGGCCACACCCCAGAGCACTTCACCAGAACTGTGTTTGCTCTAAAAACTTTCCCTTGCAAGAATTTTCTACTTGAGAACTTTCACATTTCCTCTTCATAAATACTATTACATTTTTTGTAAAGAAGTTTCCAACCATCACCTAAGTACAATCCAATGCTGTGATGAAAGCACACAACAGCTTTGGAGACTGTTCATCTATCAGAACCATGACATCAATGTGACTAATTGCTTCACTCTAAGTTCTTAAATCACTGTATCTCTATAATTTTTTTGTCCTACAGTCCCAAAATATTTCCCTTGCTTTTCTACCTGCTGAAGTACCACCTAGCCTTTTTCTGTCCCATTAACCTCTCCCTTGACAAATTTTACTATGCAGTTACCCAGTTTCAGTACAAATTTCTGCAGTTCTTGGAAAATTTTAGCATTATGAAGTTAAGTATTACAAGGCGTACTGCACCAATTAATTTATTTTCTTAGTATGATTCGGTCAGTACTCTGATATAATGTAAGTGAAGATATTACAACACTTTTCATCTGTTGGGGTGGAGTTGAGAACTCCATGAGTATATGTATATGAAAATATGAGACTGTGTAAGGATTATGCAGTGTTCTTTCTCTTCCACTTGAAATAATGGCATGTTCTGGACCCTAATCACATTAAGTGAATGAATATTTCTTGTGGCTTCATTGGTATCGGCCTTTAACCTTTAGCAGATTGTCATGTGCAATTTGACAGCTCTGAGATGCGTCTAGAGCAAACAGTAATAAAAAAGAAAGGCAGCAATAATATGATGGTGGTGTAGACAGGGCACTGTAGACAGTTTTCCTGGACAGCAAAACTTGTTTATTTTTAATATATTCCAGTATAAAGGTGGCTGTATGAGTACATAGGTAAAAGTGATTGATGATTTGGGAAGAGGAATAAGGAGTTGGAGAACTAGGGATAAAGATTTCAAGAATATGAATGCAATATGGTATTCTCACTGTGTTGTATTTGAGAAGGTGTTTATGCAGTCAAAAGAGAAATCAGAAAGACAATGGGTTTTTTATAGTGTTTGCAGCAATTGAAAACTTATGATCAGAAGTGCCAGCATGATTATGGAGCATGTTTGGTATGTGTGAGATTTTGTGAGCTTGATTGCCCAGTTCCCGAAGTCCATTTAAGTATTTGGAGTTGTAGTTTTTAATTTTTCCAAAGGCTTGGCCAAATTTGTGTACATTTTTGTGGAAAGAGAAGGTGCAGCCAAATAAATTATGCATCTATTATTGCCAGAAAGGGAAGAAATGTAAACAAGTTCTATTTTATACTGTATATTATTTCTGATTTCTTTCTCATGATTGCTGTGTTTCACCTAGACACTGTTGCATGGAAAGCTTGCTTCAGTCTCTTATAGCTGAAATTTCATTCTGGCTTTTGATGTCCATGCAACAAAACCAGTGCCAAAAGTTCAGCTGTGTTCATAGCTGTTCCAGTAGGCAAATTAAATTTTAGCAAAGCTCCAGTATTAGCTGCAGTCAGGAAAGGATCCTATGTTGTGGGCTCTGGTACGAATTCTGCAGAAATAGTTTGTTCTTGAAGGTGGCTTGTTAGCATATAGCTGTCTTTCCATCATCCCTTGTTTGGGGTTAATGTTGCTTGAATTGGTTGATGTCATTTTATCCCTTCCTAAAATGTGTAGATTGAATCATTCTGGGATGAAAGAACTGAAAAATGAAAGCATGAAATTTTCAGATACCTTATATTTTAATAAGGTAAAAATAGATGGAAATAGTGCCAATGGTATAATAGTAAGTAATTTTTTTAATCAAAGGACACATTTTTCTCAATATCACACCGTATGCCATTTGCATAAAGTATATATGAATAATAATGACAAAACTTTGCAGACCTCAACAGCACCAAATGCTTGTTACTATGCTGATATGGTCCCAGAAGCAGCAGTCATTGCCTTGCTCCAAAAGGTTTATTATCCTTTCCCTGCTGGCAATTCTGTCAACACACCTGGTGTAAGGAGCAAGGTCTCTGAGAAGTCTGCTGTCTCCCTTTAGCTATTAGTCTCTTTCCTTGTACATGGCAGGCAATACCCATCTGCTGCATACTTCTGCTTTGTGAAAAGCAAAAGTATTCCTATAAAAAACCATTTTAATGTATGGTATTAATGTCCCTATCCAATTCTGAACATTGAAGCTTCAGGAGGGGAGAGGACAGCACCTGTGATAACCATAATTTTAATTGCTAACTAACAGAAATGTAGTTACAGCTGTTCAGAATATGACAGGTTTACTTCATAGTATGAGCTATCTGTGGTTGTGCAACCAATATGTTTGGATTTTTTTTATCCCCTCTGTATCTTGGATATTTATGGGTATTTCAGAATACACAGTAATTGTTATATAAGCATGATAAAAAATATATATAGTTATAAAATAAACCCCAGCTCTGTCTGGTACACTGTATTCTGGTGATTCACATTTTATTTTTTAGTGCCTTTTTCTTGTGCAGTTAGACATATGAACAATCTATTCTCTTAACAGGACTGCTCATTTATCAAGTGTTCATTCTTCATGGCATAAAAAAGGTTACCTTCCTTTTGCTCTCACATAAAAAGGTTCCATGTATTTCAGGTGTCATTAGTACTAGAGATTTAATGTCAAGCTTAGTGCACCTTATCTTTCAGCTACATTGAATACAATTACAGAGAAACTCTTCAGAGAGATTTCAGAGAAAAACTGGAAGTAATAAGTCAAGCTGGCAGTCTCAGAATAGCTGACAGAGCACAGGAATGGGAATTTCTGTTAACAGTGGTTCAAACTGTCTCCTATAGCCATTGCAAGTAAAATTATAGACATGCTTCGATCTTGCAGGGCTGAGAAACAACTAATAAAATGGAAAAAATATGTTCATAAAATTAATTGTTAGTAGCCTGTTTCGTGCATTTACCTGCAAGACCTTCATATCTTTTTAGCTGGTTTTAGTGCAAGTATTTAAATATTTTGACTAAATAAACCACAGAGTAGTCAAAACTATTTTTACATCGTGGTGTGAGATTTCTTATGGAATATATGCATGAGATGTAATTGGAGGATACATGTTGTTGAGGGGCTATAGAGCAAATACGGGCAATCCTGGATGGATGGGCACCCTGGGTGTTGCCCACAAGCAGTCTGGCTGACACATGCTGCCATCATATAGAAAGGATTGTTGGTCATTTCCATAACAAAATATGTGATTTTCCCCATCATCATGTTCCTTTCGATTTCTACTGTGGTGATAGCAAGGTCATCCATTTACAAAGGAATCCTTTGGTTCATACCTCATCTTTTTGAGGGTTTTGGTCAACATATGTTATTCAGTTCTGAGTCTTGCTGTCTGTCTTTGCATCGTGTATCCTACCATCACATTTTCCCAAAGCCATGCTACAGCAGCTGTTGCCAAAGTTTTTGATCACCTCCTATTGTGCCATTTTTTGACTCTTGTTTACAATAGCTAAAACTTGCTCACTTCAGTAAGCCAAAAGGAAGGCCATCATGCTAAACTCCATTGTAAACTCTTCTCTTGGCTTGCTCTTCTTTCACCCCATCAGTTTTAAATGTCTTATTTTTACCTTTGACTATCAGAAATGTAATCCATTTGTTTTAAGGAAACAGCAGTTGTTTTGTTGTTTCTAAATCAGTTGCAGTTGTGCAGAGGTGGGCTTTCTTGTGAGCAGTTTTTTTGGAGTTGGCTGCTGGTGTTCATTTTTGAATTAACATTGCAGAATTTAAACTTAGTCTGAATTGTCTGGAAACTTAGCATGGAAATAATTCTATAAAACTTCTGTATGATGTTTGCAATGTTCTGTTTAGACCTTTAAATTAGCCTGATGCCCTTTTGGTCCTATAATGAATCAAGACTTGCATTTGTTTCACATTGCACAGGTTTCCTATTTGCTTCATATTTGCTGGTGTCTGCCTGCAAAAGTGCCACCTTGTTAGGGTAAGTGGTTTTGTCAGTTATAAAATTAGTTGTACAAAGGGCAGGTAGTAGGATGACCTTTTGCAAAATATAGTTGTTAACTAAATGCAGTAAACCAGAGTTTTTACCAGAGTACCTGTTCCGTTATAAGACTGGCATTGCCTGGAATTAATGGAATTCTTTTTAGTTTTGTAAACATTTTTTCTAAAACCCTGTTAAATAAAACTTGTGTTTTGTCTTTCAAACAATTTCAAAACACAGATAACTGACTGTTGGTCAGTTTAACTAGGAAGTTTTGTAAGTGGATTGTCAGACTGGAGATGTGCTGTTAATGTTGGTTTGTGTTTTTTTAGCCACTGGCTAAGCATTCACTGAGGATGCATGAAGTCCAGGTTTGGCTTTCTGGAGAATTTGAAAGGATGCAAAAGTACTCCTCTGTCTGAATTTTCAGAAAATTTCTCTAAACACAGGGATGTAGGACATCTAGGTCAGGAATGCCTGAGTTTGTAGTGTTGTTTCCCTCACGGTAACTTACTTAACGGAGCGGGATCTGGAGTCCAGGTGTCCCACCTTTCTCTCCCATAAGCTCCTGCATATACTGACTTTTTTCACTCTTTTGCCATCTGGCTGAATGAATAATTCAAGGTTTTGTGTAACGGCAGAGTAACTCGGCAGGAGTGGCTGAGGGAGGTGTGAGGATGCCCTGGCCTTGAGAGCTGGGTGGCTGCCTGATGGGAGACCCAGATTTCTGAGTGATGCGCTGAATGCTTCAAAGGAGGAGCTTGGACTGGAAAGACAATTCTCTGCAGTCAGGTTGTCAGGTGGCACATCCAGTACTTAAGTTCTTCCTCTCTTTCTATGACTTCCAAATGCTGGCTGTCTTGGAGTTTGGGGGACATTGGCATGTTTTTAAGCGATAAACATATCCTTGCTTGTGCTGACAAATTTTCACTTTTGCCTCATTTCATCTTTTCACCCCCATACCATCTATAAACACAAAAAGGCAGGAAAATAAATGTCTCCAACAGTAATTTTCTAACTGGAAGTCAACATATGCAGCTGACTAGAAAGGTACCTTAAATCATCTTATAGGTGTTTTCTCAGAGATGACACTCTAGTTATTTGAGACAACTGTTTTTTCCACCTGCTGTGAAGGATGAGTTGCCTTTTGGACACTTAAATATTTCCATGCTGTTAAAGCAGCAGATTGAAAAGCAGATGAGAAAGTTCAAAGTAAAGGCTGAAAGTTCAGTTTCAACTTTTAGTTTTCTGACTTTTGTCACTTTATGTCACAACCTAACTGTTGTTTTCACTTAGAGTAATTAAGAAATACCAAGTTTACCCATTTAAAATCGGTTATCTTTCTTCACAGCAAATGACAGTGAATTTAATTCCTTTTAGTATCCTGTGTTAGATAATAGTTGAGAGAATAATAGATTCCAGGGACCTTTGATCTACCATTACTGTAAAATAAAAATAAAACTTTTTTTTTTTTTTCCCCAGTGACCATAATGATTTTAACCTTGTGTACTAATTTGAATGGGCTTGTGGGGGCAGAGACTTAAATGAGACACAAATGAAGGAAAAATTGCTAATGCTGCCACTGTATATCTAATGAGCACGGTGTAATAAACCATAACCTCTTCAACATTTCTGTGGAAAATGGTGTGATTATTTTGGATGGCTGGCCCTCTGTGTACGGCTCATTACCATCTGGCATAATGTGTATTGATATAGCCTGTAATTGTCAACTCTTATTTGACATGCTGCCTTTAATAAATGTGACTTGCATGGCTAGAACCTCCTAATGGTTATATGGAAAACTGTAATTAAATAAAATATGTATACTTATGTAAAATACACACCCTTATATCCATAAAATAATTTTGTAGAAGCTCTGTGTTTTTCTTTATCTCCTGTTTTTAGTGGGAATATTTGTATGTATTCCCAGGTTAGTACTGCATTACCAGTGTGGATACCTAAATATGTGAAGACAGACATGAATCTTGAATGTAGGTTGTTTCCTCTTGCAGAACTTTCTTCAAATACTTTTTGAAATATTTATTTTCTATGCACTGTAAGACAGAATTAATGTACCTGCCATAATAGACCAGGTTCCCTGCCCGATGGTGGCTTTGTGTGCTCCTGTGCTGGGAATGGGAGGTAACTCTAATGGGCCAAATGGCTCTGGTTTTGGTGTTTCTCCTGAAGAAGGTGGCTGAAATAAATGCATTTGTAAATCTCAGTCCTGAAAGTATTTATACCTCCTTAAAGGAAAATGGGCTTCTGGCCAATGGTAAGTTTTCAGATAGAAGGACCAACGTAGGCTGCTAAATCTAGTCATCTTCTGTTTATTATCTGAAAAGTTTCATTTCCTTGACTTTACTGTTCATTCATATATGAATAACTAAGAGATATCATTCTGGTAGTCATATTGGCTGCCTTACAAAACATGGAATTTCCCCAACTTTAATAAATCCTAATATTTGTGCAATTTGTTCATCAGGTGTTGCCTTCAATGGCACTGTTGATGGAGAGTCCATTGTTGCTCTTTGTAAGAGATTTTGGAAAGTTCCTTCCCTTTATTCTTTTTGGATTTCCTTAGGTTCAGGCTACTGGATCTTATTTTATGTTTGCTTGATAATCAGCATATTCTGTTATATTTGTTTTCTGTAGTATGGATGCTAAACTTTCTTTAAATATCTGTGACCAAATCTACTGATTCAATATCAGCCTTCTTCATGCAAAAAATAGCTTTTCTTCCTCAGTTCATCTGTTTTTTTTGCTTTGATTTTTAGGACAAAAATGTTGGGAAGAGTCATACTTTCTTGAATTCTTCTTGACTGAAGTTTTCAAGTGATAATTTTTACTAGTATCAGAAATTCAGCATTAACAGAAACACTACTTTTGCTAATATTCTTCCCTTAAATCATCTGTGGCTCCTACTGGTTTGTTTGACCACGGTCACATTCTGTATCTTAGCTGATTATCTTGGATGACCTGTTCCTGTACCCTCCTTCCACTCTTTTCCAAACTTTGGGTGCTTTGTTCTTGAAGGAGTCTCTTGTCCTGTATGTATGAGGTCTTCATTGAGATCTTTTGATTGATCTTTTTTTTAGCATTGCATATTTTAACTTGAGTAAAGCATATTGAACCAGTTCAGTTGACTCTGTGTTGAGGATGATTCACTCTCTTTGCAGTTTATTAGCTGTGTTATTCCTTTTCTGTTGCCTTCTCTCCTGAGTGTCAGTTCTCTGGACCTGCTAACTGTAAAATCTTACCTACTGCTCTGTTCATGACCAATATTCACTTCTGGGCTAAGAGATATAAACACCTAGTTGTGTAAATATGTTGCTTAAAATATAACAGGCTTTCTACAGTGCCTTGCCTTTTTGCAGTTTTGTTTCTGCCTAACCTTACATGATGGACCAACGCAGTTCTTAAAGTTGTTCTTGGTTTTGAAGCTTTTTTAGTGTATCTGTTTTTAAATTGCCTTTGCTCAGCTCCCTGCCCATCTCTGCATTTTCTCATCCAGTCCTTTATCAGTTTTCTTCCTTGCCTAGTTTCTCTGGTTTGTAGTTGTTCCTATCAGTTTTTCAGTTTGTCTAAGCTAGATAGGGAAGGAATTATAGCTGATTCAGCTTTGTCGAAACCACATTTTTTTTGCTTTTTGTTTAATCAGCTTAGTCTTTTTAATTGGGGATTTGTGGCTTTTTGGTCATATAGCGAAATATTCATAAGGAGTTTCCAAAGAGTATTCACATTTTTCTTTTTAATTTATCTGACTGATTCAGCTTGTCTTATCATTGAAAATATCGCTCATGTGTAATATATACCTGTGAATATTATCAGTCATATTTATAAAGAATGTTTGTATACGTGTTTGGATTATATTGTTTTCATATAACACATGTATTGAACTCACATTCACTTCTACCTAAATTTTTCTGATATGAGGTCTTTGTAGCAAATTTAATCTTTAACATAGAGAAATCAGGTTGAATCCAACATTTCCTGAGCTAGCAAAATCCCTTTTAGAAGTTCAATCTAGTGTTAATACATTGCCAATATACCTATGTATTGCCAATATACATTATTGCATGAGCATACTGAACACTGAATATCTGCATCATTATTTACAAAATGAGAGAAGTAGGTCTTTGAAGAAGTAAACATCTTAGCTTGTGCTATTCCTTGATGAAGTACTTAATATAGTCTACATAGCTGTTCATTTAGTCTATAGCAGATTCCAACTGGAATTTCAACCTGCCTTTTATTAGAAGTTTAAATCTTGATAATTGCCTTATAAAAACACAATATTGCATTTGACAGCTTTACTTCATTTTGGAAATGTGAATCTTCCCATAGGGATAACCAGTGATTTTAAAATGTGATTATGATTTGTGATTTTATAAGTTAGACAATGTGCTTATAAATTAGTAGCTCTAAATTTTATTATTGATTTTTGGTATCACTATTCAAGTAATCCAAGAAGTCTTTTCCAGATAACTTACTAATTTTTTCTTTCTATCTTTATGTGACTACTTATGGTTTTTCCTTTGGTTTGGGCAGTTAGGTTGAGCTAGCCATCCTTCCTTTAAAAAATAAAAAAGCCATAAAACCTAAGCTGTAAAGCTGTTTTTTTAACAATACTTACGTAAGTACTGGCTCATGTCTCGAGTCTGTTTCTTCTCTAGCAGTGTAGGAAGGATCTCTGAGAACAGGAAAAGTAATTGATATCTCCCAGTTTAACAGTTCCTAGTGCTTATGAAATCTGTAATAACTGAAATAAGAGCCAAAGCTATTTAAGTTTCACATATCCTGGTTTGTGGGAATTAAAAAACATACCTAGGCCTGTCACCACATCTCACTGTTCTTTTAATACCTGTCCCTTGCAGAATGTCCTTTGTATTCTTCTTGCTAATAAAGTCCCGACATGACAAGATTTGTCTGTATAGCAAGTGTATCTGGAATCTTAACCACGTCAGCCCAGCCTGCCTGCTCCCCATTGTTGACACAGCCACATTGTCACTGGTTTCTGGATCTTACGGTAGCTAGGTGCTTCTTACTGAGCAGGTTTCCTCTTGATTTTCCCTTCTTTGTTGGTCTCAGCCTGCATGCCTGCCTCTGGGAACTGGAAAACATCAATTTGACTAGTGATTCTGGTGGTATTTTCCTTCTGGCTTTTCAGATTAACACTTTTTCCTTTTAAACCAGGCTTGAGGTGATCCTTACCAGGTCCTTGTCTAGATTCACTCACCTATTTTCCATAATTGATGCTTTTTTTCCCAGGCTGGGATTATTTTTCTTTTAGGCTGTGTGACTTGAAAAGGGAATTACCGTGATGAGGCCACCCAACCCAAGGAAAATGTGCTATAGGTTGTGATCACTGTTCTTTGGCCACTGATGCTGATTTATAGGAGTAAGCCAGAAACAAGTTCAGCAGTTAGGGCTTCGTTTCGCTGGGGATGATGGTGCAAATGTAGATTCCTGCAGTCTGGTACAGGTAGCTGGCTCCCAGGCTGGAAGGCTCCTGGCTACACTGTGGTGACACAGTGGTGGCCCTGCTGGCACATCAGTGGCACTAGTCAGAAACTGATACAAGTTGGTTCACTTGCGTGTTACTGTCTGGAGTACAAAGTGGGAGTTGGTTGTTCTGTGGTAGCCCTAACAATGAAGCCAAGACCTGCAAAAACCCTTCTTCAAAACTCCTGTGGTAAGGAAGGGATCAGGACCCTGACTTCAAGTCAGGCTTTTCACTCTCCATTGCCAACCACCTACAATGCTTAGGGAAACTGGCTTGCCAAGTTCAAGTGAATGTCTGCCCACTAAAAATCAGAAAACATGTCCAAGTCCTATAATGGGCTGAAGGAAGATCTTACTGAGACAAATTATGGAAAAGAACGTAAGCAATAATCAGTGGAGGGGGCAAGAGAGTGAAAATATAAGATCTTTTCAAAAATAAATAAAGAAAAATACATGAAGGAGCATTGGTAGAAATTTTACTTCAAAAACTTTTGATACTAGGAAGGGAAGGAGATGAAAGAGGTAGGATATGTAGCCAGTTTAAAAATAAACTGGTTGTTAGGAATGCAATTAAACAGCATACTCTAGAAACTTCATAGACCTGATGTCTTTCAACTTGATTTATCCCTCAGGTGGAAGACATTCCTATGTCTTAGGACCCAGATAGAAGGAACCACAGAAGTCTTGGTCTCTAACCTTGTTAAAGGATAGGAGTGGGCAGATGTTTTGTGCTGGTTAACAGATACATGAGTCATGGTAATGAGGTCAATATTTGGTGCTCTGCTCAAAGCTGCTGCTTTACCCTGAAAATTTTTCCGGTTAGTGAAATCACAGCCTCTGCTATACATGTGGACTGGCTTAAACACCTGCCCCTCTGCCATTTAATTTCTTCTAAAAGAGACTATACACAGAAGATAGGAATGAGACTTTCCATCACTCTGATGCTGTTTGTTACTCACTATGCATTGTTCTTCTAATCATGGCTTGTTAACCATGGCATTGACTTTGATGGGTGAATTGGAAAAAGAACTGTAAAACCCACTGCCCTTTCTTGCTATGTAACTAAGTGAACTATCTTGGTGCAGCACCAGCTAGTACCCAGAGCATAGAGGATCAGCTTGAATGTAGTTTAAGCACCTTCTTGTCTTCATAGAACTTTTCTTTCTGTTCACAAAAAAAGTAAAATCAGATGCCAAGTGCTGCCCAAATACATAGTCAGTACCTGAAATAATTAATTCTTTATTTAATGCTTTTTCATATATAATTTTCCATTAAAGACACTATTTCTTTTTATTTCAAATTCATAGGTGTGTGTATATAAAGATTATTATAGTTGTCACTGAAATGGAATGGATGCTGATTTTTAAAATTTTTTTTAAAGTCCTGAATGTAAGGCTTTTCATCCAAATTAATCCTTTTTGTATTGAAGGGAAACTATTGAATTGACAATCACAAAGAAAATGTTCAAATCTTGGGTGTGTACTGTTAGTCACTTTAATTCAAAGCTTCAATGATAAGAGTTCTTAAAGAATTTTTGATCTATCAGTTTCATTATCTTTGTTCATTGTAGTTGCTTCAAAAATTCTTTAAATATGGTTTTTAGTGGCTAATTTAAGTCTTTGGCCCGTTTCTGTGAAATAGCATGCCTAAATATGACATTTTAAATTATTAAATATTTCTTTGCATAACTTGTCATCCCTTGAGAAGCCCAGTGTAGTTCTGATGGTTAGCTGATAATGAAAGGTGAACTAACTCAAGTTCAATTCAACTGTACTATTTAATATGTCTCTTTTATCATATGTTTTACAGAATCCTATTATTTCTTTTTAGAGTAGGACTTGAAATTAGGGACTTTGGTGGTGGTTTGCAGGGAGTTCTTGCTTCAGAGGTGAAAGGTGTGGAAATGTGTTAGCATTTGGTGATAAAGCTTTCCTGATTCTTAGCACGCTTCCATTTAGGAACTTTTGTGTTTAGAAATGTTGACTGTTTTCTCAGTACTACCTTTTACCAAGGTAAGTACAGGTAATTCTTGTGGCAATCATTTCTCTTTTTTGTGACTGTGGGCTCTGGAGCGAAAACAGGATGGAAGCAGTCAGAGTTTGTCATCCCATTGCCCTGTTTCTAAGTCTAGTTTTGCTGAAACATTAATTTTTTGTATGTTGGGATTGGCCGCTTTCAAATACAAAATTATTTAATCACTGAATTGTATTCCAGATGAAGAAAGCTGTGCATAGTATTTCTTCAGCCATTTAGCAGCAACTTCATAACAGCAGTATTTCTTTATTGGATACTGGTCTTTACAAAGTCATGTCAAGGATCCTCCTGTATCTGCTGCACTGTGGGCTTGTTAAAGTGCCTGGGTATTCTAGAGATTATCACAAAAAGCATTAAAAAATGCATTGCCTGGGATTTCTGCAATAGCATTGATTCTTGTATTTTTAGTCTGCTAGGGAGAGTGGAAGAGCAGTATGTAAGATCAGAATTAGACATAGATTATCTGCCTAATAAGGTTCTTGTTAGCACAAATAATGTGAATACTATTTGAAGAACAAACGGATTATAGAAAAATAAATGAAAACATCCAGATCCTGAGCATTTGGAAACCATGACACTGATGTATTTGTGTAACCTTTTCATGAAGAGCGATGCTGAAGTCAAAGAGAGGATTTTGATTTCCTTCATTAAAAGCGTATTAAATGAAGAAATAGGACAGTCGTTGTTTTGCTTCAATAGTTGGGGGTCACAGAGGCGGGCCTGGTCTCCTCAGGATATTAATGCCTGCTTTCAGCTGGGGGAAATGAGCCGAGTTAGCTGCAGCTTTATGTGCTCGTCACTAGGGATCCCCATATGTCCTGAGATCTGTGGCAGTCGGAAATGGCAGAGCTCGGCAGCGGGGAGCAGAGGGCTCTCATTGCTATTCATAACAGGTAGCTCGGCTCAGTCTGCCCAGAGCAAGTCTGTTTAATGTTGATCAGCTGTCCATCTGATAAACCGAATTGATACGGATATTTCCTCCAAGGGCTGCCCTGACAATGACAGCAGGAGCATCGGGATGTCTTGTTAGTCTTTTTCTCCGAGCTTGAAAATTTATTAACCCTTTGTTAGAGCCGAGCCAAGCATGATTACAGTACTGCGACTGGGTTGTGTTTCTCCCTCACGTCTTTGAAAAGGAACCTCAACCTTCAGATTTATTGTCTACATGGACAATGACCGTTTGGTTTTTGAATTGTTTTTGTCTGCATGGAGCCAACAATTTGTGAATTATAAAGGCAGCTTTTAAAACAGCTTAGTTTTTTTGTGCATGGCAAAATACATCGGGAATCTCTATTTATCCTCTCCCTCCAGCTCCTCTGCCTTTTGTGTGCTGCCCAGGCCATGTGACTGTCCCATCTCTCCTCTCTTGCTAATTGGTGCTGACCACTGCCCTGAAACACTTGCTGCTGGGACTGTTCACAGGTCACATATATTTGGGGCAGAAGGTTACTTTAGAGTAATATGGTTTGGGGCAGTTGGAACATATGTGCTCTGTCCAGAGGAAACAGAATTAATTTGCTCAGCACTGTGCTAGTACTGAGGTGGAATCTAACCTGAGCATGTACCAGCAGGTATCTTTGCATGTGGAAGGTATGGATCAGTTTGGTTACTCAATGAATCAGTGCTTGGCCACTTCTGAATAAGCACAGAGAACATAGCATTCCTTTGTACTATGTTGTAATTAATTAGAACTTTAAGACCTGTAGTCATCTGTTTAGTTGAGGGCATGGATTGCATTTTTGCTCATATGTGAAATCTCCATGGCATAAATGGAGCTGCTTGAGTCAGAAAAGATGTGAGTGTGCTGAAGATTTTGTAAGAATGAGTCCTGTGTGTATCTAGCATTAAAAGGGTGCTCCAATGCATTGCTCTGTTTCCCCCTCCCCTTGCCCCTGCTCACTTATTATGTCTGTTCAGCACCCCATTGTCGTTCTTAGCTAAGGTGACATCTCTGGGCTCCTTGGAGTGACAGTCACTGTTGAGGGCTACTGGGTTGAATTGTGGGAGGAGAGGGGAGGGGGTGGAGAGGGCTATGCTAGTGACTCTTTCCTTGCCTTTCCTAAAAAATTAAAAGAGAGCAAGCCTCTATGGAATAACCTCTGTGGCAAGGCTCTCATAGGGATTTGTAACCCCTAAACCCATAATGTATCACACTGTGTGTTGGGGTAAGAAGTGATTTGTAAACCCATCCTATAAAATTGGCCCCTTTGCTAGACAGTCACCTTTGCTGCTTCTGACTAAAATCACCAGTGAAATACCGTGTTCTAAAATGTTCTACTGTTTTTCCTCTCCTGCCTGAACCCTTCCCCTTTGGGTAGTATTGAACTGCAAGATATTCTGTTATTAATTTAACTCTAATATTAGCAGTCATTGACTGCAGCATTCTTACATTGTTTGGATTGGCTTGCTCAGGACTCCCCTGCTGATATGTCCTTTGTTTCTTTCCATCATTACTTTCTGCTTGGCATTTTCTTCATGTCAGTGTCCCTCAAGCTTCTGGTAGACAAAACAGAAAAAGAAAGCACCATGAGGACTATATTGATTATTTTGCTTTATTTTGTGAAAGAATTCAAACAAAGGGCAACATCCTCCCAAGTGGAACCTGTGGCACCTGTGGCTTGCCTGGAAATACTTAGTGACAGTTTTCTGTGTTTAGCACCTCCTGGTTGTGGCTTCTAGAAGTACATAGAAGAGCTACACGATAATTAATAAAATGTTTAGCACATGTGGTTGTTTGTTTATTTTCACTAAGAATCTCTGTTCTATTCATAGCATCAAATATAATTGTGCTTTTTCTTTCTTTCAGTCAAAGAAGTCTGGCTGAGATTACGGAGCTGATCCATACTGCCTTTCTGGTGCATCGTGGCATAGTAAACATTGGTGAGCTGAAGTCCTGCGATGGCCCATTGAAGGATATGCAGTTTGGGAATAAAATGGCTGTGTTGAGTGGAGATTTTCTTCTAGCAAATGCTTGCACAAGCCTTGCACAGTTGCAGAATACCAAGGTAAAAAGAAAAAGAATTCCTCTACTGCTAAAGCAAGTAAAGATTAGCAAGTATTTTGAAGGAGAGGCCCCCCAAAAAAATTAGCAGTTATGTATGTATATATGGAGCATCATGTAAAAATCAGCATGCTTACATTATAGCTGTAAATTTGAGAGGTTACTGCTGCTGTGAACATGTTTCCCAGTCTCTCATGTAATTACTGTGATGAGGTCTTTGATATATGTTCTGAAGCACTGTAGTAATGGATGGGTGGTTAATTTGGTGAATTTAAGGCATATGCTGGGGCATCTTCATGACATATCAGGCTACAGCACCTCTGGTATATGCCAGCTGAAGACATGTTTGGTCTGTTATTTTCTTTTACTTTGTGCTTTGTGAAAGGTTTTCTGTTTCAAATAATTTGGGGAGCAAAAGGCTTTACCGCTTTGTCTCAGGTGACTTTTTGCTTTTAATATAGTTAGGGATTTGGATGCACCTGAATATTGGATTGCCCTATTAACATGGATGTATTGGCTTCTAAAGGACAGCTGCAATCCAACTGCTTAGCCATACTATTTGAAACTTTACAGGGAGATGTTTTTAATGAGAAACAACTTGTGTGTATGTATTATCTTAGAAAAAGAGACTGATGGAGACATTAAGAGAACCTCTCTCTAGTCGGTTCTTCTTTTTGCTAGATAGGATCAGCTACACAAAATCATTTCTGACCCACATTTATCTAGCTTGTTCTCAAAACCTCCAGTGGTGGAGAGAGATTCCTGGGCATCCCTGTGCCAGCCTAGTGTAACACTTAACTGCGTGTATGGCTGAAGAGTGCCATTCCAATGGAAACAGGAAACAGTACGTTTTGCAGAAGTGCTTTCCATACATTTGGAGATTGCTGCCATGTTGTAATGTAAAATAAATGTTTGTCATGTGCAATTGTCAATAATCAGCATAGTTGTAATCGTGAGCCTAAGGAGTCTATTTTTTTAGATTCTCATGCTAAATCTCCTTGTGGTAGTTGAATATTTCTGTACTCCTTTGATCATGAGTATGACAGTTCTCTCAGAAGTGGTGTCATTTTCTAACACAGAGCTGAAATTCAAGAGAAGAGACAGAAAATTAGGTGTCAATCTACTGGAATAGTGGGTTAAGCCATTATGGTGCTAACTTGTAGTAAGTATTAGAAAAAAATTTTAAGTAGTGCACACCGTAGCCAAAATGGGGTGTAATTGATTTTAGTAATTATTATTAATTTGTATCAGTTTATTTTTTTTTAGTACCCTGTACATTTCTCAAGACAGACCAAAAGATTTAACCCTACATCAATTTTTTGTTTCAGCGTAAGAGGAAACTTTTACAAAATGTAGCAACTATTACTTTGCATTTAGTACATCATTAAGTATTGCAGTAGGAATGTATAATCCCTGAAGACTTGCCAGGAAACAAGCCTACAGTGAAATGAAGCACAAGTGCAAAGAAATACTTTTTTTTTTTTTTAAAGCAATCATTATACTGCATGTTGGGAAATTCTGCCAAAACATTTTAGCACTTTTTTTCATTTTTCTGACATCTAAATACTTTCCTAGCTTCTACATACGATAAGTGGGATGCCATTATGGAAACTGATTGACTTAGTAAATTATTCTTTTTCATACGTCTAACCCTACTAGCAAAGTTAGAAAAATTGAAATACAAGCTATAGAAATCTCTTGACAGGTGCAATGATTTAAACATACTGTATTTATTCTTTTGTAAATGATGAATTTTCAAATCTGGCATCTGTTTTTTAGCAGTGTGAAATAACTGTGACTTTTTTCCTTCATAATGTTTTGTGTTCTTTGATGTTAAAAGTAAAAATCACAGTACTGCTTTTTTTGCTGGCATTTAGCAAATTGGCTAATGAAATGAGCAGCATTTTGTCATCCATGGTACTGACCATGGTAGCTATAACCTCCATAGACATGCATAGCTATTGTATAGACCAGAATTTGAATTAAAGGGGGTTTTAACATAACTGAACTCACTGCTACCAGGATAATTTTATTGTCTGTTAAATTCTTGTCTGAGCTTGTGTATGATGCATTTATCTATCTGCTTCTCTCGGGGCTGACAATTAGACATGAAATTCTGTAGTCGTAATGAAATGCAGAGCTATTTTATAATTGCCAAGGGTAAAATTAGCAAAGTCAATTATTTTCCCTTAGGCTTTTCCCTGTAGATATTAAACGGCTGCAAGGTAATTGCCTTAGGTAATACTTTGATTTTTAAATAACATTAAATATAGGAATTGTTGTTGTTAATTCGTAGTAGTTTTCCTCTTCTTGCTACCGTTATAGAATATGACTGTAATGATGTTAACAAGAATCAAGGCTTAGGGTTTGTGGTTTTGGGTTTTTCTTTTAAACTAGTGCTCATACCTCTCGTAAGTTTGCTAAAGTTATGCCAAAGAAGGTTTTGGGGTGGTGTTTTGGGTTTTATGGTTTTTGGTCTCTGAGGTACAAGGACTCCAGATTTCTTGAAATGTCAGTTAGAAGGCGTCCTGTAACGTAAACTCTGCTGTTGTGCTATTACAAAATCATTGCAAATTTTGTTTCTTGAACACATAGCAATTCAGAAGAAAGCATTCTCATTTTCTGCTTTGTGAAATCATGATACATTAATTATGAATACAAAGTTGATATCAACTGAGGCTTAAAATATTGAAGGGCAGATGCACGTGTGTGCTGCATTTTTGTAATCATGGCAAAGTTCTACATCTTTTAAGTTAATAAAAAGTGTTGAAAATGAACACTAATTTCTTCAAAAGCATTTACAGTACAAAGCATTAGATTGATCAGATCATGTGTTAACAATTCTTTTGTACATTCACGTTAGCTTTTTTCTCACCTTATATAAACTAACCTTTTGGATGGTGGCTGTTCTTGGCCTGCTGATTGCAGTGATAAATTATGTTGTTGATGGAAAATTATATGGATAAAACCTTACTTCAGAACTGCATCCTGTGGCAGATTGTTTATTGCTAATCCATGGATTTTAGAACAGAATTGAGCCCAAAGATGAATTGGTTTGGGATCTTTTAGTAGTTGTTATATCAGCAGTGGAATGTTGAACCTTTGGCAAGGAAGGGCGTGTTTGTGTTTTGCTAATTAACTAGCAACGCAGTAATGTGTGGTAATGTGCTGACTTATTGGATTGGGGTGTGTTTATATGGGATGACAGGGTTATTTTGATAGGTTTTCTCATTTTGAAGTTGCAGTGCTCCGATACTAGGATCGTGATAAGGTATATGTAATATATATGTGGAAGTCATTGTAAACATAGAGATGTGGGAGTGATGGAAAAGTAAATTGTTTGCCTAACAAAATAGGGTTCCTCCCAGCTATCCTGTGGGATATGTGACCATAAGCAGTTTTAAATAAATATGCTAATAAAATATTAAGAAGTGTAAAACAGTCTATTTAATGGGTGGTTCTTTGTTGCCATCTGAAGACACTATGTCTTTAACATTTGTTATCTTGCTTTGCCTAGCCAAGGATGTGGAGATGAAACTGCTAAAAGCAAATCTTTTGAATGGAAGTCCTTCTTTGACTCTGGTAGCAAAAAGTGTTAGTTTTGTCTTTAATTTCTGCTTAAGTAACCTGCACTTCCTATAATGTTTTTAGACTGGCATTCAGATGCAAACACAGCAAAAGTAACAAATATTAATTGGCATTTTTGTCACCTGTCACGTGGATGTGAGATATGGGTGTTTTACCACAAGTGATGGATACTGACCATGATATTATCAAATAATGTGCTTTTTCAGTGTTTATAACAGAGAAGTTGGAAGAAATTTGTCACAGCATTAAAAGCTGGTGCTTTCTTGAGCATCTGAATCATCAATTGTCTTACGAAACGATAGAGGAGGTGCTTGAAAGACAATTAAAACCAGTTTTGATGCTCTTACACTCTAAAGAGAGTGATGCATAGAACTTCAGAAGGCTGAAATGGTGCTTTTTAGTGCAATGCCTAGAAAAGGATGAAATCATCTGCAAATGCATTTCTTGCAACTTCATAAACTGATAAGAGGGCATCCCTTTGTATTTAAAGAAAGAAAACCCACAAAGCACCCAAACAACCAAAACAAAACCACCAAAACCCAACATACACAAAACAAAAAAGTAAACGTCCCCAAAAGAAGAAAAAGCCTATCTCAAAAACCTGAAGTACGTGTTATGGTAGTGTTCTCTGTAGTTCTTACTGAAATCTTAAGAACTTACTCAATTTTTCCCACTGTAATTCAGTAAATTCTTCTTGAAATGATTAAACTCTTCACAGAAACACTTCAGAATCTACAGGCTGAAAGCTTGGATTTAAGAATCTTGTCTGTCAATGCAGAGCTCTGCCAGAAGACCACATTGTAGAGCACTGTTTTATTAAGTATTATTTGTTAATAAATAAACAATAGCACAGATGCCGTACTTATGTAGTGGATCCATTTCCTTATGTTAAGTTTATGTATTCCTAAAGGCTTAAGTGTGTTGTTTATCAAATAAGCCTTGTGTTTACATAAACATCAATAGGTTACTAATTTACGTCCTCCTATGTCTTCCTGTTGCAACCACCAGAAGGTGCCCTGTACTTCATGTAAGAACTGTTTATCATGAACTGTGGTTTCTACTTCTGTAGCATCAGTTGTGGTCCTGTGGGGAAGGCTCAGTTTGGAACTTAAGCAGCCTGGTTGCTTGGTGTCCAGTGAAGGATATGGAGAATATCCTCTGTCTGAAATTATGCCAGTTGCTCTTTTGATGTAAATTGACATTTTTGAGCATTGACAAACAAGCCATGTAGAATCTACAATTTTAATTTTTACATGTCATTTAACAAAGGTATTACTTGTATAAGACTTTTTCTTTCCCTGAATGATATCAAGAGAAAAACATAAATTTGTAAAAAAAACCCCATCACGAATCTGCCAAGAAATACCCTTTTTTAATGGAAACTAAATGTTAATAGTTGCCAGTGTAAAGGCAACCATTAGCAGCTACTGACTTGTAATAGATTCAAATTATCATCCCTCAGAACAGTGCTTTTCATTTTGTTTGAGGTAAGTAGAAGGTCCTCCTTCTTAAATGTAGTGGAGATGAGTTCTTTTCAGAGCAATGAAAGTTATTTTGAAAGAGAGATTCTTCTTTGTTATCTCTGGTGGAAGATTTGAACCGTAAATATCTGCTAAGTATATTTACAGTGTATATTTTTATTATATTTTACATAACATAAGCAAAGAACTTTATAACCTGGATTTTCCTACAGGTATTCAGTAGCTTTATTGATCAGAGAAGGCAGGATGAAAAAATCATGGAGAAACACTGAGAGCCAGAAGTAACGTGTTTGCTTCCACTTACAATGTTCATATAGAAAACAGAAGCTGGTGATAAAACCATTTTCGAATCTGTTATGTATTTTTAATTGTTTTTAACTCTTTGTCTTTGCTCACATATCGACTTTCTTTTTCTTCCCTAATACAAGCTGCTGTTGGAGATGAGTATCTTTAAAATGATCAGCTTACAGAGCAGCTAGGTGACAGGAATTTGGTGAGAAGCAGAAATCAGATTAGATCAAATTAGATTAAGAGACAGTTTATGAAGTTTGATAATGATGTTGTCTTCTTGAGGGGAAAAAAAGAAGGAAAAAAACCTTCAAATTTTTATGTAGAAAGCTGATTAAAGAGCTTTTCTGAAGCACTTTATCATGTCTGTCTTGGTGTACCTTCCCCTGAGGCACTGTTTGATGATGATGTACTGGACAAGATAGGGAGTAGGAGAGTATCTACATTGTTGAGTATTTTTATTTTAATTTAGTATTTTAGAGTGCCACAGGGGTGTGTCTCAAAATGAGACACTACTGAAAAATATAGGTAAGTTTAAAGAGCTCTAAACTGATTTATGGAAAAGTACGCTTAAGAAACACTGCTTTGTCTGGATACTGGTGGGGGAGAAGAAAACCAAGAAAGAAGTCTAATGTTTCTGAACCTTTAAACTAATGGGAGATGACACAGGGCAACATAGCTAACATGATTGAATTATTACATAATAAAGCTCTTCCTTAGGCAACCCTAAATAAGCAGTTCTGTATCTTAAAATATTGAGATACATACTGAATATTGTCATACAACTTATCATAGCTTTTATTAGAGAATGCAAACAGACTCTTAAGTACTGAGAAATACACATTAATTGATAATTATGTATGAATAATAATGGAGAAAAGTGTTATTTGTTATAATTATTATATTTAGATGGCACCAAAATGTACTAATTTACATACCCTTTGAGAGGTAAATTTAGATTCCATTTACTGTAAATAAAACATAAAAGAGATTGTAATTGAAACAAACTTTATGTTCATTTAAGGGACATGTATTGCTTTTTCTTCCAAATGTTCTCAAACACTGGATTTTTAATAAGATTTATTTATTAAAGCTGTATTGACAATCATGTGAAATTCCTTTGGTAGGGAAAAGGCAATTTTTGTAATCGTTGGTGAAAGTATTGAAGCATTGCGGGGGGAAAAATCCTGTGTGTTGGAGATAAAAGGTTAAAATCAATTGGAATCAGTACCTGGTAATAAAATTTTTCCCACACTACTGCTGTAAAACTTTTGTCTAGCATTTCTGCTGTCATTAGAGGCAACAGCTTTTGTGATATTGATGATGATGATAAAACTATGGAATGGTGCTAGTGAGTCTCCTAATTACTGCATTGTACTCTTCCCATTGTCTCTTTTGATGCTTGTGTCTGTGGAACAGTTTCTTAGCAAGTGCATCTTTTGCCATAGTTCTCAAGAAGTAGCCCTAAAATAACACCTGAGCAAATGAAGCATTCACTTTTCTGAATATTCCACATAATTTTTTCAATTTCACTTTTGCTGTGTATAACCAGTAATACAATTGAATATTTGTAAAATTTCATTACCTTAATGGCTGTGGTTATATGTTTGAAAAGTAATCTTTTAGAGAAGTTAATGTAGAGGATTAGGTGACACAGCTTATTAACTTACTAATTCAATTAAAATTCTAAAAATTAGACTTAATCTGTAATTGTGATAATGTTAGAAACAGTCTCCTTTTAGATCAGTAAGAGTCCTGTTGCATTGCAATGAATGTCAGTTTTGAGATTAAAACTGCTTATCTTTACCTTCATTCTTAATCAGTGCATTCCTCAAATAGGTTTATCCTTTACCTTAGTGGCCTTTTACACCTGTACTGGTTTTTAAAGCTAATGCTTATGTTAAGCTTTCCCAAAGTTAGACTCCATGGGGGTTAGTATATGTCTGCATGGAAAGAGTATATTTTTCTGTGATTCTTGGCCATGGCACTACTGGAAAATTTTATGTTTAGATTTCAATCTGTTTTCTGTCCTCCCACTTCTGTATGAAAAAAAATACTTCTAAAAAGAAAGAGTGATTTCTGCCACTTCCCTCATGGACGTCTGTGACTTACAAACAGTACCGTGTAGCAGAATGATTGCTGCAGAACATGGAAGGACTGAAACTGAGACTGATAGCAGAATATGTCAGCATAGGTATGGTTGTATCATCAAGTCTGGATTAAAGTCTTTCCCAAAAAATACATTGCAAGAATATTTTTAAAGCATCGAGGCATGGTGCTGTTGAGAACAGGATTGTGAGTGTTTGAGATTCTGCCTTAATGTCACGTTGGCCAAGCAACTGACAGTCTCAGGGAGTTTTCCATTCAGTTCTGATGTATTTTCAGTGGCCTTTATACCAGTTTGCACGAAGTCCATGCAATATTCTTGCCTCTGAATCATCTCACTAACAATTGCCTCAACTTACATCTGAATTCACCTTCCCCACAGTAGCAATCAGACGTCTTTCTGCTTCTCTGGTCTGCCCAGCAGACCAAAGTCAATGTTTACTGCTTGAGTTCATGAACCAAATACCTGTCATTATTCCAGGTAAATATTGTCTTCCTCAGAGGTAAACTGCACAGCTGCTTCTAACACCTGGTTTAGTAATTCTTTTTCTTATAGAACTGCTGTTTGCTTCATAATTAACAGAATGGTCTGGAAAATACAGGTATGCCATCTACATGAAAGAGAGGGCTTTTCAGAGATGACTAAATATCAGTGAAGAAGAAGATAAAAACTAAAGAAACTGAAGAAAGGCTGAATCTGATCAAAGTCAAAGGTCATTCAACATCTCAAGACAATCACTATACCTGGCAAATAAGTTCTGTGTAGTTGGGGTCTGTTCCTCTTACATTTGCTCCCTTGATGTACAGCACTGAGTTGGCAGTTGTCTAGTGGTGAATACAAATACTTCAAGAGTCAAAAATATTTACAGGCTTTGACATATATATTTGCATATTACGTATGTGTATGTATATGTGTGTGTGTGTATATATATATATATATAGATATATAAATTTAATTGAATGTTAAAGCCAAATTTTGGAAGAAAAGTTTTTTCTTTTTTCTAAAGTCAAACCCTCTCACTTTTCAGAGAAATTGCCTTTGAAAGATTTGAGACAAACATTAAAAAGGTCTGGATTTAATATTTCTGTGACTGTTAACAAGAATACGTATCCAAGATCAGTGACAGAATATGTAGCAAATATATATTCAAAAGAAAACAAAATTTATTCTAAGAAATTGAAGCAATGAAAACTTTTGGGTATATGATGTTTTATTCTGCATGAGATGCAAACTGTGGGAAAGGGCTCTCAAGAGCCAGCAGTTCTGCTACTTCATTCATCAATAAATTAGAATAGGTATTGGCACTGCCTGTGTTTCTTAAACAGAGATGTTTGTTATGGCTTTTTTTTTCACAGCCGTGAATAATCATCATGGAGGAATTTATTTCTAAACAGCTCTAGCCCTTACACAAATTATGAAATGAAAATGAATTTTCACAGAACAGGTACATGAAATGAGAGTACTGGTGAAATTTCTTCAGCAAAAGCACTGGAAGAGGCTGCACAGCGAAGTGGTTGAGTCACCATGGATGGTAACAGATGTGTAAATGTGACACTTAGAGACATGGTTTAGCAGTGGACTTGACAGTCCTGGGCTTAGTTTGGACTTGATGATCTTAAATGTCTTTTCTAACCTCATGATTCTATGATTCTAAGGTGATGTCCTCCAGAAGTGATATTTGTAATGTCAGCTTCATTCTCTTTATAGCTGAAGGAGTGGAAGATCACAAGTTTTGTTTTCATGCTTTATTCAAAATGTGTTTCTCAAACATAGTAAGATTCCTGTTGAGAGTGCATAGAAGGATAAAAAGCAATCAGATCTGTGTTGGGTAAAATGTTGTCCCAATATTACCTGAAACAGACCTCTTTTTTTTGTGTGAGTATTTAACATATATTAACTTTCATCTTTGGATGTGTGGGGTATGTGCTTCTAGAGGTGGATTTTCATGACAAGGCAGTTAATATACAGTTTTGCAGGACTGGAAGTTACTGTGGCTAGTATATAGAAAGCTGTCCACCTAGAGTATGGCTTCAACAGACAGTACACTGTTAAAAAGTGAAAATATATTTTTGTGGTGATTTGGTTGCAATTCAAAGCTGTTAGCAATAGCAATAATAGTCTAAGATTAGTCTGCACGGCCTTTCTTAGTCTCCCAAGAATGTAACTATTTATAATAGGGCAATCTATTCCCAATGTATTCTAGTACAATCAGTAAACTCTTACCTAAGATAGTATTTGTCACCAGCTATGTAATCTTGATTGTATTATTTAAAAGATGAGGAAAATTGTTATTGGTGCTGCAGATGTAAATATATAAAATCAGCTGTGGTGCTCCTCCAGCAGCTGCTGGTGTCACAGAAGGGTTGAGATTGACAGGGATCTCTCAAGATCATGTAGTCCAAAGCCCCTGTTCAAACAGGGTCAGCCAGAGACAGTTGCCCACGACTACATCCGGACAGATTTTAAATACCTCCCAAAATGGAGACTTTGCATCCCCTTTGGGCAACCTGATCTATTTTTGGATGCCCTCACAATAGACTGTTTTCCTGTATCCAGATTGCATTTTGTGTTTTCATTTGTGCCTGTTGCCTCATCCTGTCAGTGGGCACTGTTGAGGAGAATTTGGCTCCCTCTTCTGCATTGCTTCCCATCAGGTGTTTATACTCATTGTACTGTAGGAGAGGCTAAAATAGATGTGCCATGTAAATAGGGCAATAGATTATATATCTTCCCCTCTCTTTTCACTGCTGTAAAGCTTGTCTTTAAAATGAATCTTTCCACGGTAAAATTTTTTGTGAAAGTGCCTTAACAACTGGGGTGGTTTCAGTGTAATAATATGGTCAAATGCATAAAATTTTAGCAGTAATATAAATGAGTTAATTGTATTTTTAATCAAAATGCTGATGTATGACTTCTTGTTGGCTAGCAAGAATACTGAATTTCTGGATGGACTGTAACTGCTTGTTAATATTAGTGTTTTGAAATTCAACAGCATTTTATTTGGAGTCTAGAATCTGATTGCTGCTACCCCTGGTAAAGGAGGTTGTTGATTTGTTGTTTAACAAACATCTGCAGCTTTAAGTTGATTCCATCTGTCAGATGCTAAATGGTCTTACTTCTGATTGACATATGTTCAGGTACAGACTGTTCGAAATAGTAAATGCTACTTGGAGGTACAAGTTGTGCTGTTCACTTTAATCCTCAATTCATTTGTGAACATATCCCAGTGTAATGGTTGTCTGCAGCAGCGTGACTGGGAGCAGCGCTTTATAACCAGGCTCTCCTGTATCACTTATGGGTGGGGAGGGGTTTATATCTACAGGACCCTGCAGTCACTATACCTTCTTTGTTCACTGTTTTATATAGAAGAAAGTTGCAATGAAATTACCAAAAGGGTCAAGCTGAATCAATCAGGTATTTCTCTAACCTGGGTCACTCAGCAACAGTTGTTGAGTACTTTTGTGCAAGGATCTGCTGCCGTGGATCTGCAAAGGTATTAAGAAGCTGTGTAAGGTATCATGTGGAAGTAGACAACGAAAATGGTATTTCTTCTGTTGGTTATTTGATATTTCTTCTGTTGGTTGTCCTTAAGGAAAATGACTGAATTATGCACTAAAAGTCTTTACACTGATGAAATCCAATTCTGTAGATAGTGCTGCATCAGCATAAAAAGGGTAACTTAATGCTGGTGAAAATCCCTAAGGCAGACTGACCTTAAGGTAGATATTTAACAATATTAGCAATTTTCAAATTGACAGCTGCTGATTATTTTTTATGTCTTAGAAGCTTTTTAACAAGTAGTGGGGTTGGATGATGTGTTTACACTGTGTTATATTGTAGTTTGCTACTAATTCATCATTAACAGAATGAAGAAACCATAACTGTGTTTTCCAAAACCACTTAAAGCATTCTAGAAAGGCAAATCACTGTCTTTCCTGTGTGTTTACTAGTAAGACGGAGCCAGATCCAAAAAATAGTAAAGCTTAAGACAATTTCAAACAATAAATCCAATGGGATTCAATAAACATTAGATTAAAAAAAACATTCTGTAAGCTAGCACACTTGGTTACCTGTATGACTAATGATGTTTGAGGAGATTACCAGGAAAGAAAATTGAATTTCAGTGTTGTTGGAACTCCTTACAGTTTTTGCTCCCCCCCCCTTTTCTTAAAGGCATTATTGAACAATCAAAATCCAAAATCAGCTCTTTGCTGAGTTTTGTCTTTAGCTTCCTAGTGTTGCAATGTTGTTGGGTCAAATGCAGGAGAATTTTTAAGGGCTTTCTTTTTTGAGTGTTGGAGTATTTCTCAAATTAGTGCTTTTTTGGGGAGGGGAGTGCAAGCTGAAGGAATCTTTATCTGTATATTTAATGGTTCCTGACCATCTAATTTTCTTCTTTATTTCTGTGGAGAAGTCCTGCTACATTTTCAAATCTACACATCAACAGCAAGGATTAGGGTCTGTCATAGCAGATGTGTGAGGAAAGGATATTGTTTCAACATAAAGATGGAAGCAATTACTTGTGGTCCTTCTCAGAAATCATTTGGCAAAGCTAAGGAAGTTTGTCAAATAGAAATTGTAAGGAATGAAGAACAAAGATATGCCCATTGCTGTGTTCTTCCTAGTGCTGTTTCCTGTCTTCCCACAAGAGCTTCATCCTTTCTGTGATGTTTCCGTTGAAAATATCCAACAGAGTCTGGAGAGGCGCCACACTACTATTCTGAAACAGAGTGCTCTGTGTAATCAATCCTGTTTCAGCTGTTGAATTTTAAATAAAATGACCATTCTTTGAATGTAGCTCAGATTCATCCGTTTTGGAAACTCGAAGGAAAACCAGGGAAAAACCGTAAGTGGTGTTATGTTGCAGTAAACTTTAAACAAAGTATTTTGAAGACAAGTGAAGAGAGGAGAGTGCTTGAGTTGCTGAATTGATGGCACCAGTCTTTTCATCCAGGTTGTTTAAAAACCTTGTGAAGGATGAGTGGGGCTCAGAATCCATTCTTTTTACTGTGCTTGATAGAGTCTGAATCATATCTTTTAACTCTGGAGAAAGTATTCTACCAAAATGTCTTCTATTCTGTGATGTCCCTGCATTCCTTCTAGCACAGAGTTTCACTTCCATTAAAACACACCTCATTTTTATAGACAGAGTTGAATCTTCCACGACAGTCAACTGCTGTCATGAACTGGGTTGCTGTACCTGCAACAGTGAACATGTGACCCTATTCTGGGATACCTTGTATGATGCTTTGGGAATTCTGAGCTCTTATAGATAAGTCTTTAGGAAACTATACAAAATTCTGATTTCAGGAAAATTAAGGAGGACATACATTAAGTGATTGGTTGGATGTCCTGAGTAATTTTCTGAACTAAGTGAATTACCAACATTTTTATTTATTTCTTCAAGTAATATATAGAAATTTTGAGCTTGAGTAAATAGACTCAGGGTAAAATTAAAGAGTCTTGAAGGGCTAAAGCTTTGCCTTTTTGATAACGAAGTTACTACACCAGAAAAGGGTAAATTAAATTTCACCAAATTTCTGATCTTTAACCCTACAGAACTCTTCTGGGACAAACACAACATAGTCTTTTGGACTATTTTATATTTGAATGAATTGGAGAGGTCAGAGCATGTGTTCTACTTTGCTGTGGAATGAGCAATCAAATGGTTGTGTCCAGAATTTACATCATGTTATACATTTAGTCTGCCTAAATAATAGGAGAGATTTCAGCTTTAACAGTCCATCTCTTTTCCCTGTATTCATCCTAAACTGGTGGCCTTTGTGTTGACTTTTCAAAAGCAGAAGAGATCACATCCCTACAAAAAGTGTTGAAGTAATACCTCCTTAGGAAATAAAAAAAAAGACACTGGTAGAACTATTGCAAAATGTGTTTAAAGGGTGTGAAATCAATTGCATGTGCCTTTGTCACCTGCAAGTAATGAGTCATCCCCTGGGCCATACTCAGTCATGGGGATGCTGGAGGAGCAGAAAACAGCACCTTGGAAGATGCTGATACAGAGTGCAAAATGAAAAAGAGAGTGGAAGTTTGTTTTCTCTCAGTGTGTGTTGCTTCTGCTCATCCCGAGTACCTATCAGGAACCAGGCTTCTCAAAAGCATGTTGAGGGGTGGAAAACAGTGGGAAGAGAGGTTATGAATAGGCTGCCTTTGGTCTCTTTTGAGATGCTGTTTTCAGGCACTAATTCTGCAATCCTTTCTTCTCTTTCCTCATCTCTGCATCTTTTTAAAATGGAGCTCAACTGTCAAATGAGAAGAGAAGCAGTTGAGAGCACTTCATTTTTCATCTAACTTTCTTTCTCCTCAGACTTGCATCTCAGAAATGTCAGCACTGGTCAGGCAGAAAGGCAGCAATGAGAATGAAGACAGCTCGGATACTGTTTTCTGCTCTTACGCTGGCATACTGCATGATTTTCTGGAAAATCAGTTCACTGTTGCCATTTTCCCCTTATATAAAACAGTAGGGAATAAATTTAACAGGAGATGTTGATTGCTTTCAAATTTTCTGATGAAAAGTGCTACATAAAAGCTAGACAGTGTATCATTGCATGAATACTACTGAATCTGTAATAATTTTTCTTCCTCTGTCGTTTTGGGATGCAGAGGAAAATTGGTTTCCTCATTTCTTTCTCCAGTGCTGGGGACCCCAGGCCACTGATGCTAAGCAGGAGATGCTTTTCATAGATCAGATTAAGGGTTGGTAAGGTAACAGAGCCTCATGCAAGCATCCCACTGTGCTCTTTAAACTGGAATTTCATTCCTGGTAGTGATCTGTATAGCCTTACATTTACCTTTAAGGTATTCTTTATATATATATTTGGAAAGAAGCGGGGTAATATTAATACTAAATTCTCACTAACATATAGTGTTGAATATGTCACTAAGTGGTATTTAATATAATAAGGATTCTTCTAAATAGTTGGTGTGTAATTCTCCTAAGATGTTTTATAAACTCTGAGAGGAAGAGGTACAATTGTTCACAAATGTTTCACCAAGCTTGTTTTAAGTCAGTTAAAATTGCCTTGGAGAGTAGAGTTGCACTAAAAAGAGGGAGGAGAGGTGGAAAAAAGAAACCCCAAAACAGGGTCCTGCTCAGTCTAGAGTTTCAGGCAAGAGAGGAAAAGGTCTAGTTATCCAGAGCCAGCTGCATTGTTAAAAGTTCATACTATCGCTTTGACATTTAGAGCAGGACTCTGTGTCTTTGTAAATTCCTCTTCGTATTACCAGTGTAGGTCTCTGAGCTAAGACTATTTCACAAACCATAACATTTTTGAGTGAGTGATTGATCTGTATTATGTGTCCTAGCCATCAGAAGAATCTTGGGATGTTGCTTGTATAAACTGTAATACAATCTGATCCTGGGCATTTAGTTACAGACTTTCATAGACCTATTGGCGATACTCAGTCCTCCTGGATTTGGGAATAAGGCTTATCTGATACCTTAAAAAAAGGGGGGGGGGGGGGG
>VZSE01006462.1:5684013-5722735 GCA_013398275.1 Promerops cafer | reverse complement strand
TTTAAAAAAAAAAAAAAAAAACCCCCCCTTTTTCCCCCCCCCCCCCCCCCCCCCCCAAATAACTCAACACATCTGGTAACACTGTAGGATCATTGTCCTTTCAGTTCCTTCAAAGCTCATATTCCTACAATATTTCTTCGGTGTCTAGTTTCCTAAAGGGCAATGTGATTTTTTTTTTTTTCAGGCTGTTTTTGTAGGTCTTGCAAATTAACCCATATGCATTGCAAGAAAAAACATGACTTTTAATCAGCACCATTTCTAAAGTTAGCACTTGCTGTGTGTATATGAATATGTATATGAACCAGTGTTTAAAAAAAAGAAAACACAACCTTAATGCTAGTATTCAAAACTAGCATACAAATGTGGTTTTATTATCAAATAAAGCATGCCTAAATATTAGAATATCTTTCTGTTAGGGCTTTTATCATTTGACTTGTTGTCTTCAGTTACAAGAATGATAAAAAATGAAACTAAATATTTTAATTCAATAAGAACTACATTGAATTTTAGGAAGCAAAAAGAGGAATCAGATACAGATTCATATGCATAGGAAATTAAACATTCAAGAAATTAAAACTTTGTGAGCAACCGAAGAGGTAGCCTTAAGGTGTGCTTATTTGAAATGCCTGCATTTAATTTTACAATAAATCTGAGTATTTTGTTCCAATTAAGACAGTTAATGTGCACAACTTCAAATTTTACAGTAGTTCCAGGGAGACTGTGGACTCCTTGTTTTACATTCTGGATCAAGTTCAGATTTTTAGGCTTCGCTTGAATAAAATAAAAAGCCTGAACCCTGAAGATAATACAGATTGATAAATCTGGTTTAAACATTCCCGTGTTGCAGACTTTCAGTGTATGTGGTACAGCTGAGCCTCAGGCCGTGCACTAAATACATCCACAGTGCATTCCCAGGGCACCTGAATACCAAATGATCACGTTTGAAAGGTTACCTTTCTATGGATTCTGACTTTTCTGTATTAGCCACAAAGATTAGAATTTTAACAGCTCCCAAGGAGAGGTATTGTGAAGTATTTACTTGGCAGGAAAAAAACAAAACAAAACAAAGCCCAGATGAGGTACTGTCTCATATTCATGAACTGGGATTTATTAGTTCTGTGAACGTCCTTGTGAGAATACACTCTATAGTTCACACTGTAGGAAAAACAAGTCTTGTTTTTCATTTATATTAACTTAAAACTTTGATAGAAGAGTTACTGTACTAGAGGTTTTAGGAGAGACATATCACAGAATATATCTCAGTAAATCCTGAAGTCTTTCACAATTAGCTTTCTGCGTGGTTTAACTCTGGAAATCTGGCAGTAGCTTTGTTAGTCAATTTGGTGATAATTAAAGATGTAAGGCTTTTTCTCCTTTTCTTTTACAGGTTGTGGAACTTATTTCAAGTGCTATTGGTGACTTAGTTCAAGGGATATATTATGAAAACTCAAAATCATCTGAGGTAAGAATTTCACTAGATTTATGTACTCAAGGCATTTGGTGATATTAATGTGTGACTAGTGTAAATACAATTACTTTCTCACCTGTTCAAAAGGAGGGAGAGGGCACAAGAATTGTTAGTCCTAGCGGGTTTCAGTGGTAACATCGTTATGACACCTGTAAGCTCTGATAGAAGTTTCTAGAAACGCCCAAGGAGAAACTATTTTGTTTTTGTGAGTGCTTAATAAAATACTGTCATCTGTCATTACCAGGAGCTGTAGGCACATCTTACTACAGGCTTTCCAAATGCTTCCAGAAGTTCCTAGTCAAGGTTCTGTTAGATGCATTCATTACAATGTTGTCAACACCATTAATATTTTCATGTCAAACCTGTTGTTTCCAAGCTCAAAGAGGTTTACAGAATGCTTCTTCATGAAGTTATAACATTTTCTTTCTTCTGAGTTTTGTCCTGGAGTGCTAGGAGTATAGCCCTGTGTTCTTCTCCATCAGAAGTCACTGTGCATATATTTCAGAAGTCAGCATGGGCCAAGAGAGTAGCTGCCAGCATTTCATAACAAGTAATCTCGTATTTCGTCAAGGCAATTGCAGATACAGTCATGAAAATTGGTCAGATTAGATGTAGGTATTTTTATCTTTACTAGAATATTTAAGGAAATTGCTACAGGCCATTCTTGAAGTAGGCTTGCATGTTGGAGCAAAAAAGAGTTTTTTTATTTTCATTTTTTCATTTACTTTCAAACTAGGGGTTTTTTTCATTTTTTTCATTTTATTGCACATCTTAACACATGCAATAAGTAATTTAAAGTTGCCATGACCTCTACAGGTTCTATCATAGCAATTTTTCAGTCACTAATGAGCACCGTGTATATGTGAGTATTGATCTTGAAATCCACTGAAGTAGATAGATTCACTTCTAGTGGCGTGTTCTCATGTGTCTTGGAGACCTGAATCTTATGGTTCAGCAGGTGCTGTGTACTGAAATTGCAGCTCTGGTTTACTATTGCTGTGTTGTCATATGTAACAAAATTGATACCATGGTAAATGCTGTTCTCATGGGCTGCTGCTGCAGCAGATGCCTGCCCTGATGCTTCTGCAGCAAGCAAAGCACAGTGGGCAAGTGGAGAGTGCCCCTGGATAACAGCGCTGTGTTCTGGAGGGTGCTGCTCCCTTGGACACGCTCTGTCTCTCCTGCTCTGCAGCAGCAAAGTCACGTCACTAAAACTAACCTCGCTGAGGTGTACCCCTGTCATTTTGGCTGAAACCAGTTAGGAAGGGAATGATGACCCTGCCGAGCTGAGTGAGAGCCTCCAGCAGGACAGCAGTAATGGCACGCTCAGGAGCTGCCTGGGGCCCACAGCTCCCTGGGATGCACGGAAAGGATGGCATGCCTGGAGGGTCTTCTGCCACCTCTCAGGAGTGGATCCTGGGGGGAAGCGTGGCAGGAGGGCAGCACTGGGAACTTGGTGGTGCTTCTGCTGTGTTTAACCTGACCTCAGCCTTCAGTGTTGCTCCTAAGGACTGTGCTCAGGGTTGTATGTTAAAATAGATGACATCCTTAAGATTTTTGCCAAGTATAGTTGAAATGTTGTTTTTCATATTCCAGCAGGTTTCTAAATACAAGTAGATTGCAGGTGTATTTAAAAAACTCTCACCTACTTTCTAGTTTTTCATGTGTAGAGGTAAAGCTCTACAGGTTCACCTGAGCAGTGAAACTGCATTTTATTGAAACCATGGCCCCTCTGTAAATGAGAAATCTTGTGCACTCATTTGGGTTCCTGCCACTGCAGAAGATCTTAATCTTTTCTTTCTTAGTCATTCTTTTTCGATTTTCTTTTGCCTTACTGAAGCCCTCCACATGTGTGGAGCATTGCAAAGGGAAGTGTGAGATAAACTAAGTGCAGCTGCATGACATTTACCCTGCCCTGGCCCAGTTACAAATAGCAGACTTATTTTGTTTCAGTGACTATTTCTGTCTAAGGGGAGTTGAAAGTACACTGTACCCTTCCTAAGGGAAACCCAGTCAACTCAAAACACAATTAGTGTGGTGGCATAATAGAGACATTTACATGACAGTGTCTGAAGTTCAGCCTTTTTAATGGGTAGTGTGTGGCTTCTGATGAGACCTACAACAAAGTCTACAACAAGGTGGCATCTGCTTTAATTTTTTCTATCTAGTTCTCTAAGAAATTTAGTTCTGTGCTGTGCTGAGACATATCCCTGCTGCTCTCCTCGTATTGTTCTGTCCAGGCAGTGTCCCATTCATGTCCTGAACATTTCTTTAGCAAAGACTGGCAAATAGACTAATTCAGTTGTTGGTCTGTCTTATTTGTGTCCTTTGTGCATCTTCCCTCCTTCCCTAATTGCAATTTGATTGAAACAAAATTGTGAACTACATTTCCCAGAGGTAAGGCAAATGCTTTAATCTGCTCCACAACTAAATCTCAAATGTCAAACTTATTTTTCTTTTTAGGAATAGGGCATAGGGATGCTAGTATGGCATTTTCATTGCTGGGAATGTCTTAAATTTGGAAAAGCAGGAGGATATCTTCTCACCTTGTTTTTTTTTTTTTCCCTGAGGCAAGAAAACTGTACTTCGTATGTTAAATGTCCTTAATGCAGTTGTTTTAAAGCTCTTTAGTACCATAAATAAACTGACTTAGCACCAAGTTGTTTTGAACTTTGCTGAATGTCTGCCTGAATGGTAGACATAAATACAAAAATATCTCTGCGAAGTTAACCTTTTTTCTCTGAGACCCTAAGTTCATGTTTACCAGAAGAAAAGCTTCAGTCTTCTTCATTTGGATAACCCAGTAGGAAAGTTCAAAGAATCATTTGACCTAACAAGACTGACCTGATTTACTCCTGAATATATATAATGGATGTAATTATTTGACAGCTCCATTACCACTTTTTTTTCCTCTGCACAGCCACGTGCAATCTTACAGCTGTCCCATTTTAGTACATTCTGTTTGATCATTCTTCATCTTTTCTGCATAGGTAAGTCATTAGATCTGTGTGAAACCAGGAAAGAAAAAGCTAATATTTAACTTTTCATCATTATTTGAAGTGACAGTACAAGCTACGAAGTGTAGGCTTTGACACAGCCTGAAGGTTAAGGCTTGTCACTCATGTTCAAAGTAACAAACAGCTGCTGTGGTTTAAGATACTGCATTAACAATATTAAGCTTATATGTTGGACTATAACCTGGAGCTGAAAGGGATGATACGATAAACTAGTGCAGTTTTCTGTACTAAATCCCCTCTCAGCCCAAAATTCTGCAGGTGAAGGACATTCTTTCCAGTTCCCATTTGCCTTCCCTAAATCTAGGTCTAATTTGGGAGTAAAAATTTTGCCTTAGTGAGTGCAAAGGTGAAGTTTGTCTAGTCTGGCCTTCAGTTATGATCGTGGTTATATATTTTAACAGAAAAAAGCCATTGCTCTGAGTATCTGTTTCCAACTTTTAGGAGGCTGAAGGCTTCTAAAATGTTTGCTAAACCAGAGAATACTGACATATTTATAAACCCCCTCTGTTTTAATATTCCAGATCATTTAACAAATACTAAAGGGGGTTACTTTTAATATTCCTGTCAATTCACTGAACAGGGGTAAGAGATACAAGGAAGCTCAAGTTCAACAGCAGAATCAAGAGATGGACTTCAGTGTGTTGGCTCTCGTGCTTAACTGTCCAGAATGCTCTTGTAATCTTAAAGCCTGAGGGACTTTGAGGGGAAATAACTTGGTTGGGTTTTGACGATTTTTTCTTGTCTTCAGAATATGTAGCTGATGATAAATGTGCATTAGCAAAGCTCATTATAGTGTCAAAGTGGGGCTATTGTGTAAGACAGGACCATTCCCAACATGTCCCACTCACAGAGCAGCTGTTAGGAATTTTTGATGTGATTTTGTGAAAGTTGTGCACAACTAATACGTAAAACAAGTTTAAAAAATAAAGGCGTTAGTAGCAAGTACGCATTGTATCAAACAGTGAATTAACAGGTATTTATTTTAGACCACTGTAGGGTTTTTAAATGAAAATTAGTTTATTTTCTGGGAAAGGATGAGCTACATGCAGTGAGCTGTGCCAATACTACTTTGATGTTTGGCCCCTGGCCCTGCTTTGAGGAGTAGTGTTTTGGAATACTGCACATGTCCATCAACTGGACTGCTATGAGCCTGTATTATAAGTAAGGGATTTGTTTATAATTTTACTATGGAAGGTAAATAAAATATATTTTGGGTCATGTAAACCACCTTTTAGCAGGGCAGCAGAGACAGAGCTTTCACTTTTTTTAAACAAATGTTTTTGTTGCAAGACAAAAGAAAAGCATAAAATATGGAATTTGAGTAAAGAGCATCTGTGAAAAGAATAGGAAAATGTGTTGGGGGAAAAAGAGCATAGCTAGAAAGAAGGCCAATGTTATTTATTTACTGCTTTTGTTCTTTTAAATACTAAGTTTTTCCGGAGAGATTTAAAAGTAACAGATGTGAAGAGATATTTGTCTTTATGGTAAGTTTACAAACTTTTCTTTCAAAACCAGGTGTTGTTTTTTTACAGTGTCATGATAAAATAGTAAGTAGCTTGCTTTATTGATCCATTTGCAGACACCCTTGTTCCTCCAAAAGCAGTGAAGATGGGTATTAATAGACCAATAAAACATGCCCTGTCATGTTCAGCAAGCATGAATACATCTGCTGAAAGCTTATGTGAACCATGTGTGAAATGTTTTACAGGGCCTTACTGCTGGTAGAGTGATTCATAGTTGCATTAGATTTTATTTATGTAAAATAGAAGTTCTTGAACTACCTCATTTAAAACTTTGAATATGCAATGTAAAATTATTTCTATGTGTTTCTGTGGATTATTTGCCCATTGAGAACTGAACTAATGTTTGATATAAATGATTCAGACATTTGGATCATTTTGTGCAACAGCAGATGGTTAAGAAAGAGCTGCCATGGTATGGAAATAAATGAAAGGCTCTGTTACAAACTATAGCTGAAGTTTAAAGTCTCCGAGTTCTGCTCCTTCTTGGTTTTGCACATGGGTTTGTGCACTTTTAAGACATACTATTCATTCATAATTCCTTAATACGTTTTCGGCTGAGCATCATATAAGAATCTTCTTTGGTGCGATAAATCAAACTGTGCTATTGTAAGTGTTGCTTTTGTACTGGGGATCCTTGGTACTGTCACTAAGAGCTGCCCTGCCTGATGGTTGTGATCGCATATTTTGTCCCACAGTTTCATTTTCTAAAAGTTTTTTGTTTCCTGAGGTGATTGTTTTAAGCACAGTTTAAATTATGGAAGTAGTTTAATAAAAAAAAATCTCAACTAGACAATTTCTAACAAAGCAGTAACTGACCTTGCCAATAGTAAAATGGGAGCACCATCAGCTGTCCTTCATTTCCCACTGGAAATGATGATCGACAGAGCTGGATTTGGATATTTTCCCTGTGCTCTCATGCTGACATTATGCAAACTGTCTCTGGAGCTGGGTGTTTTCTTCCAGTGATGGTGAGGGCTTCAGCTCTCTTCATCCACCACCTCCTGCCACCCTGACAGCATACGGGGTGCTTGTGATCTGCACCCATTTCTTGGTGCAGAATTTGTGAATGAAGTCAGTCCACAGGCATTAGTTAATCAAATGTCTGAGCACTGTCAACCACAACTAGAATTCATTTGACTTAAGAGAGGTTTTTATAAGAAAGTCTTAGGAGTCTTCTGGGCCAGATAATGTTCACTTTTATACCCACTGCTGACAAAACAAAACAAAGCTTACAAAGCAGTGAAAATTTCTCTAGAGGTAGTAAGATCTGTCATGATATCAGATTTTACAGCCTTTGCAATCTAGAAGTAGTTTGGGTTTTCCCTTGATGTTTTTAAAATAGTGTTTAGATATTGTTCTACATACCCTTGTAAGAATGTGGTATGGTTGGCAGAGACTTTATGTATAACATGAGAGTTAAGCTTGGGAAAAAATGGCATTGTTGGAAAATTTTGCTGAAAAAAGGATGTGTCTGCCTCTGTCTTAAGCAGCAGAAGCTTTAGGGGTATGTGGTCATAAGAAGTTCTGTAATTAAAATCAGCTATATTCTGGCATGCAAGTTCATATGCTAAAGCACATCCATATGGACATAATGCCTTTTTACAACTGGCTTGTTTTTGTAGCCCAGAGATTTACAATACTTACATTTATAAGATTTCAATCTTCAAATATGTGTTCAATTCTTGTGGGTTTTTTGAAGTTAGATGCTCATTTTAGGTGCTTGAAGCTTTTACATAATGCTCATGTAGTGGACAGTAACTTTTTCTGCAATCATTTTCAATCCTGTTAATGAAATTCAAACTTGTTTAGGAATATAATTTTGTAACAAATCATCAAATTAATTTTCTTGTATACATTGAGTTGCAATGACTGTTTATAAGCTTCTTCAGTTCCTTCAGTTGATACTGGATAATGCCTGCATTTCTCTTGCTGCTTAAAGGCTACAGAAAGCAATCATTTTCAGCTTCTGAAAGATTTTGTTAACTTCAAAATTGTTTCAGGATACCTTTCTAGAGTATTTTTTTCTTATTTGATGTAAAACAAACGATTATAAAAATCACTGCCAATTTTCAGTATCATCCAGCGAATTTTAGTAAGTACTGTTTTTTCACTGAGCAGATTGGTTGTTAAGGAAAAGATTGTGTTTCGTCTTCCAACAGCTCCTGATTTTAAATTTAAAATAAATTGACCTATATCTAAATGGAAAAAAAGAGACTTGATATATGGGAAACTACTTGAATTAAATGCTCATTTTGACATTTTGCCAGTCATGGGAATTTGCACATGCTCTGCGCTGAGTTAAGATATTAAAACAAAAATACAGAAACAGAGGAAAGTTTAGGCTTGACTTTGTAAGTTGTCATATGCATAATAGCAAACATGTGGTTTCACTGTTCTTCACTTTCCTTGTATAACTTAATAGTATGTCTGAAAGCAAAGGCATTTTGATACAGCTCTGTGTTACTTGGCATTGCAGAATTCTCCTACTTTTTCCATTAGTCTCAAATTATCCTCTCCCTTGTAACACAGCACTTCTGGGTGATATCCATAAGGGAGGAAAATTAGAGCTGAACGGATGGATTCTATTTCATTTGTTACTGATTTCATGACAGATAATACCTTGCTAGAAAACTATAGGGTCACACAGAATTACTTCTTGCTCATTTCTAAGTAATTTAATTGACATCACTTTGAGGGAAGAGGTTTGTTGTATAAGAGGGATTTTTATATTACTCTTCTAAAGAATATCTTTTGACTTAGTGTATGTTACAGATTCAGCTGAACTGAGAAATTACAACATTTTTAACATTTTTGTGCTTTCAATTTTTTTCTGTAGCTTCTCATTACTGATTTTATTTTTTCTAAGGAAAACAGCTGTGATCTTTTCCGGTTTTGGGGGTTTTGTTCCCCCCTCCTCAGAGAGTACCTAAAGGCATGACAGTATGTGAGACAGATTAAAGTAATGTCTAGCTTTGAAGACATGAGTGAATTAGTAGCATATTAACACCTTAAGGGTCAAAGCAATGGAAGCTGAATTTGAATTTTGGGAGAAAGTATTTCAAAGTATAAATACTTCGGATACAAAAGATTTTGAGATGAATTGAGCATCTCTGACCTTACAGTCAAGGTGGTAAAGTTTAGTAGAGGCATAACGGAGATGCCTTTATCAGCTCCTGAGAAGGTTAATTAATCCCTGACACTTCTAAATAGCAATTTTATTTATTTTTTAATACTTTCAGTCACTCCTCACCCTTAATGTGGGAGCAGAAGAGGTACAAGTCCTCTCTCACAGCCCTTTACTTTTTCAGTGCAGTCTATAAGAATTTTCAAATTAGTTCTTTTCTTGACTACAAAGGAGAAATTGTAGGAACTTCTCAAGTTTGTTTAGGATTGTTGTTTCTTGGTAATTGGGAAGGGGCTGAAGTGCTGGTGTACTCTGGGTAGGGGGCGGGTTGCTTTTTGGGTTTCTTTTGTTGTTTCGGAGTTTTGGTTGTGGGGTTTTTTTTCCTCCCCAGTCTCTCATGAGGGCTATAGTTGGCTGTTAATGTTCAGTGTGATGATACAGTAATTAAAAAAATATTTGTATTGAATCTGTTGACAGCTCCACATATTTTGCATTGTACATTTTGAGAAGAAAATGGAAAAGATTTTTGTTTGAAGCTGCCAGTATATTTATTCTGATACTTTCCTCTATTCATCCCTAAAATAATTTATTTGGCACCATGGCACCCAGAGCTTTGTTTGTTTTGTTACTTAACACAGGTTACTCACCCATTAACACTATTAACTTCTGTGAGCTGACACGTGCAGTTTTGGTGTTTTCATGTTAGCCTTTGTTTCATTTGCAGGAGAACTGCCTCACAGATGATATTGGCGTATCTAGGTGGAAGGAGCAGGTTTTCCTGTCACACAGTGCCTTGCTGGCAAAGAGCTGCCAGGCTGCAATGGAGCTAGCAAAGCACAGTGCTGAGATCCAGGACATGGCATTCCAGTATGGGAAGCATATGTCTATGAGTCATAAGGTACACCTTTTCCTTTTGTTCTGGGAGCTTAAATATAGAAGGAAAGGCTTGTAAGATGTGTTGCTCCTGAGCTCTGTCGTATACTGTATGACTTATGCTGTAGACTTTAGCCAGCAGGTGAGTGTTGAGAAATTTGACTGCAGTGTGGAGTGAGATGTTTGCAGTGTTGGTGTGAACAGCACTTGTGAACTACCAAAATCACACTCCTGGCAATGGAGCTCATTACATTAAAGGCTCTGTTAGCTTCCTTCTAGCACATCTTTCTGCAGCAGATTGAAACTTTACCTTCTCTGCTCCTACATTATTCCTAAACCCACTGTCCCATTAACAGGAGTTGCAGGAGGAAACATGTCACAGAATATGTTGGATTGGAAGGGATCCACAAGGATCATTGAGTCCAGCTCCCAGCCCTGCACAGGACCATCCCCAACAGTCACACCCTGTGCCTGAGAGCATTGTCCAAACACTTCTTAACTCTCTCAGACTTGGTGCTGGGACAGCTTTCCTGGGGAGCCTGTTCCAGTGCCAAACCACTCTCTGGGGGAAGAACCTTTTTCTAATATCCAACCTAAACCTCCCCTGGCACAACCTCAGGCCATTCCCTCAGGTCCTGTCACTGGTCACCAAAGAGCAGAGATCAGTGCTTGCTGCTCCTCTGCCCCTCACAAGGGTGTTGATGATTGCAAGGAGGTCTCCTCTCAGTCTCCTCCAGGCTGAACAGATCAAGTGACCTCAGCTACTCCTCATATGACTTCCCCTCAAGACCCTTCACCCTCTTTGTAGCCTCCTTTGGACACTCTCTAATAGTTTAATCTCTTTCTTATATTGTGGTGCCCAAAACTGCCCCCAGCACTCAAGGTGAGGCTGCCCCAGTGCAGAGCAGAGCAGGACAATCCCCTCCCTTGCCTGCCTGGCGATGCTGAGCCTGATGCCCTGCAGGACCCTTTCTGCAGCACTGCTTTCCAGCATCTCATTGCCCAGTCTGTACATAACGTGTTGGGTCTTGGCTGCTGCCATGCAGAGATTTGTGCTGTGAGGCTCAATTGTCTGAAGCAGCATGGGCTGAGCTATGTCCCCTCTGAATAACCTGCTCGGGAGGGAACTTCCATAGGGGGCAGCTAGAAGATAAGGAGGGAGGTCACCATATCTGGACAGGAGCATCCTACACCTCTACAGCAGTAGGATTTCCTGACCAAGGTCTCTGACCTCCACTAGAAGACATTGAGTCTGCAGCTAGAGTTAGTCCAGAGGAAAACACAGACCTGCTTCTGCTCTATTGCATCACTTGCAAGGTTACATGTAGCTTGAGACAGGCAGACAGACCTCCCATCTGCTTCAGATGAGTTGATTTATGCAGTTTCTAGTTCCTACAGGAGAAGGAAGTGGTTTCATAAAGCACAGTTTTACTGCCACAGAAATGCTACTATATGCTATTACTAGGTACAATTCTACCAGTAAATTACTTCAAGTGCACTTATATCCTTAATATTTTGTGTATGCTTTAGTATTAATATATTCACCATTGACACATAGTTGTGTATTAAGGATTGCATAATTTTCATAGAAAGCTCCTAGTTATGTGGCATTTGTTTTGTCAGAGGGAAGGTCATACTGTACCTGCTTCCTCAGGTACTCAAAATTAGAATGTAGTACTCTGCACAAATAAAAACCTGATCTTTTTCCCACCAAAGACTGGATCATTCTCTCCTTTATTTCTTTCTGTTTCTTGCCACTCCACAGTCTCCTACGTGGCTGTGTCCCATGGCTTGCCCAGCTCTGCAAGCTGTCCTTTATCTGTGTCTTTGCAGACTCTCTACATGCTTCTCTTTACCACATCTTTCCACCACTGCAAGGCTTTCAACATCTTTCTATCCCTCCCCCAAACTTGAAAAAGTGCAACCAGAGTACAAGTGTCAAAGTAGGAAGTGGTGAGTAGGTGTAGAATCAGGATGTGGACCTCAATTTGAGGAGTGGGTGGATATGTATAGACTGTTCCTGGGAGCTGAATGTGTGTGTGTCTTCTTTTCCAGCTACATTCGGACCTGCAGCCATTTGTTAAAGAAAGTTCTAGTGACACCATGGCCTTCAGTTTGAATTCTGCTCCTGCAATCCTTCATCAGGAATTCCATGGAAGGGAAGCATGGCTTAAACAGATTAGAGAGGTAAAATAAAGCACTGTTTAGAATTTCCTAGCTTTGCCATTTGTTTATTTCTTCCTATCTATACTTTCAATCTGCACAGGAACTTAGAAATTAACTAGAGGTTTCCTCATGCTCTGCAGTGCTTAATACCTCTCTCAGCCACACTTTAAACAAGAGGAAATATAGGGACCTGACAGTCAAGCTCTGTCAGACTTTTGTATATCAGTGTAACAGGCAGATTCATTTGTGTGGAGCATATGAATGTTCCTCTGCACTGCTTGTTCAGTCCCACGTCTTAGTAAAGCTACTTTCACTGGCAGCTTGAAGCAGAGAACTTCAACCATACCAGTGATTGAAAGGTAGGCAGGCATTTCCTTCTGCAAACACGACACTGGGAGTAGTAATTTTCAATGGAAGGGGACAGATCTGTGGGGCTTGGCTTTCTGACCACCAGAAGACAGTTTTGAGATTTAGCTGTCCGATGCCTTTGTTCTTAATTCTCTTATTTACCTATTTTTTCCTCTAATTTTTACATGAGGAAGGCAATAAGAATAAAATAACTACGTGGTTACTGTCATGTACCACAGCAGGATTCAAGTCCATGAATAGCTTCCTGGATGTTGCTGAAGCACAAATAGATAACTGTGGAAGACAGCAAGAAGGGAAAGGGGGAGGGGGCAGCACCAAAATGGCCAAAATTAAGCATTCTGTTGAGTTCCCGCATCAGTTGGACATGTTTTGTCTGTCTAAACAACAGTGATGACTGCCATTTGGAAATTCATGCTTGTTGTTATACAGTTTGTTAGAAAGACTGCTGCCTTCAATAAGAAGCTGGCTCTGTGCAAGCATATTCATTCAAGATGTGCTTGCTGATGGCTCCTTTCTCTGCTGGTTTGAAAGCAGGAATCAGGTACAGGATGTGGAGTCTAAACCTCTGCCTAGTTCTGCCTTCTAACCCGCCTTCACATACTGCAAGCAAGAGGCATTGTCTCTTCAGCCATGAAATTTTGGGAGGTGTTTGCAGAATCTACAGTCCTACAGTGGGACAGAGTGGGGGGATCTTAAAACAAAGAAAACCTATTGTCACTTTGAAATCAGGGACTGGTAGTTCATAAAGCATGATGAGGATTTTTGGAACTCGACAGTGACAACACAAGGCTCATATGCGAGTTGAATGTAAATGGATTTGGATTATTGCAGTTGGAGAATAATGGCATTTCCACAGCACAGTGTATAAAAGCTTTGAAACAATTTCCCATCTGCAGAATCTAGAGGAGGTTGCAGGACTCTAGGAGTGCCTTCTGTGTGCTTACTAAATTTTCATACCAAAATTGGGCATTATAGAAACAATGAAGCAGCTCTGTGTGAAAAGGGTGGGGGTGCCAAGTGACATGTACTATGCAAAAGTATTTGCTGTCTACTAGTACTACTGTACTTCATACATTTATTTATTATACACATACTTTATACGTGGTATTTACTATGCTACCACTACTACCAACTACAATATGCAGCACCTGGTCCTGGAGCCATTCTTGACTTCTGTTGGTTTAGAGAGGAAAGTTATCTTTGATTAACTACATGCTCTTTGAGATACCATCTACAGTCACATTCACTGTGTGACATTCAGGGTAGGCCAAGCGCTCAAACCAGAGACTTCCCCACGCTGGCAGTGCTCATAAGGGTACATTCATGAGCCACCCTCTCATGCAATGTCATTTGTATGGTTTATAGGTGAAGCACATGCAGTGCACTCAGGCCCCGTCAGAAGCTTAACCAGTTGAGCAAGTCTGATGTAAAAGGTAAAAAAACCATCTGTGTGTCTGAGATGAGGGTCAGAAAAAGTTAGAGAGCCAAAGTACTACTGTGAGTTTAAAAAAAGGAAAAAAAAGCAATGGTGCAGTTGTAAGAAGGCTTAGGAGACAGGTTGGATGAGGTTGCTGCCTGGAAGAGCAGAACAGCCATTGACTTGAATGCTTGACAGGAGCACATCATGAGAAAATATTCTTGCTGTTGGTAATGAGAATAAGCATAGGAGGAGGCCCACTGAGCACACTTTTCCTGGTATTGCTGTGGCTGAAAAGCATTTTCCTCAAACACCTTGGCAGATTCTCTGCTGCAGTGTGAATCTGCATAATAGGCAATCACTTTTAAGGAACATGTTTCTGGTGTTCTAATATGCAATATAACTACTAGATATATTTTGAAGAAGCTGTAAGATCCAATCGGGTGAATAAAAGTTGACAAATCAAAGAAGATGGGAATATACAAATAAGGAAGCAGTAATTGGCAGTGGTTTTGCTACTCCCAAATGCTATCAGGCTGTCTTCTTAACATGCATTCCAGAAAAGCTGGCTCTTGAGAAGACTTAAAGAGAGAAGCCAAGGGATTTTGTGGATCAATCCCCTTTATCCTTCAAAGGAATCAGTTCTACTGATATCTGTCTATCTGTTTTCTGCTGTTCTCCTTCATGTTCAGTTTGTTTAGTCTCTCATCAGTTCTCTATTTTATTTTTCCTCCTTTACAAAAATTATTAATTTTTCAAGTCTGGGCCAGCTTGGCAACATCTCTTTGAAGCTGTGCTTGCCACATAGTGTTCCTCTTCAGTGCAGGTCTCAGCTCTTCTCGTTATCCCAGTTGGTCTGTTCCTTCGGGCTGATCTCTGAAGTCCCCATAGAGGACATGGAGAAGTAGTGGTCCTAATCTACACCTTTTCAGGAGGCACAGTGCAGAAGAACTGAGGTTTGGGGTCTTCCCTTGAGGAAGCTAGAGAGAAAGAAACAGGTGATTTCTTTTTGCTCAGTGAACCTGGAAAGAGAAGGGCTGGAGTTGGAGGAAGTGATAATGACACATCCGGATCAGATCTCGGGGAAGGGTTTTCAGGTTGGTTAAGTGCTAATGCTCTGGTTCTGTCAGAGCACAGCCACCAAGTGAGAAAGACATCTTCTACATCATTCTGTGACAAAATTCAGGAAGTTGGACAACATATCTGCCTGCATCTGGGCAAGAAGAAATTTGGAATTTATTTGTATTTCTTTCTGAATGTGTTAGGAGTTACAGGTTGTATTTATCTGTCGCTTACTCAAAAGGTGGTGCTGATACTTAAATCAAAAGCACCTCTGACCTGGGTGTAACAGCTCTGACAGGGTCCAACAGCCCCTTTTGGGAGCTCTAGATTGCCTCATGCAAGTCAGTGTAGGTAGACAGAGAGTTCGCTTTAAAGAAAGTAAATCCTGTTATTGCTGATAGGAAGTAGAGTTTATTTCAGAATCTCATGGGAGAGATTAATTAATGCAAACAGCAAGATTTCTTAAGACCAAAACATTTTGGATTCACCAAATGTTTAACTACAAGTCATTATAAAAAAGCCTAAAAATTACACTGCAGATGAGTATCTGCAGCTCTCATCTGAAACAGAACCATGTTGTGTAAGCTGGTAACACATTTGGTTGTATTTTAGGGTTTTCTGTATCAGATTCCTAAAGAAAGTAAGTTATGTTTAAAGTAGTAGCTCATTTAATTGCATTCTTTATTCTTGCAACTCTAGTCTGTAGTATGTACTGTCTGATATAAAATCTCTTTCTTTTTAAGGCACAAGGAAAAGGAAACATTATGGACTATAAGAAGGTTGGTAAATTACATTTATATCTCATTCTTAATATTTTAAAAAACATTTTCAAGAATATTCTTGACAGTTGAGAGAAACTTCCTTAGCTAGGTTGTAAGTTGTATGTGTGTATATGAAGGCAGGGAGAATGGCTCAAGCAATTTCTTGATTTTTAAAAAGCCACTAATAGACAGCTGTGCTGTAACTATACAATGTAGCTTTTTAATAATAGTATTTTAATATTATATGTAATAATAGTAATTTAATAATGTAGTTATTGAATAATCATTTTTACTGTCATTTCTCCCATTTACTTCCCCAAACTTGATTTTCAAACCAGGCTTCTGATGGTTTTTGCTGTCTTTTTTTTCCTGGAGTCATTTGCAGGTTAGATTTTATCAGTGGTCTCTCACTACTGGTAGCATAGACTGCTAATTTTGTTTTAATCTCTCCTTAGTTCCATGCCATCTATTAAAAAATACACACATTCGGTTTCTTCCAGTCCCCATTACAACTTTTAGCTTTGCAGCACTGTATTTGCTACTTCTCTATAATAAAGGCAGACCTGAACTAAGTAACTTCACTGGAAGTAGCTGGGGTACCTTAAAACTCTTAAAGGGCTGCAGGAGATGGCTGACAAGGTTCCCCTGGTTAAATATTGGAGCACAGCACACTTGTGGTAGAGAGAGATGACACTGTGTCCCCAGCTCACTGAGCATGAGCCTGACTTGTTCTGAGTCTTAAGCAGATCATGAAGTCCAGTAAGTTATCTCCAGCATCAGTGGGAAATAAATTCAGTGGGAAATAATATATAAATTACTGAATCTAAATCATGCCACATGCATGATTGAGAATTGCCTCTTGAAGTGGGGCCTGAAGAGTGTTACAGCTCTGACTGATTGCTACTCATATGGAAGGCTAACACACAAGTATAGGTCAGATTATTGTAATTATTCTGTATTAAGAAAATTTGCAATTTGGATTTTTAGAAAACCTCTCTGCCCTTCCTTCCTCTTAAAACGTCAGAAGGATCTCAACTTACTTTGCTATTTAAAATCATTGTGCTTTTAGGTTGTTCTCTACACCAATCACAGTTGTATCAGTTTTCTTTCTTCTAAATCACCACTGAGAACACCAAATTTATTCTTCAGATGTGTCTCAGGGACACTCCTGTGAATGTTTAAGCTAGGTTACTTACTTTTGCAAGTCCAGAACGAGTTTTTTCCTTTTAATTGTTATAAATAACTGTGATCCACAGTTTCATTTCCACAAATCCTCACAGTGTCATTTCCATACTTTAGAAAAAAAAAGGCAAAGGGGAAAGAAAAGTATCTAAATTTGCTTTACTAAATCAAACATTTGTCAGAGTATTCTGTATTTTAACTGAAATTGTTTCAGATCTTGGATCCTTCACATGAAACTTAAAAACTTACATTATGCTTAGGCAACTTGGACACTTGAATAAAAGGCAAAGCAGAGAAAGCCCTTCAAGTTTTGTATTTGAGCAATTGTCTTCTGCCAGAAGGCACGTGATTTTTCCTGGCTTTGGGTAATCATCTCTTGCACAAGCACAGATATTATGAGGTAAATGATAGTGAAAAATTCTGCATGATTTTTGTGAGTTCAAACAACTTTCAGCTTTTTTTTTTTGGAAGTCAGTTTCAAAAGCCTAGTTTCACGTCCCTCATTTCTGTGTTTGTTGGTTTAAAGTAAAAGTGGTCGTTAGTTATAGCTATGCTAAATGAACTCAGGAGCCTATAGCTGTCCCCAGCAGAATAACTTGACCAGCAGATGCACACAGCCAATTAGAGGGCATGTTGTGCTGTACAAATTAGTATTTATTATTTTGCTTTTTGCTGTGTCGTCTGTTGTCTTCCATCACCAGAGCCAGTGCTTTGCGCATTGCACAGTCTTTTCTTCTCAGCATCCCTTCTCATCTTTCTATTCAGTTGATACAGTTGCTTTAACATAATCAAATCTGGGAGCTTGTTTCTCTTTGAGCCTTCAAAATGTCTCCTCTAATTTTGTAAAAGCAAAGATCACCAAAACTAGCTGTAGAGCTTCTGAAAATTTCAATTATTTTTCTTCTCTTAGTTTTTATTATGAATTTCAGTGTGCCACTTGAGATAAAGTCATTATTCCTTTAGTTAAACTCATAAATATACGTATACAAAAGTTGTTAGCCTGCTTAAGAGTTTTACCTTGCTTGCTGCACTTTCAATTAAAATAATGAAAGTAAATTTGAGAAATTGGGATCCACACATTTAACATGCCTCCTTAAAAGGCAAAAGTCTTATTTCAATTTTGAGACTGCTTAAGAATTTTGAATTGTTCTTTTGGTGCATATTATATTAAAATGGTACCCCTGAAAATACCTGCACTGTACTAGCAAGTTTATTGAGGTCTCTGACACAAATATAAAAGTGAAATGCTTTCTATTAATTTGATTAGGTCTGAGACTTTCATGTCAATAATGTCACTATGTTCTGCAAAGTTTTTTAGGGATTTTTCATTCCGGCTTTGCTCAATCATTTTATCAGAAGGATTTTGATATCACAAAAGTATTAAGGTCTCTGTTCTGAATATATTTTCTCACATTAGTATCTGAGTGTTTCACTTTGTTTTTTCCTATGCTGTCACACTGCATGCAGACAAATTATTGATCCATCATTGTGGTGTTTGAAAGTCTCTTCCAGAGATGAGAAAATTGTTTCAGCTGTTTTTGTGGTGTTTCTCAGATAACAAAAGGGCAAGTACCAATGCATGTGAGGGACAAATTTCCTGTATGTAATTGAAAGAAAAAGCAACTTTCCTGTCCCCCTCATTTGTATGTGGCAAAAATCTCAAAAAAAGCTTTTATCCATGTTACACATACCTTGCATGCAAGATAAGCTGTGTAATTCTCAAACAACACATTGAGATTCTCAATTTAATTGTTACCACTTGATAATATTGATTAAAAACTCTGCTAAAGTTGAGGCCTTAATGGTGCTTGGCATTATACAGGCTTGTTAAGGGAGTGTAACAAAGGCCCAGCTAGTAGCAGAAATAAGTAAGCTAGGAATAATTCTTGTTTTCTGGCCAAGGCTCCAGAAAAATTATAATATAACAGTGAACAAAGAAATAAGTATTGTATTTTGCAGCCGATGACTGTGCTATGCAATGATTTCTTACTTTTCTAAATACAATATTCAGAAAAGATAAATTAAGTCAAGTGAGAGAGGACGTAGCAAAACTTTATTTTTTTTTTACTGTAGCCCTGTCCATTTGCTCTGCTGTCTGCTATAGAGGCCTTTCATCCAAACTGGCATGGAAAGTGTGGCATAGTCTGGCATAGTATGCTGTGACTATGACTTAGACATCGTAAGTGTACACGTAGTAAGACTACACTTACACATAGTAAGTGCATACTTACTTGGTTTGTATATGAAATATTGTGCACTACCTCAACACCGGGAGCTGAGTTTATACAGTGCTGGAAGGCACGAGTCAGCATGGGGTAGATCCAGCTGTTGATACACGGCACAGCACTAAAGTCTTGGCTTCCATATGCTAGGAAAGAGAGAAGAAAAACGGGAAAGGTCACATTTGGCTACAAGGAGGTTTCTCAGGGGTAGCCTGCTGCCACGCCGCTAATGAGTAACAACAGCGCGGTGCCAGCCAGCGGTGCGGGCTGCCCTTGCCCGCGCCACTGCCCACTGCCACGGCGAGTGCGGCCGTCCTGCGCCGTGCTGGCTGCCCCAGGGTGTAAGGGACTGTCACCCCACGGCTTTGTTAGCGTGCTGGGCAGTCGCCATGAGCTGTGTCATGGGGCTGTGGGCCACCTGCCGATCACCCTCTTCCTCCTGAAATGCAGCTAAGAGCTAAAAACACGGGTGTTGTTTGTAGATGCTTCTGAGCCGTGTGGGTTTTGCATGAAGGTTTGTCTTGTTTGTTTTGGAGCGACCATTCCCATTAGTTCCTTTTGTTACGTATAATAAAAAACACAGCATAGTCAGTGATTTAATGAAGATGGGACTTTTTAGATGTGTTAGTAGTATTACAAAAGCATCCAAAACCATTCAGATGAAGCAATTTTCTTATTTTTTGGAATTAATATCTGAATTATCAAGGTGCACATCCAGTACCAACAATCAGTTGCATCTTTGTTTGTAATCAGTGGGTATTTTCACACTTCTTTGGGGTGAGAATCCAGCATAACTTTTGTTTCATTAAAGCAAATAATCATCACATGTTTTAACATAAATATGAAGTTGATTGCTTGTGTGTGCTGAGATGGCAATTAACAATCACTATTTGCATTAGTGGGATTTAAGAAAATTATGCTTTTGGGTAAAGAGTCTTCACAACTGCCATTGTTTAGATTTAAAAGCTAGTGGGTCTTGTTAAGTTCATTGTGAAAGACATAGAAAGGCTTTGGTGTCCCTTCCAAAATAATAAAGAATCTGTACAATCAATCAGTGTCACAGGATGGCTTGTAATTTTTTGGCAGAGCTGTGTAACAGCAGTGTTCTCTGTAAGCAGGCCATCTTTCCTCTCCTGTTGGGGGTGACGCTCCCCACATTTGGTCTCATCCTATAGATAGTGTGGGTTTCAGTTTGAAGTAAAAAAAAAAATTTTCTGTTTGTCAGATGAAGAAAATAAATTCTTCTCTACTAATGGAGGCTGCTGCAGGGCGTTTGGGCCCTTTGAAGATGCATTTCTTTACCCTTTGTACAGAAAAAGTTTCTCAGAAAATATTTGATAAATACTGCCCCAGTTTCAGCTGGCATATCATGCTGCATATAGCAAACAAAAACTTCTAAAAAAATAAACATAACTCCTGTGATGTTATGAAGTGATGCAAATAAATGATTGTCCAGGGTTTTTTTGAGAAGGAAGAGCTCAACCCTATGTCCAGCCAGAAGAATGGATGCTGAAATGTTCCAAAGTACTACTTTAGAAAACAAAGGAAAAAATTGACAAAATTGATCTACTACTTGAAATGAAATATGTTGATACTTTTTTAAGGTTTACATTTCAGCAGTCTAAAACACCAGTGCTTATTAAGCATGCTGTTCCCACAAAAGGGAAAACAAATTTAGGAAAGCCAGTGTAGAACACTGCAGACATTTTGAGCATTATTCCATCACTCAGCCACAGATCAATTTAGATTTGGGGTTTTGGGGTTTCTTTTTGTTTCAGCAAGTACTATGCACTTCAGAAGCGTAGAATGTTTTAGCTCACTTCAGGATCAGAGAGAATGCATGATATTCAAAGATTTCAATAGATAGCAAATTATCTGGTTTAGGATCATCCTTCTAAAACAAAATCAAAAAAATCTGACATTACTTTTGATATTTTGCCACTGAAATAATTAATCCTAGGTTGGACTATGAAAAAAAAAGTCAGGGATTTCAGTGCTTTCTTTTTCCCATTGCATATAAAGTCTCCTCACATATTCAGTGAGTCTTCCCACCCTGCCCCTGATTTGTTGCTCCCTACAGGTAGCACTGTGTGAAAGGAATCTTCTTTTCTTTAGCTCATGAAGCAGAAATGTCTCAGCAGAGAAGATTTGAAATTAGTTCACTTTGTACTTGAACACCTGCTTAGTTTTTGAGTCCTTTAGCTCTTCAGTCTCCAAAATCCAGCAGTTCCTAGCTTTCCTCTTTGACCTCTTGCTGCCCTCAGACCTGTTCTGTCCAACAGCAATCCAGAGCAGTTGGTCTGAAAGGCAAATCCTTCACTTCTGTGGTATGGATGAGAAATCTCTTTGCCTTTTTAAAACAAACAGGCAGAGAAACATGGTACTTTGAACTGTATTCACAGAATTATACAGTAATGGAAGTTGGAAGGGACCTCTGGGGGATGTCTGGTCCAGCCTCTCGCTCAAAGCAGAGCCAGTATGGGTTTGCTCAGTTAAGTTTTGAGTATCTGCAAGGGCACAGATTGCAAAACAGTGCAGATACTTTGTGGAGGAGATCACGTCTCATCTGAGCCTCAACTTGGCTGTGCTATTGCAAGACTACTCTTTAAGCTGAATTTAAATAACCAAAACCCAGTTGGTGATTTTTTCAGTGTCTTGGCACTTCTAGAATGAAGCAAGGCTTTATTGCCAATGGTCTGAACAAAAGCTTAAAAGTAAAAATGCAGTATTCCAACATATATAGCAGTTCAACTGGAGAAAAGTGTAGCTAAGCAATCTGTGTTTTGACTTGTATTCAGTTTTAATTACTGAATATCATTCTGAAGAAGGTTGTGTAGATTAAATTGTTCCTACAAGTGGAAATATGCACAAAATTAAATATGCCATATAAGTAGAGACTAAAAGAGCAGATTCTTATATTTAGAAGAAATTAATGAGGCAGCTTAAATAAAGTTTATAAATTAATAAATAAAAGCAGTTAATTTTGCTGCAAAAATTAGCTACTCCTATCCATATTTTAAAATAATGCATCTATACTGGATACATTGATTTTTTTTTTCCTTCTGTGTCCTTAGTTTGTGAAGTTCATTACATAAAATTATTGAAGCTCAAAATTTGAGAGAGCCTGAAAATGTAACTGTAATGTAAATATAATATAACCAATGGAAGTCTAAAATTAGGGGGCTTTTGTGCACAGCAGGGCTGCTGACGTCCGGTTTGTTAGAGTTATCTCCTGTATTTCTTTAAGAACTGTCCCACTACAAAAAGCCAAGTTTGTACTCCTTTTTTCCCTTTTACAACCCCAGCTGAGATAGAGCTAGCATGCAGTCTGGTTAGTTCAGACTGCTTTGCCTCTGTGTATGCTTATTTGAGTTGACCAGCTGCTTCTGCAAATGGACTATAAAACAGGTAAGTTTTTGAGGCCTATAAATTGTTCATTACATAGGATGATGTCTAACTGAAAAGCTTGCCATATAAGCAGGTATTTTCCATTTTGACATTCCTTGAACTTTGCTGGGAAACATTCAACAGCGGATTAGTCTGATTTCTGTGTCGTGATTCCTCTGCCTATAGTTTGACACGAGCTTTGCGATTGTATTGGCTTCAAAGCAGTGCATGTGTCTGAGGGCTTACCCAAGACAGGCGTGTAAATGGATTGTGTCCTTGTGTTAGGATTCGCCCCCTTTCCAGACTCTGCACTTTCAACTAAGTCATGGTACATATATGTGAGCGTATATATGCCTAAGCTAAGCTCCTCTGGCTTTTGACCAATTTGAAGACTTTCTAGGAGCTATTTTCTTTCCTGTTTACATCCCAGTATATACCTCCATGAGTATTAGAACTTACGCTAATCCTTTTTAATAAGCTTTAGCAAATCAGCAGAATTTGCTTCAAGATGTGTGGGTTCTACTGTCCCACAAGGTAGTGCCTCAAAGAAGAAGGAACACCTTTGCACTCTGCTAGAGCACCTCATCTCACCTATCCTCACCTTTGCTGCAGAGCCCTGGAAATATGGCTGATTCCTACTCATTAGAAGACATGTTGAATTAGCTATGTGATGCATTTATGCCTCGGGGCAAGTTCCTTTCCAGCACACAGTGCAGGAAGATTCCAACTGAAGAGGAGAATAAAATTTTTATGAACTGGGACTTGAACACTCAAGTGCTGTAATATGCTTTCAGCTAATTTCATCTTTAAATACAGATAATGAATCCAATTTCAGATAAGAAGCATCATTCATTCTGTGTGAATGCAAGGATATATAGAAAGTGGGTGACTTACAATTCGGTCATATCTAGGATTTTATTTTTAACATATATATATGATTTTTAACATATATATATGATTTAAACTGGATAGGTAAGGTCATACTGATGTATTTTTTTTAATAATATGGGCACTGAGCTGTGTATTGATGAAAAACATGACTTAGGAAACCCTGTATAGTTTGTTACTGTAGGTACCTGTATCCAAGAAAAGCCATTTTTTTAAAAAGCTGGTGCAGTGAAGTAAGACAGTTGTGAAAGCCATGTGGGGCATGTTAAAGATCATGAAATGCTGTAATGCTTTTGGAAAAAATCAAATCCCAAAGATCCACCTGGCCTTTGTTCCCAGGCTCTTGGATGAGGTATCAGGCTGGAGTTGGTCTGGGAACATCTGTATTTCAGAATAGAAAATGTAATAGTGTTTCATGACAGTCTCATGATGCTGTTGAAAAAAAATACTAATTAAAAATAAAAAAAGCCTTTAATAAAAGCTGTTTAGAGCTTCTGCTAAGTTTAGGTATGGGTAAAATGACATATTTTATTTTGTCAATTTTGCTTTTATTATTTTATAGGAAATGTAACCCATCATTTACCCAAGTTTTTTACGTGCCAAATCTTTCCAGCAACTTGCTGTGAAATGTCAGTTATTCCATGAAAGTATTTTCTTTCTCATACGGTGTATCACCAACCCTTTGTCAAATTCCTTAGCGTTACTGATAAAATGGAGTTTGCATGAGTTCAGTATGATAGTTTACCACATTTTACTGACAAAATTTTTGTCCACTGTGACCAATGTAATCACATGGTCTATAAATAGAAACCCCGATTACAAAATACAGTCGTTCCACCTGTGTCGTCCTATGCTGGTTTCTAAAAGCAGGGGATGGAATGAGTGTTCACAAAATGCAGGTTTTCACTGCAGAAAACAGGAGTGTGAGCAAATGGCTGGTTTGCCAGTTCTGAACAACAGCTCTCAGGCAGTGGCTGAGGTATGAAATGTTCAGATATTTAAAAATTTAAATTTTTTTGTTTTAGTTCAAGTGTGCCCTTTGGAGAGCCAGCATCTTTCAGGTGAAGTAACAGGTGGTGTAGTTTACACTACATACAGTTTCGCTGTAGTGGGGAGCTAAGCAGAGCAGCTGAGGGGATTTAAGGGCTTTGTCTGATGGCTTTGGCTTTGCCTTTACCTCGGGAAGAAGCGGTAGAAGCCCTGTGCTCCCAGAGATAATTGTGCACGGCCAAAACCCCCCCCACACCGATGTGCCTGTGTTTTCCAACAGCTGCAGGAAGCGATCAAGGCTGGCAAAGGTGTGACTTCTGCCATCGACCTCTGCCGCTGCCACGGAAACAGAGCACTGGCAGCCCTGGAGCGATTCCCTCCCTCGGAGGCCAGGGACGCCTTGGCCAACGTTGTCTACGCCGTGACCAGGTTTCCCTGACCTGCTGCTCTGGGAGGAGCATCCCTTCCTCCACAGGTGGAAGCAACCCGGCGAGGACACCGATGCTGCCTCACACCTCTGATCACCTCATCCCATCCCGGCAGAGGAACGCGCGCTCACTGCCGCCGCCACCAGCAAAATTCGGGAGAGGAAAGAAAAAAGGTCACAGACGGTTTTCACTTGTCGTGCCAGAAGCGCACTTGAGGCTGCACCGGTAGAAATAATTAATGAGTCCCGTTTCCGTGACCTCAGCAAATGGACAGGAAATAAGTCGGTATTGATTGGGCACCAGCGGGGACGGCGCCAGGGCGGAGGCCGGTGGTTTTCCTGCCAGAGGGAGGGATAGAGGGAGGGAGGGATGGATGGAAGGGCGTGAAGATCCAGGTGTCACGAGAAACCCGCTCAAACCTGCCCAGGGAGAGTGAGCTGCCGAAGCCGGGAATTAACATACCCTTATCCAAGGGGAAGGGCAGTCTGGGGGATTAATGGGGGAAAATCCCTCTCTGTCTGCACGCAGTTATGTCTCCTCACACTCTTTTTATGTATTCAAATGTAAAATTACCCTGTGCCTAATGAGTTCTGTATTTGAGAAACTTGCTGAGAAAATGTGTCAAGCATGGTAAGTAGGAGCTTTAAAATATTTAATCAAATATTAATTTGGCTCTGTTAAGGGAACTGAGTGCCTGGAGTTTATACTGTGCCTATGTAAAATGTTGCTCTGGGTCAAAGAATGAGGTTTTTCCAACTCTGGGGGAGGGAATATCCCTCCCTCAGATCCAGCAATTTGTTTCAACAGAGTCTTACACAAAAGAATTTCCTATGTTTGTGACACTTGTGTTAATTTAAGCCAAATAAATGTTAATTTGTAAGGCTAGACATCAGCCTTTAGCAAAAAGGAAGCAGGAATGCTCCTCTGTGAGTAGTCACTGCACTGAATAAAATGCAGAAAATACCGGAGAAGTTTTGAACCTCAGTGTGTTGGATTTTCAAGTCCAATTACAGACAGCTTATAAGGTGTATCAGAAGCCTGCAATTTGAGACCGTCTCTGTTTTGTTCATAGGAGATGATTTTTGTGGTTTGCACTCGTGCAATCTGAGAATGCCGTTGACAAGAAGGCTGAGTTTACATAAATGATCTAGATTGAGACTCAGCTACCTTTCTTCCTTCTGTGGTGTAATTACAGCCCAATCTGGAGACAGCTAGCACAGCAAACAGATTTCATTACATCCCTCACTCAAACACTAAGTGGAGTTATTTCTGTTAAATTCTCTCCTCCCTCCTTTTCCCCCTGCGCTCCCTCCCTGTTGCACAGCTTGTTTGTCATAGATCAGCGTGTTGCATTCCACCAAATGCAAAATATAAATAAAAACTCTGTCCTCTAAAAATATACTGAAAATACATCCCGTGTAATGTACATAATATTCTGTGTACATTCTGCCCACATTATACCATGATATTTTATAATAAGCAACCTTGAGTCACGTCATCTTTGTTTAGGAGCAGCATCCAGAACTCAGGACTCACTTTGTTCTGGAGAATGGTTTCAACACCGGACCCCTTCTTACTTGCACTTTCTCTCTTTCTTGCCCTGGCATTTTCTCTCTTCCCAAGACTCTGGAACTTCTCCCTGAGTTACTGTTGTTACTGCAGCAGGAAGACTGAAGAGAAGCACTGAGAAGCATGGTTTATTCCAGGCAGTTACCCATGAAGTTCCCTGAAGTTCTCCTAATAAAAAACGTGCTTGAAAGAACTACCTAAGTTTAACCAGAGTCATATTTCAGTTTTCTTTGGCTCTTGTTTTTACATATTACATAAAGTAAGAGCCATCCATCATCTTTTCTTTGTCTTACATCTATGTTAATTGGTTCATAATGATTTAAGGCTGCAAAAAGCTTGGGTTGCTGGAGATATTCTGAGTCACTTCACCTCAGCTGTGTGAAAGAAATACCAAACATACTGCAAAACTATGTACACCTCGATTATTTTTTCACGCAAGTACAAGGTTTTTTTTGTACTTGTTACCAATATAGGGGAATCACCAAAAATTAATTACCTTTTTTTATATTTTTATCACCAGAATGTTCTGATTGCTCTTAAATAATTCAACCTTAATTTTAAAAAATACCAAACAAACAATGCGAATCGTCCCTTATCCATATCATCAAGTAATCTTATATTTAAGGTATTTGCCTCTAATTCTTCAGAAATTTTTGTTGTCTTGTTTCCTCCAGGTAAACTACAAGCAAAGTATTGTACCCGTCTGTCAGACTCCAGGTGCATTAGTCATTGCTGTGTACTAATGTACTCCTCACAACTCATACAGTTTCCAAGCAATGTGTAACCTTAGGGCTGTTCTGGTCTGGTCATGGTCTTATTTTTGTCTTCTTAGTTCCTTGTCCCCAGCTACCTCTAAAGCAGGTCAGGGAGAGGGAGGCCTGTGGTCTGAGGAAGGCATTCACACCATTTACTTCAGTCACCCATCTACTCAACCAGACATTCCTGGTGGCTGCTCCTCTGAACTTATCACCAGTATGGAATTGCTGCACCATTCCACAGATGCACAAAATACAGGAGAAGGTCCCAGCTGCTTTTTAAACCAAATTAAAGTAAAAAAATTATCCTGATCTACTGCGTCCCGCTTGTGGTGGAGTTACTTTTCTTTGTAGTATCCTATGCAGTCCCATGTTTCGCATGTGTAACTGAATCAGCGCTGCTCACCCGCCGTGCTCAGCACAGTGCCAAGGCTTTCTCTGCTCCTCACTCCGACACCCAGATAGGGGTTGGCTGTGGGCAGGGGGCAGGAGGGGGCACAGCTGGAACAGCTGACCTCAGAGATAGTCTGTGCTGTACAAGATCATGCTCAGCAGTAAAAACTGGGGATGGGGAGGGGGGATGTTCCAGGGGTCTGTTGCGCGGAGACTGTCTGGGCGCCAATCAGCTGGTAGTGATTGCTTTTTCCATGCTTGTTTTTCATGGTTTTTTTTCATTTTTTCCTGTTTTATCTATTAAACTGTCTTTAACTCAACCCACAAATTTTCTCACTGTTGCTCTTCTCTGGGGTAGAGTGTGGAGACATTTCTCTGTCTGTTAATGGTTAGGGATTTTTAGAAGAATCTGCTAAAATTATGTCTTTTATTCGTGGTATCAATTTCAGTTTCCCACAATATTTTTGACCTTTAGGATTGTAGCCTCAAATTGTTCCAGGAACAGTAGTTCAGTAAAAAGCTCTGTCTGTTCTGGTCTGAGAGTCTCCTTGCCCCACTCATGCTCACTGAGCTGAAGCACCAGCAAATACCAAGGGGAAATAGGCTTTAATCATAAGGCACTTTTAGTAGACTACCTTTATACTCTTCAGATCCCCCTCACCTGCTTGTAAACACTCTTTGAATGATTTTGCATTTACTTTTAGTAAAGAAGCCAAGTCATGCAGATACAAAAACCCCTTGCTTGCCTGCCTCTGGCCTCACACTGCCTCAGCTGGACAGACAGGAATGCTGCTCCCTGTTCCTCTGTGCTGGGCACAGGGTGTGGGATGTACCACATTGAACTTGGTTGGACATGTCTAACCCCAGATGTGCTTTGTCTCAGCCCAGAAAACACCTCTGTGAGGGACTGTATCCACCCTTTGTCTGTACAGAACTAGAAACCCACAGTACATCACATGGTGGGGGGCACTGATTGAGCAGCTCTGAGGTGCTTAGCTGCCATCAAACACAATTCTTTTTGGTACCCAGGATGGGACATATAGGGCTCAAGATAGTAAGATGTTTTACCAGAGTGTGCTAGAGGGAACCTTTTGTGCCTGTTTAGCTATTGCTGGTCATGATGTTGACTTACTCTCGATGCAGGTTAATTTGTTCCCTTATCCATTCCCTGTCATGCTCAAAAGTAAACATGACAATTTGAGAGCTTGTTGAAGGCTGGGTTTGTCTTCTGCAGTTTGCTGTGGTGTGTAGCACTTGGTTGTGTTTTCCCTTGGAGAACTATGATGAAAGCACTGGCCCTGAGCCTAATCTGGTATTTGGGCTTTGCATTGCTGCTGTCCCAGTACTTTGGGAACCATCTCGTGGAGATAATTAACAATTACACCTTTTCTCTCTTTTTCTGTGAGAGACAGTTTGTGGAGGAAACAACAGCACCTTCCCCTTCACCTCCTGCAGGGTAGTTGCTTTCCACCTTGTTACAATGACTCTTCAGTATTTTGAACACTCCTGAGTAATCAGAATGTTCGCATCAGTGTGTCTCAAGAATCTGTATCCAGCTTTTCCTAGGATTAACTGGGTATTTAGGAATATCACACAGGGATGTGCCCTGAGGTTGTGTGGTCATGAGTGGCAAGGTATCTAGAATGGTTTTTACCTCCGATGGTGTGGGACTTGACTGCCAAACAAGGGCAGAATCCTGAAAAAGTGACAGTACACTTGAGAAAAGTGTACTGTGCTAAAGGGACACAACTTCTCACACTGTGCTGCGCCTGGCCTAACCCTGCCAAGAACTCTTCAGCACCCTTAGAGGGCAGAGATGGTCTCTGTGTCTGAAGACACACAAAAAACATCACGGCTAAGCCACACACCCACCTCTATAGTCACAAAGAAACAATGGAGGCAGAAGTCAATTGCCTCAGTCAGGGAGAAAGCTCCTCCCAAGAGGGAGCAGGAGGATTTGGAGAGGCAGCCTGTTGTGCAGCAGAACTGTCACTAGAACAGGAGGGGAAAGAGACAGAAATCATGAAGAAGGCAGAAATCATCAACTCCTTATCCCTGAGTAAGTTGCAAGATACACATAAATATTACAACCAGCAACCTGGCGAGCTAATTATCGGCTGGCTGCTGCAGTGCTGTGGTACTGGAGCCAACAGTCAGGAATTAGAGAGCAAGGAAGCCCAGCAGCTGGCATCCCTCACAAGGGAATGGGGCATCAACAAAAGGATTGGAAAGAGCAAAAATCAGCAGCCTCTGGAGGCAGGTTGTGTTGAGTGTGAAGAAGTATCCCCTTGAAGAAGGTCTTGTAAACTATTAAGGCAAGAGTGGACAGCCACTGAGAGTATCCAGTCTCTGAGGGAATTAGCAGTGGTGGAGGTGATCTACAGCAGCCTGGATAACACCCGAAAAATCCAGTGCCTGTGGTGCATGCAGTGGAAGTTTGTATGGAGCACAGTCATCATACGCCAGCACCTGGTGCTCGTGACTTGGCCCGACATCAAGGCCCCAGCTGTGGGTAGATTGGCCAGCCTGCTCCAGCAATTCAAAGGGAATCTCTCTCCCACCCACCCCTGCAGGCCTGTGCCTCAGCTGGGGAGAGACTGTCCCAACAGTTCCAGCTATTCAAAGACCATGTGTCTTCCTCCTCCTCCTCCCTACCAGCCACCATCTCGGCTGACAAGGGAGCTCTTTTCTGCTCAGGGGGGAGGGTACCATGTGCACATTTGTGTGCCATCCTGTGGTTCTGTCTGCATTACCATGAGGAGAGCATGGGACCGTGGGATGCCTCAAATGTGGAAGCTCAGGTATGTGAATTGCAAGGAATTTGGTGGCCAAAAAGGGCCCATACAGGAGAATTACCACTCTGGTTGCTATTGAGCAGTTCCCCAGACAGTGCAGAAGGACTGATACTGCCTTTGATCCAGGTGTGGAACTTCTGGTTAGCAGAGAAAGGATCAGGTGATAAATACACCATCCAGGAATTGAGGGGCCCTGCCTCTGGCCAGGAGAAGGAAAGGGATTACCAGGTTTATTTGACTGCGTGAATTTGATGGCCTGGCACCCCTGATCAGCTGGCTGTGCTTCTCTTAATGTAACCCTCCATGTGCCTTGCCTTATTGGTGAGAAAGAATGCACACGTAGCCCATATTTGACTTAGTGTTGAACTTGACACAAGTTGCTAAAAGATTGAAAGGATCTTTTTGGCTTGATGGAAACATTAAGGAAGCATTCTCTGGAGCTGCTGAGGAGTGCTTCTCGCCCCAAGCGGTGCTAAGGATGCCAGACCACTGTTCTCAGGGTGATGAGATCTCCCCGTGGCTTTTTCTTCTGAGCAGTATTTGAATTTTCATCAGCACAAAAGGCTAACTCAGGCAACTGTGCCATGCTGCAGATTTGTCAAGGAAGTGGCTTCTGGGTCAGAGCACTGGCTGTCACTACTCTCGTCAGCTACTTCAATCTCACAGAAGAGTGAGGCATCAAACTTTTTTTATTCTTTGTAGTCTTCAAAGTCTTACCTGCACAGTGTCTTACAAAAAATAAAGACCTAAAGCTTTTCAGCCTCTCAAAGCAGTTCAAAGGAAAGAATATTTCCAGTTCTGAAAGTCATCTGTTCTGACGGTCTTTGAATTAAATTATCCTTTTTTCTTCCACCTTTCGGAAACCAATACCTAAAATGCATTAATTATTTACATAATTAGCATTCACGTGTTTCTCTTTTAGGCTAAGCCTGGTTTTCTAAAGCTAAGAGAAAGTGGCCATTAAGCTAAAATTCTTATAGCAAATGCCTTTAAAATAGACTAAAAGATAAAGTACAGAGCTTGCTCGGAGTTGTGAAGGGGAGAAGAGGGTGCCAAACAAATTGGCATCGATACGCCAAAGCCTCGTGCAGTCACCTTTGTCCAGCCCTTCATGCACTTGCACTTGTGCGTGACTCTGCCCGCAGCTCCCGGCGTTGCTGCCGTATTCCCAGCCCCTGACAGCAGCCGGAGAATGCTCGGGCTCCCCCCTGTGTAGGACATTCCTTCTCCGCAGTGCGTGAAGTTGACTTAAATTCATGCCTATTTGCAAAATGCTTTAGTCATTGTGCATCTGTTGAGGAAAGGCAACCTTTTTCTCCAAAACACAAAGAGCAACAAGACAGTTTACCTACTGAAATGGAAAGCAGTTTTCTACCGACTTCACATAGTGAAATTGCAAGTCTGTCTGCAGGAGAAAAGCGGGATCGCATCATACAAGAACATTCCTTTTGGCTAATAGTGACAGGCAGGTGTCCCACTGATAACTAAAACAGCAGTTCTTGGATTTATCTAGTTTTTAAGAAATTTCTCTACTAAATTCCATTTGAAGCATATTTTGATATATTGTGTAGGAGAACTGCAATTTTGCAGCAACATTATAAAAACTCTTACTTTGACATTTCCTTCTTTACCCTATTTCACTTCGTCCTCCCCCCTTCACCTCTTGCCCCAAATATCAGACTGAAAATACTCTACTTTATTATTAAAACAATGGTTATCATTTTTAGTTTTAAAATTGTACACAGAAGCGAGTATTTCACTTGCAACAAAAACAATATCTTAAAACTAGACTTTTCTGTGCCTTCAATGACTACAGCAAATGACTGGCCTCAATTGCAAGGTTCAAATCTTAGCAGTTACTAAATGTCAAATTATAGAAATTAAATGTTATGCAGAAGCCATTAGAAAAATCTCAACAAGTGCCAATAGATTAGATTATTTTCTTTCCCCCCCCCAGAAAAAAAAAATGAACCCTTATTTTGAAAAGCTTTACTCTCTGAAGAGGAGCATGATGGTTTTTCTGTGTGACCAGCTTATCCAAAACACAGCATGGTTAGGAAATGAGGCATTTTTCCCTCTTGGCTAGTTTTGATGAAAGCTCTCCAAGTTGCACATTGTGTCTGAACATTTCTTCATTCATAGCATGTGCCCATCGAAAACTGTTTTCTGTTTGCAGCATTTCAGCTGTACTATTTATAAGCTCGTTGAACAATGCTACTAGAGGCTGTAAAAGGTGTGTATTTCATATGCAAATCACTAGCAATAATTTTCTACAATTACACTTAGTTGCTTGCATCATTATTTTCGTAAAAATGGGTTTAGCGGGAGAACATTACAGAAAAAATGTCTGTATTAGTAAGATTTATTTTTAATCAAACAATTTTATTTATATCCAGAGTATAAAAACTGTGAACGTCCCTACCTCTGCTCACATTATGTAAGACCACAAGCAATATACATGGCTTTTAGATGGAATATGCTAAGATACCTTTGCAGAAAAATAACCAGAATTTAAACATCTGGTATTTCTTAAAGATGACTGCTGCTGCTGAAAGTGGTCACATTACTAATAATTAGAAGTATTTCTTACATAAACTTTTAAGAGAAGTAATTGCTTTCAATCACATTCTATTGTAGTAATAACCACTAAGCAGGTGGTTTTTTTCTTCTTGTAAACCCAGGTCCTCACGCCTACAGTTTTTATTAAAAATTCAGTCCAGATTGAATTTTCACCAATATCAAAGGGAAATTCCTGTTGGATAAAATGCATTCACCTTTTAAATCCATGATTGTTCTCAAAGGCACTGCTGTAGGGTATGACTAGGTTATACTAGGTTATACTAGATGAGTTATAACTAGGTGGATTAGGGCATCAAGTAGCCATGAGCCAGAGATCCATGTTAATGCAAATTCAGAAGGGAAGATTCCTATCCACCCAAAGAGCAAGGTTCAGGAGTAGCTTCCCAACAGTAGTGAGGGTAAAGACCAAGAAGGGAGGATCCCTAGCTGCTTCTAAGACAGTGACTTTTTTTGTGAAAAGGACTGTGTAACATGTTTGTCATGATAGAAGCAGCTGGACCTCAAGAAACCTAGAAAGGCTGTTTCAGTTTCAGGACCTGAAACAAAGAGGATTCCTACAATCTGAATATTGCTTCTTTGATTTAAGAAAAACAGATGTTTACAGACAAAAAAAAAAAAAATTAAAAAGCTAAATTATCTAGCTGAGTTCTCAAAGAAACCTAGTTTTCTACATTACATCACAATTCTTTTTTTTCTAATATTGTTGCAAGCACTTGAACTTACATATGTGAGGTATGAGACTATGCAACTGGTCCCAAGTATTCTTTCTCCATATAATGGGCAAGATATGGAACTTAGTGTTAAGCACACAAAGGAGAGTGTGCTGTTTGCACTTGATTGGGAGCTGTGGATGTCTTTGGGAGAAAGGACTTTCCAGGCTGTATTTACCTCTTCTGGCTGTAAAACAGAACTTAGCAAACAGACCTTTATGGGATAAATGTTTGATCGGTCAGAGTTAGTTCTGGTGTCAATAATAGGATGACTGTGCATTAAGTGAGCATTACTTCTTTTTAAATGCAAAGCTGTGAAATAGCGAGCAATGGTGCAGTTCTTGGCTGAACTAACAGAGAGTAAAGAGAACTGCAATTCCATTGCCAAGAGATTAAAAGAGGCTTATGCTTCCAAGAGTGAAGTTGCTCAGATTTGTCAGTTTTTAAACAGTTATGGATGCAACTGATGTCCAAGTAAACTGCTGCAGCACAGAAGGAGAATTTAGGTTGCTCACTGGGTTGAGTTACTCTATTCTTGAAGCTCCTTTACATTTCTGTTCTACTCTTCCACTTCGGCTTTGATCTGATTTTTATTTTAAGCTTTTATATAAAATTCTTCTTCTTTTGGTGCTCAAGTGTTACATATCTGCGGTCTTGCCAGTACACTCTGGTGCTACTTCAGGCTAGCAAAGGGTTTTCTTATAATGAGTGTTCATTTTTTTGAAACTTTGTGAGCTAAACTTTTAAGATTCCCAACCCACATGCACTTGGAGATGAACCGACTTGTTTTTAAGACCCAAAGATGCCACTTATATTCTCTATTTTGATATCCTTGATTCAGCAAGCAACACAATTACCCATCTTGCCCATCTCTGTGAAGTCTAGCTAAACAGCAAATTTTGAAGTTTCCAGTGACATCTATCATTGTGTCTAAGAACAAGAAGCACTGTTGCTGTAAAATTAAAAAAACCCCAGAGTATCACGTAACAATTCCGTTTCTTGAGCAAAAAAAAAAGAAAGGCAATTATATTAACTGGCACTCTAAACCGGTGTTTCCCAGCTAGTGTAGTATTTTGCTGGCAGAACCCTCCAACACTGCTTGCAGCCACAGGAAGTTTAAAAATATAAATAAAGTTCAGATGTCTGCCACTGTTCATCTCTGCCTGGGTTACAGCAATGTATGGATATTGCCCGCAGCATGTTACTTGTTCAGTATTGTTGCCTGTGGGCCAACAGAGGTTCCAAATATTCCTGAGCAGTGTGTCCATACATGTCCTTTCAGTCGGACTGGCTGTGAAGAGCATGGAGGTATGCAAAGTTTGTTATCAAGTTGCTTTGCCATTAAATATTTTCGTTTTATAAGCTTTGAATTGCAGAACACATTTTACTGCAGACAGATGAGTTAATTGGACCGATTTTTTAATGGTGCCTTTCAGACCCTTTTAATTCAAGGCAGAAGATTTTGGAACCTGCATTTTTTGTGGGTTTTTTTTCCCCCTTCCCATAATACATTCAGTCTCTTTGAAGTTTATTTATATCAAATACATGCCTAAATAATTTAAGGTGAATTCCAAGCTGCCTAATTTAAGTATCTGCCCGATTTGGGTGAGTCAGTGCCTGACTCGTGACACCGCTGGAGTTGGAGTCCAGCCGGACATCCGCGGACCCCCTGCCGTCCCTCTAGAGGGCAATCCTGCCCGTTGTGGGTAGCCCAGCTGAGCCCGAGCCAGCCCGGAGGAACCCGAAGGAAATATGAGACTCCATCCACTTGGCTGTCCCCAGGGACGAGCACCCTTCCAGCAAAGGCTGGAACCACATTCAGGTTAAGAAATTGCACTGTATTGCAGAAAGCAGCCGCTTGGCTCTGGGCTGCCTTGCAAGAGGGGGCACCTCCCCTGCCTGCTGCACACAGTGTGGCCAGCAACACAGGAGTCACTGAAAGGCAGCCCAAGAGCAGCAGAAAGAAGTCTGGTTACCGGTGTAGGCTTGTCTTTTTGCACAAGGGGCTTGTTTTCCGATTAGAGTCTTAACACGAAATGTAAGTTTCAAGGAACTGGCGCCACACCCCACCGTTTCTCATCTCCTTTCCTTCTGGGCTCCATGACTCTTGTGTCTGGCTGCACAGTGGCCTAGTTTCAAGATGTGGTGAAGTGACAGACGATGTACTAGTACCATAGCAATACTTTTTTACAGAATGAAACTGCCAAAATTAGTTCCTGCTGAAAGTGCTTTTGACATCTCATGCCACATCTCTGCCTACTGAGTGCTGTAGGCTATTGCAAAGATCTACAAGAAAGAAGTCTTGCTGAAGGTTTCAAGTTGAATTCTTGCTTATCCCAAATGTTTGCATCACAGAAGTAAAAAGGCTTCTAAATTTAGGTTCATTCTTTTGCTCCTTGCCGTCGTACCAAGCACCAGCACACGGAGCTGTTCTGAGTCCAGCTCAGGGACAAGCACTGCCAGCTCTGCCACGCCCCTGCCACCACCGTGGTTCCTCACCCCTGTCCAGGGGAATCTCTAGCCGACTAGATCCTTTGAAATAACTCGGAGAAGGCATTCTCCGGGGAGGGCTGGCATCTGAGAGTTTCTACAAGTAAAGGTCTAGGGAGCTGCCCTAGCCCACCCTTAGAGAACTCCATGCAAGTGCAAACAGCGCTTTCAGCTTCCCTGGGGTTCTGAGCACAGCGGTGTTGGTGGCATGACTGAAGTCTCGCTGCAGTTTGGTCAAGTCAGTAATGGCCCATTGTATTCGAGAGCAGTGGTGATTTTTTTTTACTGATGAGTTCTCTTGCTAGAGCACCACTACTCCCCTCCCCGGTGACCTGGAATTTTTCCAAGATTGCCGCAGTGTCACAGAGTGGCTTTTGAGCCAAAGGCACAAAGTGGGGGGAAGATGAACATTTGAATAAATGACGTGTATAGCACAAGTTCAAATGGTGAAAAGAAATGGGACTTGTCTGGCTGGGAAGCCAATCTAAGCTTGCTACCTGCATTGCCTGGAGACAACTTGGCTCGCTCCCTTTCCATTGAATACTGTTATTGCAACAATATGCTCGTGCTACTTTATGCTTAGCTGAGGCCCTTCAGGTCTCCTCCTGGGCTTGAGTCCCTAGTAGCTACAATGCCTCAGGCCAGCACTATAGAGCAGAAATGAGGTGCAGTTCAAACTGGCAAGCTATTTTCTCAAGGGCTCTGAAACTGAGTTTGGGATCCCACTGGCTTGCTCTTGCCTTATGGTTGCCTTTCCTTAGTCCCACTAAGTGAAGCACTCAAGTTAAATCCAGCTGCGATCTAGCACTACTTAGCAGCTGGGCCAGGTGTTAAAACGCGGCACCCTTTAAGAAAAGCCTCAATTATCCTTACAATAAAGGGAGGGGGCAAACCACACTGTAAACTTCCGTGTTCATAGTGCTGACAGGCTCAGAAAAGTTCGAGGGAAGTGCTCTTTATCTCCAAAGAGAGAATGATGCGCTAACTGCAGATCGCTTGTCTTGTTAATAAATGTATCCTTCGTTGGAGTGATTCATCGGAGGAGTTACAATGCTGGTAGTTCCCTCTTTTAAGGGCTCCTTTTAACAGATGTCTATCAACAGCAATAATAAAAGGAGCAGTCTAAGTTAAAATGAACAAACTATTATCTGTTAGGATTATTCATGGAATATGACACTGGATACATACCAAAAGTCCCAAATGCTAAATTTAGAAGACCGACATAAGTGGAAGAACAAAATTTTAGAGAACTGCTTCTAAAGAAAGCGCCAAAAATCTGAAATAGTGAGGATTTTTTATTTTAAGAGGCACTTTTTGTATTGTTCATTTCGGAGGAAACAGCATGTAACTAGGAAAGTGCTGAGCTATTTATGGGGCTGAAGATTTATCTGAGATTTTTTTCCAATTATTTCTCAGTTGACTTACGTCTTTGTATTGCATTCGAATTTAAAGAAAAAGTTTGAAATAACAAACAGAAGGTTTATTTATCTGTTACATTCACAGCACTGCTCAGAGCTCACGAGTTCTACCTTCACATTTACTTGCCACTTGCATGGTGTGTATTTGCCTTGTAACTTCTATCGGATACATCCTCCATGCTGCACAGAATCCATCATCCTTCACAGCAGTATCAGCCCTCACCTACTTATTTTATAATAAACACCTTTTATAAACATCTTTAGACTGAACTTCTTTTACTCTGGAGAAAAAAAAAAGTAAAGAAATTACAATATAATTAGAGCACTTGGCTGTGTACTTTCATTAACAGCAAAATTAATCTATTTATTAGGAACGGCAGCACGGGCCGAGTTCATTCTGCAAGTAAAACATTTCGTGCAAAGCTGCCAAGTTCCAAAGGTATGTTACATATAGCCAAAAAACATAACTGCTAGAACTGGCCATACGTTACAAAACCAGACTTCGCTCTCCCACTTTTTTTTTTTTAATTATTTTTTAATCTTTGGGAAACGAGTTGGTTTTCTACAAGCTGTTAGTCGAAAGGGCACGTATGATTTGGCAGACTAATGTAATGTCTTATGTGCTCCTGTCAATGTCAGGGAAGATAAAATCTACAAGGATACTTAATTAAAAAAGAATGCGATGTCTGTTTTATAAATCACTGCTGCCATCTGCCCCCCAAACGCGGTGCATGGAAGCGGTCTTGTGTTTAACCAGCGTGGGAAAAAGCCTGGATCCGAATTAAACCAACTTACTGAAATAACTTTTGGGGTTTTTTTAAGTACAGGCTTAAGGCTAACGCGGCACCAAACACCGGCGTTTCCTACTTGGCGCTATGCACAGAAACCCGCGTTAAGGTCACATAAAGGCGGGCGGGCAGCGCTCCCACGGGTGCCCCCAGCTCCGGGCAGCGCCGGGGGCCGGAGCCTGCCGGGCCGGGCAGGGGCTGCGCGCGGGTGTCACAGCCCGTGTGTGCGAGGAGCTCTCGGCGCGTCCCCCAGCTCCGCCCGCAGGGCTGCCCCGGGCTGACCCGCGAGCACGCCGGCGTGGGGACGGATTTACGGGATCGGTGCGCCCGCGGCCGGGGTCTTGCGA